>JAKGUB010000327.1:3080000-3520000 GCA_026261675.1 Hippocampus mohnikei
TAGCTTCGACATCCTACTCCACGCATGTAGGTTATGCAAGCATTAGCACACATGCGCAAAGTCCAGGGAAGCTTTGCTCTTTTTTTTCAATGTGTTTTGATGAGGTGCAAACTGCTACCCAAATCCGCTAAATCCAAGCCTTGAACATTATAGATTCTGAGAGACAACCATTAAGAGTGTGATCAACCCGTAATCTGTCTTTCTTTTTAGGATCATCGCAATAGTTTTGGGTGAATACCTTTCCTCCCAAAACTGATCATAATGTCAGCAGTGCCGTAGTACAGCTTCTTAAATCTCAGCGGCGTCGCGTCAGACCACACATTGAGTGCGGTGCGGATGGCTCGGTCCACATCGGACTTCCTCAAATCCGGAGTGTAATTTAGAATCCTGAAACCAATGTGAAATGAATTGCAGATCCGAGGAACAATTTTTATCCACATTGACCTGTTCGGAAACATACCTGAAAGTCACTATGTTATTTTTCCATTTGAGGTGCTGCGGGAAGTGGTTGTATTCGCCCATATCCGGGACACCACATCTTGCCTGAGTCATCACATCTAAGGTGTTGTCATCCAGATTGCCTGTCACCTGCGCAGGAGGCAAAAAGACACAAAACCTGGCTTCAATTCATCCATTTGTCCCTTCTCTATTGTGCTTATCCGCTTCAAGATCACGGGTGAGCTGTAGGAGCTGACTTTTGGGCAGACTGCACCCTCAACTGTTCATCGTTCAAACCCAGGACACATATAGAGAGTGAGAGTGAGAAGAATTCACACCGTCACTGAAAGGGAACTCAACCTCAGATGCCTGCGCCGAAGTCAGGCAAGTGAACCTTCCTTCCTGTTCCTTCTCCTTGAGATGTCTTCAAGATGTGAGTAGTTTTTCATGACAGTATTCACACATCAGCACGCTCATTTATTTTGTTTGCATGCGCATTGTCTGCATGCAGTTGATTCATTACAAAATGGGCGGACTTGTCCAACATGCCGTTCTAACAACATATTATCGACGTAATACAACGAATATGAAATTCAGTGGAAAATCTCTTCATTTAAGATGGAATGGACTCACCTCAAGTTTGAAGAACCTTTGCATTTCCTGAAGCTTGGACTTAAAGTCTCCCGCTGTCCTCTTCTGGCTTTGCAGACCAACCGGAAGGCCATAAAAACGCCGAAGGTACTTCTGTAAATGACGAAGAGGTCCTGAATGTATTGAGGATACGCAGCTCATACAACCTGGGGTCTTACCTCAGCTAGCAGCCGGTTGTCTTTTTCCGTGGCTAGCAAAGGCCCAGCCAGAGAGGAGTGAGCGGCCAGTGGCAGCAGCAGCCAAAACAACATTGTGTCTGTCTAGCCGTCATTGACGCTGTAAATCTGTGACGGGTATTTATAATGCTTGACCTCCTCTTTTTTTTTCCCTTAAATGCTCCAAGTGATTCATCCAAAAGCACCTAGCCACTTCCTCCTAAGTGCCGAGAACGCACTCGTGTTTGTCTGAGCGCCTGCTTTTGAACTGTGCTGGGCTGACTCAATGAGTTTACCAAAACACACTTTGCAAATGTCAGTGTGGCAAAAACACGCTGATGTTGCATTTAATGCTGCGACGCAGGCAATATAGGGAAGCATCACAAATAAGCACATCTGTCTTGTTTATCCATCCATCCATTTTCTGATCCGCTTTATCTTCACAAGTGTCGCGGGGCGTGCTGGAGCCTATCCCAGCCGTCTTCGGGCAGTAGGCGGGGGACACCCTGAACCGGTTGCCAGCCAATCGCAGGGCACACAGAAATGAACGACCATCCGCGCTCACACTCACACCTAGGGGCAATTTAGAGTGTTCAATCAGCCTGCCGTGTATGTTTTGGGAATGTAGGAGGAAACCGGAATACCCGGAGAAAACCCACGCAGGCACGGGGAAAACATGCAAACTCCACACATGAAGGCCGGAGCTGGAATCGAACCCACGACCTCTGCACTGTGAGGTCGAAGCGCTAACCACTGTTTCACCGGGTCGCCTGTCTCATTTAATTTACGATTAAAAAAACAAAACAGACTGATGGGAATGGTGAGGTGATTAGTTTATTAGTCAACCAGACAGCTGCACTTGAGCCAGAAGTGACGTCAAAACATGGAATATGTGTGGATCATCATTCCGAGTCGTCTGTAAGCACATCTCTACATCAATGATTACCAACCAAAGTGCTGATTGATCATCAAGGTGTTGTGGGGAAAATTCCTCAAAATTTGTATGCGCGTTATTACTCATTACAAATACACATTTTTTTTCACCTGCCTATGACTTGAATCAAACTCATTCGGATTAACTGTCAACTCGCATTTTGACCGGAAATAACACATTTAACTGAAAATGGCACCATCTACATCCTCTCCGTGTCATGATATCGCAGAGTAAACAAATCCCGTATCCAAACTTTGGTTTCAGGATTTGGAGCAACTTGCAGGGGAATATGTGGACTGTGACTCAGTGAGGGGAAGTTGGCCCGTCAAGGGGAATTCGGATGGTATTTTAAAATGGTCCCAATATTTTAAAATGGTCCCTGACAAACACACACATGCTTTACGTGCGCGCGTGTGGGCGTGTGTGTGTGTGTGTGTGTGTGTGTGTGTGTGTGTGTGTGTGTGTGTGTTTGACCTGTTTTCTGCATCGCTGGATGACATTCCTGCCCAACACTGTTTTTGCTCATCATTAACATGACTGCAGATCAGTCTTTGCACCTCCAACATGTAATATTCCATAAATAACTTATTTGGCATTGTGGCATTTTACTTTAGGGAAAAAATATAACACCCCACCCCCCTCAAAACAAAACAAAAAAAAGATCAGGTTACTATTACTATAGGTTGCTATTAAATAAAAATATTGGGATTTTCTAGGAATGAGGAAGGAATCATTTGAAGATGTAGACACTGCCAGAGATGAATAGAAATCAAGTACTGTATTGCATTTGATGTTTATCCATAACGCCCTTACAAACTCCAAAGTGATCTCACCCAGACTACACATTTGATATGATGATGATTGCTTTCCAATATCTAATTAGTTTGTCAAAATGTTGAGTCAGCATGTTAAAAACGCACTCCTGTTCCTACTTCAATTAAAATGAGCGAAATCGTCCAACAAGAATTTCAACACACCAAATCAACCCATATCTCATTTTAAACCCTCTATCATAGAAAATATGATCACTTTCTATAATTTTGTCCATGGCACAACGACAGAAGAAGACACCAAGTGCACTTTATTATTTGTATGCTGCTGACTGGTTGCTGAGGTCTGCAAGCGTTCTGTTTTTTTTTTTGTGTGTCACTTGTCTGCATATTTTGGAATTTTTGATTTGCTCCATCCCTGTGGCCAAAATGTGCTGCCGAGCTCCTCAAATTTCCGCCTAGCCTCAGCTTTTTCTCCAGTGGTGACGACGACCGTGCTCATGAAATGCTCTTTCCCATATGTCCTTCACTTCAACCCTCGCCGTCCTCAATCCCGAAAACGGGAGGAAATGTACCATAGCTCTTTTGGGTCTTCGACCATTTGAAAACTCGCCACAAGAGGGCAGCAGAGATCCAAAGGTGAAGCTGAAGTCTTCCAGTCCTTCCTTCACGACAGAAGAGCAACTGTCATTCAGATGATAAATATTGACAGAAATGCCACATGAGCTCAGTTTTTACGATGAGCACATGGGCATTTCCCTACCAAAATAGTGGAGCAGAACTTTTGTCAGGTCAAAGTAATGATGAAAATGGGAGGGGGGGATAAAGCTTCAGCACCGCTTTCCAGATCCTGAAGAATGTTTTACACATACATGACTGCGGACTACGTGTGATTACAATCCAAATATAACTTGATTGTTTTTGTTGCTCTCATTAATGACACCAAGCATGTGTACGTAACACAATGACCAGTGAGTGACTCCTTCTCATTTCATACAACTGTGGCATTCTTGTGTTATGTAAAATTTAGAAACTGCGGGTTTTATTTTAGTTGAACTATCGTGCTAGTAAAAATAAATTCCACTTTTACTCTGAACATTACTTTACCGCATCTTCTGTGCTCCGACCGTGAAACCAGAATGACAGAAATTCCTCCTAAAGGAATGCAGGGCTCAAGAAGAATGTTGAGTCCACAATAACCCATCAACCTTGATTGTGGACTCAAGTTAGGAAGGCACCGCCCAAGTCAACCTGAAAAAAAAAAAAAATCAACCCCAATGTCATCTCTTTCGTGAGATCAGGCTCGGACTAGGATGGGATTATTTGGGGAGAACCTCCTGAATATGTGGGAGTCATGCAGGCCAGTGTGGTGCGGAAGATTCCTGCATGTGCACATTAATGCTAATGAAATACCGTAAGTGAAGCAGTGTTCGGTTTCTCTGCGTCCCCAATGTGGAAACGACTTCCTGAACACTCGCGATGTCATGTTTTGGTTTGTGATCAACAGGTGGCACTGTAGGGCTCCCCCTGCAGCTGCACACTTGTTGGTTGTTATGTCGTGAGCCGTTTAAAAGGACTCCCTCCCGACCACTCATTGTCGGGTCATTGTTTGTTTGTGGCTGTTTGTGTTTGCTACTGTCATGTTTGCTCTCAGTCATGTTTCGGTCATGGTTAGTTTTTGCTTCAGTCATGGTTTTGTTTGCTACTTTGGATTCTTTTTGTTTTCAGGACTTTGTTTGTTTAGGATTTCGTTTTCTGTGTTTTATCAATACACTTCTTCAAGTTCACCCTGCCTGGCCTGAAAACATTATTGGTTCCAAAATATGATATCCCGTTTTCACCATTTTGCTTTTATTTTGTAAATTAAACTCGATATTCTCCATTTTTTTTTCATTTTTATTCTTTTCTGCTTTTGTCCCTAAAGAGGGCAAATAACGATGAGGACGCAGTTAAAATTTAAATGACAATCATTGTTATTCGTTACTCTATTCTTTGTTTTTTTACATTATGCACAACTCTCATTTATTGTGCAATAATATAATTGTAACATGTATTTGTTACATATGTTGATGTATTTTTCTGCTTTAAAAAACATTTATATGTGAATTTTGGTGTGGCTTGGAATGGATTAGGGCATTTAAATGGAAAACGCGTCTACTCAACAAAATTTTCTCGTTAATTAAGAAATTTCTTCCAGGACCAATTAATTTTGTAAGTAGAGGTACACTGTATGCATTTTTTTTTAATTTGGACAGATTTAGTACCAGATTTTTGTAATCTTTTGGTGCAGGTGTCACAATGTATCCTGTACTGAGAGTCACATCGTTTTCTAGGTCAAAATGTGCCATTAAGTGTGTATTCACATCAGACATCAATAACTATTTCCATTTGACACTGTTGCGTGAGCAACCACGCCATCAAAGAAAGCGACATGATGTGCTCCCATATCGAAATGGTTTAAATATGGTGCTTGTCCTCTCCTTGGCTTCTTGCCCTGCCAACTCCTCCCTTGTTGCAAGTAAGATCTGAGAGAGGGAAGAGTTTAAAAGCCTCATTAAGCACAAGTGGCATCTCTGTGTGCTCCAAAGAACATCATGGTGCTTTCCATCTGGCTCTTGCTCTCATTCACAGTCGCCCCGGGTCTGGCGGCACCCACGTCCACGCCGAAGGGAGCCGCCTCTCCTTCCCCTACTGCGCACGCTGACTTGAAAACGGCCACAGTAAGTGGAGTCAAGATTCATGTGACAGGACGGCATGGGATTTAGCCTGAAACGGCAATGGTTTTTATGAAATGTAAATCAAGGGACATAGGAGAGGTATGTAAATACACATTGCTCGAAATTCTTTTTTTTCCCCAAACGTTGGCAAATTCTTTAACCATTAATTCTTTTCATGCAGCCCAAGGAGAAAATTTGTTTCAAACTCATGACTGCCTTGTTTTTTTTTTTGTTGGTGTGGCTTAGTTCAAGGTCACTTATTTCGATCACCTGTGGTATTTTTTTAAGGACACCACGACAAAATTTGAGCAACTCCAAAAAAAATCAGGAATAGTTTCCGACTTTGTCGAGCTGTCTTTAAGCGACTAACATTTTAAACCAAGTGGTGCCCCAACATATTTTGACAGACATGATAAAAATAGTGGTTAGTGCGTCAACCTCACAGTACAAACGTGCAGGGTTCGATTTCGGCTCTGGTCTCTTTGTGTGGAGCTTGCATGTTCTCCCGGTCCGTGCCTGCGTGGGTTTTCTTCGGGTACTCTGGACAGTGTCGATGGGCACTGTGAGTGAAACAAAGTTTTGATGCACACATACTGTAGGAATACCTTAAGCGCTACTACGAGCTGCAAGAGGAGCCCCTGGAAGGCCGGAAGCAGAGCGGCCTCTCCTTTGCGTCCAAGCTGAAAGAGATGCAGACCTTCTTCCGGCTCAACGCAACAGGAAATCTAGATCGGGACACCATGCAGGTCATGAGGACGCCTCGCTGCGGCAATCCGGATTCCGAAGAGTCCAGCGGTCATATCCGAGGCGCACGAAGGCACAAGAAGGTCATCACGTACAGGTGACAAGAGATTTCTTGTGTTGAGACAGTAGAAGATCATTTGACTTTTGATGGGCTAAATGCCTTGATGTGACAGTCGCCAAGGGTCGACTGGGATCAGCTCCAGCGCGCTTGTGACCCTCGTGACGACAATTTTGATGAATGGTGCACAACTGAAATGATCCAATGGGAAATGCTTCAAAAGGACCGAATTTCGTAAAGCTGCCAACTAAGTTTGTGACGTGACTCCGCTCCGACGGTCATGCAATCAAGATTTTGTCGTGTTTCAGCATTGGCAGGTATACCAAAGACATGCCTCGCAGCACCGTCGACTCCCTGCTCAAGTCCGCTCTCAGCGTCTGGGCCAGAGCCAGCGGCCTGACATTTGTCCGCTCGCACACCCGCCACGCCGACGTCACGGTGGAGTTTGTCACCCAGGGTGGGTTTTGTTTGAGCTTTCAAACACGGATGAGCCAAAGAGCACTTTTTGTTGGCCACCGACTGCACTTTTGATGAGACAAACTGAAAACAGCGATCGTCTCTTCGAGAGAAACGAATACGGTTATCTCTGCATGGAAAAAGCGATGCGAGTGATATTGTCTTTGATTGTTTGGCATGATGCATTTTTGGGAGGGGTGACGCATACCAGGCAAAGAGCCAAGACATTTTCTTTCTGCAAATGCAGGGGATGGTTTGCTTTTCAGTTCCAAAACAGATGGACTGCCAAACAAAATTACATGCCGCTTTGTTTTGTGCTCTTGTTTGAGATGGTCGAATTCTAACGTCATCCTGCATCAACGGGGGATGTAACCTGTTTGAACAAATGTTTTTTTTTCTGTTCTGGATGACAAAATGAAGAACACGGTGATTCATATCCATTTGATGGACCCGGTGGCTCGTTGGCTCACGCTTTCGGTCCAGGACAGGGCGTCGCAGGAGAAATGCACTTTGACGATGATGAACGCTGGACAGCAACGGGCACATCGGGTTGGTTCTCTCACTTCACGCTCAAAAAAAGGCAACGGCTGCTTTTATCTTCAAAGCCGACAATCCGTTCCGCGTTGCGCTTTCCTGGGCAGGATTGAATCTTTTGGCGGTGGCTGCACATGAATTAGGCCACACGTTGGGTCTAAAGCACTCGAGGAACCCTGCATCACTCATGCACCCCAACTACAAGGTCGTTCCCTCAGGGGCCAACCTCCTCTCCAGAGAAGATGTCAGCGATATCGTCGCACTTTACCGTAAACTCGTCTGTTCGTTTCAGAAACATTACTGATCCTCATTCGCGGTTCTCAAAGGTGCGCTCGTGTTTGTGTCAGATCGGCGAGACTATCTTTCAGGACTGTTCCCTCGAATCATACGAAACAGATGCGCTCCTGATGTGACATTCGATGCCGTCTCCACACTCGGGGATGCCACCATCTTCTTCAAAGACAGGTGCGGTGAGGATTTTGACCGGGCACTTTTTTCCCACGAGCCTTAAACTGAGCCCGTTGTTCCCATGCAGGTATTTTTGGATGAAACACAATAAGGAGAACGATATCAAAGAAGGCCCAATCACCAACTTCATGCCAAAGATCGAAACCAGAATTGACGCGGCCTTCTGGGTGCCGCGCAGGTCCACCGCTTACCTCATTCACGGTGACACATTTTTACAAGTACGGCCTAATGGAAGGGTTTCATTGCGGCTTTTGTAGGAATTCCATCCCATATTTTGTGACAGAATCGATGTTCTGGACGGTGAAAGGTTCTGTCGTCAAAGGAAAGCCCAGAGCTCTGTGCTACTTTGGCTTTCCCGCCTGGGTGCAGGACGTCGATGCTGCTGTGCACGTCGCCGCAACGGGACGCACCCTCTTCTTCATGCATGACATTTATTGGAGGTATGACATACCCACGAGGCTGCATCGTTTGTTCATTTGAGGTTACTTAAGGTGCGCGCTGCGGAGAGATGGACGTCATCATTTTTTTTTGTGTACAATTTAAAACGGGATTTTCTGCAGGCATGTAATTGGGCGGCAAGGTAAAAAGGTTACTTGCTGGTTTGTTTTTACAAAAAATGTGTTGGGTGACACGAAAATAAAACGGAATGAAATTCAAGGAAAGGGCAAGAACTGGTTGCAAGAACATTACGCATGATGCAACCTCAAAGGTCTCCGATTCGTTGTCGGAGTCCTAACTTATTTTTCTCATTTGATGCAGCTTCAATGAAAACAGAAGAGTGATGGACTTTGGTTACCCAAAGTACATCAGCGAGGACTTTCCAGGACTCAACTCAACAATCAACGCCGCCATTCACAAAGACGGTGAGCCATAGTTATGATCGCCCGCGGTAAACCTGAACTTTTTTGTTGGAGGTTCCGCTTGAGTTGGCCTCGACACCAAAAGTGCCGTTCACATCACGCATTTGCAGTCACTTGGGGCACACTCCGTTGTGCCCCATAGTCCAATAAACAAACTGTATAGATCACCCCACCAGGCTGACTAGACAGTTGGCAAAAATTGGAATTCTGTCTTTTTATTTAGACACTTTTGTATTGTACTCGGTGGCCCAGTGGTTGAGTGGTTAGCACGTCGATTTCACAGTGCGGAGGTTCGATTTCAGCTCCGGCCTTCCTGTGTGGGGTTTGCATGTTCTCCTCGTGCTGGCGTGGGTTTTCTCCGGGTATTCTGGTTTCCTCCCATATTCCAAAAACATGCCTGGCAGGCTGATTGAACACTCCAAATTGCCTCGTGGGTGTGAGTGTGAGCGCGGATGTTCGTTCATTTCTGTGCGCCCTGCGATTGGCTGGCAGTAAAAACCCGATTAAAAACCCATCACGCAAGTAATTTTGCCCTCTTAGAGATGTGATTCCCCTTCGCCCCGTTCCTAGGTTTCATCTATTTCTTTGTTGGACCACAAGTGTACAAGTACGACTACGCCAGTAAGCGCGTCGCTGGAGTTGAGAGGGCAAATTCCTGGCTGGGCTGTTGATGCTCAGCAGTGACCCGGTTGTCATCAGCAGAATACGGATCACATGAGAAACACTCTACTTCGTTACCTGCGAGATGTCGGTAATCGAAATAAAGGATTTTTATTTAATCCTGAGAATGTTTCTGCTTTGGGTTCGGATGGGGAGTAACATATTCTTCACGCCGATGGATATCATATGCAGAGTCTCGATTTGATCTTTTAAATTGCCCAAACGTCACTTTTCCCATCAGTGCTGTTTAAGACCGAGGAACACGACTGAGCGTATTTAGCTGGTAAGGTAATGAGCACTATGCACTATGCAAGGCTCTTTTGGGCTTATCGGCATGACCTGGCAGAATGTTCCAAACCGAGGCCACGTACTGCAGTCGGGTCTTAATTATAACCTGAAGCAAGCGGCGGTCCAATTCAGGCTGAGCGAGTTGGCGTGTCTCGTGGTATGTTGCTGTTCTTTCGTGACATCTCAAAATGCCGTGACGCGATGGAACTCTTCCAGATCGTTCACAGAGCCATGGCAGGAAAGTGGCGTTGGCTCCGTGCAAGACAACAGCTGCGCCAAAGGGACAATGGGAACACTTGACAATGCCTTCGGGAGACACTTTGATTGCTGCAACCTCTTTACTATGTACATACTGCAGTCTGGATTTATATTTGTACCCTCTAAAAATGGTATCAAATACACAGAGCACTCACTTCTTCAATTTCTCACCGCCAGAATTCAGAAATCCAAATAACGCAATGTCATGCTGGACTCCACTCCAAAGTGCCAAAGCAGCTGAAGCTGGACTGTGTTTTTTTGTTTGTCAAGGTTATCATAAAGGTGAAGAGAATTCTGTCCAAAACAAAACTATGCCAGCGTTTTTTTTGTTTGTTTTTGTGACAAATTGACTCGCCTGCCAATTTTTCAACACTTTCATGGCACTCTCAGCCGAGATTCCACTGTATGTTTATTACCGATTTGATCGACGTGTTGGAGAGCATCGTGTTTCCACAACTTTGCTGTATTGAGCAATTGTTATTGATTCCGTGTTACTGAGTAATGATAGGGGGCACCAACTCCACCGTTTGCACTGTGGGTTTGTTGAAATGTGACGAACGAGAGCAGTACAGAGGACACTCTGGACTCTGGGAGTCTTAGTGGTAAAGGAGGGCTGAAAGAGGAGAATCATGACGCTGCGATGGGCTTCACGGACGCTGTTGCTTGTTGTGGGTTTTTGGGCGGTGTGCAATGCGGCACCGACCCTCGCGCCGACCGTTTCGCCAGAGGAAAACGACCTGGCTGAGGTAAAATGCAACCGTGTAGACATAAACTCCCTCAACTAGGAGCTGCGAGGAATACGCAGACGAAGACAAGAGTCTTTACATATTTGTAAAACATTCTGCTGTCCTTAATTTCCTTCACAGGATTAAGTACAGTGGAACCTTTTGTTGTCGGGCAATGGCGAATGTCAAATTTGGTCAGATTTAGGAACATTTTCCATACGTGGGACTCAAAATAATCGGGAAAAATAAGTTAACCACTGTTCATAAAAAAACTTCCACTGTCTATTCTTCCTAACACTCCTTGTTGAGTTTGACGTGTCTAATGTAATACGTCTTGCAAAAATGCAAAGGTTCAAACTTCAACGCCTTCAAAATGTTTTGCTTTGCATTAGAAATATATCTCTCAGTTTTACGATGATGTCGGCACCAGAAACACGACAAGGAGAAACCTTGTTCGGAGAAATTTTAGCGAAGATCTGGAATCCATGCAGGCTTTCTTCGGCTTGGAGGTAAAAACCACAAAAGACACAATGCCGCCGGAATGGATTCATTGGTGAAAAGTTGGGGCATAATGCATTTTGTAACTCAAACATTTTCCTATCATATATGAATATGCGCTAACAGGTGACGGGGGTGTTGAACAAGGAGACGGTGGAGGTCATGAAAGCTCCCAGGTGTGGTGTGTCTGACCTCAGCCCTTATGTACACTTTGCTGGGAGACCCAAATGGAACAAGAGGCTAATAACTTACAGGTAAAGGGGGAAGATATGACGATGATGGAATTGGATCCTCTGATTGAATTTTCAGCATAAACGGACTAGCTGGAGTCCAGATCAATGCGCGCAAAGTACAGTACATGAACTGCAAGATCTCCACTTGCAGATGATGTCAAGTTGGCTACTGTGGAGTGGGCATTTGGAGACCGCCTTGCACACACGATCGTGCATCCATGTGTGCAAACACTCACTCACTCCACACACACACAATAGTTAAGTCGAGGCCTGGGGGCTGCTTTTAAAAATAGATTAAATACGATAAGAATTACAATGCGTTCAGTGTATTGATTTCTACAATGATTCAGAGAGTTCAGTGCTGTTGTCATTCTTTGTACTTATGAATGAAATATGATGACAGCCACCACACATATCAGAGGAGCGCAGAATGTGCCTGTCTGCAACCTGGATGCGTTACACCACCTGCGCCACAACTTAGACCTTCTTTCAGCTAAAGTCCAACGTTTTCTATCCTTTCTGTCAGGTGTGCTGGGGGTGTGTAAGTGAAAATGCCTTTGGTCTGCCCAGAATGAGGCAAAGTGGTCAACCGAATTCCCCAACTTCATGTAACAAAAACATAGTCCTGGCACAAAAATCAAGACATGCCGCGGTTTATAACAGGCGCACATGTGCTGTCTATCAAAACAGAGCACTAGATCGGAATTTGCTCCCTGGGTTGAAGTGGATGTGACAGAATAAAATAATTCTTAAAATGAATGACTTCTTCACTTGTTTGTTGCAGTCTGGTGAATGTTTCCGTATGATTTGAGCAGGATCACTCGGTACACACCAGATGTGAGCCAGAGGCAGGTGGATGCGACTATTGGTCAAGCCTTCCAGCTCTACAGTGACGTCATCCCACTAGACTTTAAGCAGATCTACAGTGGCACCGCAGACATCGTGATTCTTTTTCAGGGTGGATGTAAGTCCGTGTCAAAGAAATGGCAGCTACGCACGCGTACGAGTACTTTTGTGATCCTCTTTGTTTTTCCTGTAGATCACGGCGACTTTTATCCTTTCGACGGAGCGGGTGGAGTCTTGGCTCACGCAAATTCTCCTGGAAGGCAGCAGGGAGGGGACACACACTTTGATGACGATGAACAATGGACGCTAACTCAGAGAGGTGCCTGGCATTTCGCAATGGCATATTCAAGTGAAGGGCAGAACTGAGTCACTGTGCGCTAAGCTAACTCAGTTTGCCCTGACTTGTTGTGCTGGCTGAGTTCAGGTGTAAATCTGTTGCTGGTGGCCGCGCATGAGTTCGGCCACGCTTTGGGATTGGACCATTCCAGAGACAGGCGTGCACTGATGTTCCCCACTTACCAATATGTCAACACCAACGGCTACAGGCTGCCAGATGATGACAGGCGAGGTGTTCAAGCACTCTATGGTGAGATCGAGTTCATTAAATGTTGCCATATATTGAGCGCTTTTGCAGTGCAAGTCACCGATAAAGCTTTGCGGTTTCTATGGTAGGAGAGGCAAAAGGGCAACAGTGTGTCACCGCATTGCCTACCTCACATTTTATATTTAATGTAGAACTCGGTTGAATACTTGGAAGCCCCGTTCCGCGTCTATCGCTCTCCATCTCTCAGGTAGCCGCTCGCAAGAGCCGACAAAAGCCCCCAAACCCAATCCACCACCTGAACCAGAGCCAGAGGGTCCGACCGAAGGCTCGGAAGACACTCTTCCAAACCCTCGTGATGAGCAGTGCAGCAGAGATTTGATGTTTGACGCCGCCACATCCATCAGAGGAGACTTGTTCTTCTTCAAAAACGGGTAGCTTTTTTTCATTCTGTTTATGCGGCATCAGAGCACGTGATCGTTATGTTTGTATCTAAAGATACTACTGGAGGAAGAGTACCCTTTTCCAAGGAATCCGTTTTATTAAAGTAAGCACAAAATGGTCGCGGATCAACACCGTTGATGCTGCATATGAGGTCCCGAGCAAAGATGCCGTTTATCTCTTTGAAGGTAAAGATCATCTAAATGTGGTTACATTGTAATTGTGTTCATCAACATTACGCCTACCGCCGCTTTCTCCGCAGGTAATCAATTTTGGGGCATAAGGGCTTATGCAAAGACATTACTACCGGGCTATCCAAAGTCGCTGACTGCCCTGGGCCTGCCCTCCACCGTCAGTAAGGTGGATGCAGCCGTCTACGTGCCAACGACTGGAAAAACGCTGCTATTCGTCAACCGACAGTATTGGAGGTGTGTACGTTTGATTTGGACGTCAATTATTTTGTATGGTATACTGTATGTGCATCACTTGTATTCAGATTTTTTTTGTGCTTATAGCGATTGTTTTTTTTTTTTTTTTAAACAATATTCATACTTGACTTATTATAATGCTCTCAAATATGGGACGAGAGAGCCGCAGTTGCACATTCGCTTTTCATCTGTTTATTTTCCATTCATCCATGATCTAATTTGCTTGGTCAAGGGCGTGCTGGAGCCTATTCCAGCAGACTTTTGGGCAGTAAGTGGGGTGCACCCTGAACTGGTTGCCAGCTCATCCTGCGGCACACAGAGATGACGAACATCAATCATTCACACTCGCAATCACACCTCAGAACAATTTAGAGTAATCAATCAACGCACCGTGCAGGTTCTTTGGAGCTGTTTATTGTTCGAGAAGTAAAATGCAAACACAATGGGCACACTCACGCAGGAAGGTCCGGCAGCGACAACCCGTGCGCCGACAGTTACATGCAGACCCACATCTGACACATCACACCATATTTCCCTCAGGCCACACCGCTTGAAGTCACATACAGTAGTTAACACACAGATGCGATCTCACAGACAATCCGTCCATGTTCTATTTGCATTTTATGACTTGGGGGGTTGAGTCGCATGACATAGACTGGACCGAAACCATGACATGACAATAGACGAAACCACCGTGAATACAGTATTTACCATCTTTCTTTCAACAGCTCTGTCCAAGCCATTATGAAAGTAGATGACCACAAAACATTTGTGGTGTCAGGTTGCAACATCTCGATAGTTTTGACACAACTGTTTATTGTTGAAAAGGCATTCCACTGCTGTCTCCTTGCTCTCCCACAGCTACGATGAGGCCAGAAACCAAATGGATTTTGGATACCCACGAGACACGGCGAGAGACTTTCGTGGCATCGGCTCCAAAATTGATGCAGTTTTTTCCAATTATGGTGAGAAGCACAATTTTCCATATTTTTCCCCCCAAGTCAGGGATTGCCATGACTGCATTTAAAACACGATTTGTACTTTTTGTTTAAATGTTATTTTGGCCAAATATAAGTTGCGTGAAACGATTTCTTCTTTCTGTTAGGGTACCTTTATTTCTCAGCCGGCTCAAGACAGATCGAGTACTATCTGCCACAACGGAGAGTGATGCGAGTGCTGCTAAACTATAGCTGGCTCAATTGTTACTAAGAGTGAGAACACAGTATGATTTTTTTTTTCTTGTTAGGAAATTGCACAATAAACGATCTTCTCCATGACTGCTTCTGCTTCTTTTTTTTCCAAACAGGAAACATCACCTCGATGTAACTTTACAATATTTTTTAGTAGCACTTATATTCTGATAACAAAAATGGTACACCACAGATGTCAGCATTTTATTTTTATATTCCAGTTGTAACAAATCTCTGTAATCTGCTTTGTTCACTTCACACGAGAGCAACCACTGAAGGACCGCAGCAGATGACATATTGTGTAACAACAAATTTGGGTGGGGGGGATACTTGTTCCAAATTAAAACCCTTTTGGAATTTTATGTAATTACATTTTAGAAAGACATGCATAGTCTGTGCACATGCAACATGAAAAGTACAATTTCCTATACCATACATGACGTCCGTCAACATGTATTGCGCCTTGATTTGCTCTGGTTGATAGGCTCAGAAAATGAAGCACAAGTAAAGGCCAGAACCTGTCTGTCAAAGAAGATAAAATAATTACTTTTTCATTTCCTAAGTCAGCCCTGAATAGAATTTCCTCAAATTAATCCTATCCCATTTTTTTCTAAAGGGAAGCTACACAGATTTTTGACGGAACTGTAAACCCTCCTTAGCTCTGGTATCACCATCCCTGGATGACGAGGATAAAGATGAGGATGACGTAAATGGATCTAGCACCTTTTAATTTTCAGATTTAAATACGACTATTAATTTTAATAATTTGACTTCAGTAAAGCTTTGAGTTTTCCACATCGAGTCAGCTATTGGTTTACAGTGTCAACTGTAGACACCAAAGTAACGCTGGAGATGGCAGTCGTGTTTCTCACGTCTGTTGAAGCAATTTAATTTTGAACGACGAAGAAGAGCGATGGCGGAAGCGTCATGAACTTGCTACACGGAAAACGAATGCTGACAGACCGCCCGTTACACCGAACAATTTTGTAGTTTTTGCTCATACACCGTAAGAGTTGCCAAAACGTTCTTAGACGTTTGCACTCCCGGGTTTTGCGCAAGAGTTTGCTATTCTCGGGAGCTTACCAACGTTAGCTTTTAGCTTATCTGCACGTAAACAATGGACTAAACACGAGCCATACCGAACGCGCACTTCCAAAATAAACTCAACTGTCACTTCGGTATAAACGAGGTGAGCATTTTTCTAGTTTCTCCTGTGTTGTTCGGCTCAGAGGATCATTTTCTGTTTGTTCTTTTTGCTCTGTACTTAAAGATGATTTCTACAACGTGTTTTTGTCGTCTTGCTCACTAGATGGAGTCACTCAACACATTTGAATCAGAGATGGAGGCTGATGGGCAGGGGAGCTATTCTCTGTTTCCATCACTGGATAGCATTGCTGGTTTGTCTGGGACGGCTGACACATTGGAAAGGTGTGTTGTCATTGACATGTACTCACGGGCCACAACATTAGGTACACTTGTACAGTAACGATCTTTCTTTCAACAAGTGGGTTTTATTTAAAGGTCAAGTGTGAAGTAAACTTTGTCAACCATCTTTTGAGTAATATGTAGGGTTAAAACTATTCGTTTTACTTTAACGCAACGAAAATGCTTTTGTGAGTGACGTCATTTACAGAATGCCAGTCAGCCATCATGCATTGTAATGCGGGCGTGCGGGAGCCTATCCCAGCTGTACCTGAAACTAGTTGACAGCCAGTCGTTTTTGAAAGGCCACATTTTTTATTCCACTTCCATGTGTTTTTTATGCATAAGTTTTTTCCTATTGTATTTATAAATCGGAGCAATCTAAATTCCAATGTTGTTTTCACTGTGTATTTAAATACACGTATGACATGGGATTTTTTTGTGTCCCCTGTGTATAAGAGATGTAATCCTATTAATGAAATCACAACAAGGGGGTCTGTGGGGTTTAAAATCGGGGAATGTGGTTAATATTTGTCAACTGTGGGCATGTGAAGCCCTTTGAGACTTTTCTGTGATTAAGGACTATATAGATACATACATTTGACTTGCCTTGACTGAGCGTTTTACCTTGACAGTGAACCGCCCAGTGAAATCGCAGAGAAGCCAAACCTGACCTGGCTTGATGCTGCTCAGGTTCGTGGTGTTCTTTTTATTATGGTTAATAAACTAAGGTTAACAAACTTTGACGGTTTCTTTATTTTGCACGCTACACGTAGATTGTTTTGGAAGAAGCAGGACATCCCATGCACATAAAGGAGATCAAGCAGAGAATCATCGACCGGGGCCTTGTGCAGTCCAAGTATGGCTAATTACTGCATTTTGTTTTACCACCATATACATCAATTGCTACCTTTAATTACGATTCAGGTTGTATAAATTGCGCATTCTCACACTTTGCTCCGTTGGCCAGTGCAAAGTCAAGTCTGGAAGCCGTCATGTATCGCGAGGTAAGCAAGACTTCACACTTGTCGTATATTCACCTTTTATGTTCAGGTGATCCGCCACATTCTTCATTTTGAGTTAATTTAGTGTAGCTCGCATCCTTTCACATCGCCATATACATCTGAACTGGGGTTAGATATGAAGCTGCAGGCAACCTTCGGGTTGAGCTGTACAAGCAAGTTGTTAGTAAACCGAACGCCTGATGTCACTCGTCCAGCCTGGATGTGTCCGCCTCAGTTTCACGCTATATTTCAGACACAAAAAGGCAGCAGGAGATTCAAGAGGATTGAAAACAGAAACGGAGTCTTTGCAATGCTGGTGAGTTGAACGGGGGCAGTACTGCAATACTGACACTACATTCAAATGTCTTCGAATACTGTATTGCAAATATTGATGTCATTATTTCAATGCTTTTAGCTCTTTTGTGGAAGATTCTATACTACACTATACTCGCACCTGTGATCCCCAGTCAAAATAATCTTGTGTCACATTCCTTTGTGTGTGTGTGTGTGTGTGTGTGTGTGTGCCCGCACATGGCATCAGTTATTATTTCACCATTCCCATTGTGGTTTGGCGCCGCAAGAGCCTCCTGGTGATCGTTTTCTTCTCCCTCAGACAGATGCCGAGCGGCATCAGGCTCTGAAGACCTTCAGCGCTCAGGCCTTCCTTGGCACATCGCAACAGAACATCGTCTCGGCTTCGGGATCCGGGGGAGCCGCCGCCGTCGCAGGCGCCATCGCAGGCGCCATCGCCGCCGCCCCCTTTCCTCCCGCCGCCGTTTCCTCGGAGAGCAAAACAAAGATGAGGAGAGGAGCGCGGAAAAAAATGAATGAAAAGTACCGGCTGAAGTACCTTCGACTACGCAGAGCAGCGCGTGCCATGATATTTGTGAGTAAGCAAAGTCTTCGGGAGAATTACCGGTATTATTATTTTTTTAACCTTTGTGGTTGAACACAATCTGTTTGGGCCAAAGGAAAATGTGGAAACAGAAAAAAATCAGTCATTCTTCAGCATCAGGAACTATAAAGAGCCTTTTCTTGTAAGTAACATTTGTCATTGACTTACAGGAAAACGCAGCTTTGCATGATGAAGTTGCCCATTTGGAAGAGAAGTTTTTGAGAGCAAAGGAAGAGCGCCAGTAAGTCAATACACAGGAATGTCTGTCTTAATCAGGAATGCATTTATTTTCCCATTTTTGTTGTTTCAATGTTCGATCGATGGCCATCTTCAAAATCTGTCGGAAGAGCAGGGCCCAACTTTTGCAAATCTCTCTCCCGAATGTCCAGATTGTTGCTCTTGCACTACCAGTCTCTGTCGGAGGGAGACTTCCTGCCCACGCCCAGCTCGACCGCTCATCCCGCCGCGCCGCCTCCCGCGACGAGCTGCAGCCCCGCAGGACCGCCCGGCCTGTGCGGGACGCACCTCCTCGCATCTGTGGCGTCGACAGTGGATGAGGGGCAGCTGAAGAAACCCAAGAAGGAACGCAAAGAGCGAGGCAGAGAGAATGGAAAGGATGAGCGTGAGTGCTCCCTCGAAGCGTTCTGGTGATCGCATCCTTGTCAGAGCGTTGACATGACTTCAATTATTTTTCAAGTTCCGAAGAAGGTGACCAAGAAGAGAAAACTGGCGGATGGTTCGCGGAAGCTGGTGCAACCCATCCCACTCGACTCCTGCGGCCGCCCCGTCTTCCCCATCGTGCTGGGAGGCCTAACGCTGTACAGCTTGGGCGAGGTGGGCGGAGTCACGCCCGACGCCGCGTCGGCCGGCGTGTCCCAGAAACAAACCTTTCCCGACTCCTCCCCAGATTATCACGGATCGAATGTTTTTCCACGATGAATGCGCCATCTACCCGGTGGGCTTCTGCAGCACGCGGGTCTTTGCCAGCATGAAAAACCCTGAGCTGCAGTGCCTCTACACCTGCCAAATCAAAGATGGAGGAAGTAGCCCGCAGGTAATCGGAAACACGGAAGCTTGTGCTGGTTGTGGGGACGATGTCGTGCGAAAGGGCAATGCCGCCGAGTTTTGGAGGTTGCGTCCTTCATACGTCTTCATCTTTTGACTTTTGTATTGCATTTTCCTTCCCGTTTGTCACGGCACAGTTTGAGATCGTCCCCGAAGATGATCCCCAGAATGCCATCGTGGCCTCCTCTGCCCTGACTTGCCACTCCAACTTGCTCAAAGCCATCGCGTCAGTCAGGTACTAAACTGCGCAATCATTCGAACCGAGAACCTACGAAATACACGCGGACTTACTTTGAATGCTCTGTGAGATGAAGTCTCACCAGATTTGTCTGTGACATCAAAAAGCCTGGTTTGTTTCATTTTGCTTCCATCAATTCTCAACTCCAAAAAGGCTTTGACGGTTCACTGTATCACTTTTTTTGCTTCTCAGTTCCAAGGCTGTTGCCCCGATCGTGCCATCCGGAGCCGATTTCTTTGGCTTCTCTCATCCCACCGTCCAGAATCTTATCCAGAGTTGTCCTGGAGCGCGGAAGTGTCACAAGTATGTTTCCTATCATTTTTTTTTTGTTCTCGCATCACATATATTGGTATTCTTGGTTTTGCTGTTCGGTGCTTTCTACCGTCTTTATTACCGATTTGCTTTACTGTTTGTTGTATATGTTAAATTGCTCCATGTACAGCACTTTGTATGCAGCGATGGCTGTTTGAAAGTGCTCTATAAATACAGTTGAGTTGAGTATATGCTTTCAGTTTTGCTGTCCTCACAGCTACCGATGGATACGGTTCGAAGTGTGTCGCCCGGGCGATGGCCAGAAACCTCACAGCCTGTCGGAGGATGACGCCTCCATCAACTTTGAGGCCTATCAGCAACACCGGCGCTTTAGCGACAAGCCGGAGCAAATCTCAGGTTTGGTTGCCAATGGTTGATTTGACAGTAAAGGGGCCCTCCCATTTTTAACACTTTAGATTAATAACTAATTTATGAAAATAGCTGATCCCGTGGGGACTGACTAATTATATCAATTTGTGGAAAAGTATAAAATTAACCAAATTTGCACATCGGAGGTTTGGGTCCAATGGCACTGATATTATGCATTTCTTTCATTGATTTTTTTAGGGGGCATTGTACTGTACTGCATATGGTCAGCAAAGTGGAACAGTGTGATATGTGTTGTATGTACGTCCTACAAAGAGACAAAAGTTGATCTTACTTTCACTCATAATAGAACACACTATTGTTGCAGAACTACATGTTGACTTCTACTGCGAGTTCCTAGTTTGTGCCCTAATTACGCAAGCAAAGAGTGGAATGCAGCCTGAATTTCTCAAACACTCTTCATACTGAATCACGTCGTCACTCTCTTTTAGCACAGACACTGCAGTGTTCTAGCAGCTCACACCTGACCGCCACATCCGCGAAGCCGTCGACTGCCTACTTCAGCTCCTGACGTTTCTGTGCCTCAAACGCCATCAAAGGTGACAAGGACAACAAACGCAGAACACATCTCATGTCTTTTACACTGTCATCGTCTGCTGTTTGGGCTCAAAAACGTCCGCAGTTGTTGACTGTACTTTTCCGAATGAAAGGCTCAACATGTCTTCAAGATGCTCAAATCTTTTTATTTGTTCAAATTCTATGACTGAGAAACAGTGATTTGTCTGCGAAAGTGTTGATTTAAATAAAAACATCTGGCCTTCACATAGTCTTGGGAGCAGAGCAATTAGTCACAGTGGTTTTCTAAAAATACAGCAAGAATTTTATACAAACTACAGTTCATCTCAGCAACGAATAATCAATAGAGATTCATAAAAAAATTATTTCCAAAAAGAATAGTTATTAGCTTGATAGCGATTGAAAATGAAAGGGGGCGCAGGTAATGCAGTGTTTGCGCCGTAAACGGGACATGCTTTAAAATCACACGGCCAGTCTTTCCACGCGTATCGCAGAGCTGCGACTTCGGCCGTGGCTCGACAGACGCTGGCTGCTAGCTGGACGGTGGTGGCAGCCCAACGGATGATGGGAGCTGGAACCCAGTGGGACTTGGGCCCACATGGACTCTGTGACTGCGAGCAGCAGATCTTGGGAGGGGGGAGGGGGAATATATTTTAGAGATAATTCACTTGAGCTAATTTATCAAAATACCGATACAGTGAACACACTAACGCGTCATGATGAGCAACAGTCATAACGGCCCTTAACTCATTCACTCCCAAAGACGTTTTTAAACGTCTTTTCAGACTTTTTCCAGAATCGGCTGGTATTGAATGAGTTAACATGAACGAAACAGAAAAATAAAGTCGACACGAGTTTGTGAAAAGGATATCACTGCCTGGGATTCACTTGCTTGAAGCTGTTCCAGGTTTTACAAGCAGCGAGGTCAGCACAAGCCGCCCACTGTCAGTGTTTATTACCTCAAAGACGTCTTTCGATGACTTGACAGCGACAGCTTGATCGTAGGTGATGTTGACATGGATCGGAGTGGACAGGATTTGTTTCGGGAAAGGGCCAAGGAAGGCCACATCCTTCTCGTTGTAGGCCACCGCTCGTGCTCCAAGTGTCAGTCTGTATGCTACGTCCTGCTTGTCACGAGGGTGGATGCTGCACATATACACAGTCATGTCACGTCACGTCACCCGTGGAGGAGACAGTTCGGTGGGTTCAGTTTATGTTTAAAAAAAGTCATTTGGAGCATAAAAAAGGGCCGGAGGCGCAGGAGCTGTGCTATGTTTGGATATACTGTGAACATTGATACAAACAGATTAATGTTCCAAGTCGACCGGTATTTATTTTTGTCGGACAGTTCAACAAGTGGAACTGAATGCAACTCTGAGTGAACTATTCCATGAGTGTCAAGACATTCGAATATGACATGCATGAAGGAAACCGAAATATTTTTCATCTCAAAACTAAGAAGCAATTTAGCCTTTTGAAAATGATTATGGTCTGAGAAGCGGTCAATACATTTTCCAGATGAGTACAGATACTTCTTTGTTGCTCCTTTATAGTCGTTAACCAAGCTTTCTGTGTTGTATACCGCTGGTACAGCAATGATGTTGTCCCACAAATTTTTTTCCACCACCCTGTGTGTCTGTCTGGTTGTGCTGCTTGCTGCATGACATAGAGGAGCAACTCGACGTGCTTACTTGTGCGAGTGATAGCTAGCTATGTCGAGTATTCAAGCTAAAAAAAAGTACTGTACAAGCATATCCAAATCGCGGTCAATCAAATGAGGGTCATGCCCTTCACTATCTCTGATTTGCTGAAATTCCAAGAATTTGGGCCATTTTAAATTCAACAGGGTGTCTTCAAATGAACAATTCTAAAAAAAAAAAAAAAAATTGATTAATTTGATCATTTATTCATCATCAATTCATCATCGCTTGTCTAGTTCACACTTTGTAAGTCTCTTAGAAGTATACCGTTTTCTTACTTGCCGTATGGTGAGGTCTCATCTGGTAAATCCAAAGCCACGGCCATGAAGGTCCTTTGCAGACGGGAGTTGGGAACAAAGCCTTTGTCGGCTGTCTGGTGCCAGCGGATGTTTGGAAAGCCGTCATCCTTGGAGCCTTTTATGTTGGTGGACAGCTGCATCGGGGAGAAGTTGATTTTTTGTCTAAAAGGCACTTGAGATTTTGACAATGGTGCATTTGGCAAATGATGTTTCAGTTAGTGGTTTTGCCCAAAACATGTCAGAAAGCAGGCAAAAATGTTGACCGTTGCTTTCCAGTGTAAAAGCAGACCTTTGCGCAAGTTGTTTTTATTCAAAGTCAAAATAACCAGTCTGCTTTCATGGAGGACTGCGGACATCTGAGAATATTTACTGTTTCATTCCAAGGATTTGGACAATGTTGAATTAAAACAGGTCTCGAAACCAGCAGCCCCCCAACCTTTTTTTGCCCCACGGACCAGTTTAATGTCAGACAATATTTTCAGGGACCGACCTTTAAGGTGTGATGGATAAATACAACAAAATAACATAACAAATAAAATAATATTGAAAAAACCTGCATGAAAACTGTGATATTTTCATAACATAATAATAAACACACTCTGTCCTATCTGGCCGCAAATGCTCTGTGGTCACTATGGCAACATTTAAACATGCCTTCAAAATAAGATACGCCATTTTAGCTGTAACCTATCACGTGACCGAGAAGAGAAGCGCGCCTTGACCCGCATCAAGAGTGACATATTGTCGACGGATGTAACAGAGGATCCGGTAAATTTTCAAAATAAAACATTTCAGAGTCCGAAATAAATAAAACGGAAGCAATGTCAGTGATTCATTCTTTCCGTGCGACCCGATACTAAATGACTCACGGACCGGTACCGGTGCGTGGCCCAGGGGTTGGGGACCACCACTCTAAACGATTAATCATTACATTTTTAAAGAATAAAACATTGCTCATAGAAATACCTGGACAAATCCAAAGGGAAAGTCCAGAGCAGTTTGCCCACCAGAGCCCAGGTGAAATGCCATCCTCCAATCATCAATCATGGCAGGGAAAGAACAGTTGTACTTGTTTTGATGATAATTAGTATTTCCTTCACCTAAAAGAAAAAAAAAAGTGAGGCATTTTCTATCAATAATAGGTTCTGATTGTGCACGTTACCTTGGTACCACAGAGCTCCTTTGAGTGTCATGTTAAGCAGTGGGTGGATCATCGCATTCCACAGGACAGAGTTGTCAGTTGGCGAGCTGAGGACAAGGATTTTGAGAAGGCTTTAGAGCCATGGTCCCCCCCAGCCTTTATTCTGCCACAGACTGGCAACCATCTGTCAAATGGGTGGGCGCTGATAGACCTTCTTTGTAGACCTACTTTTTATCTTGGTCCAGTCCGCATTGCTGAAGCGCTCTTGAAGATGACCAGGCTTCGACGGGTGTGCCCCCCCAACAGGACTCCACCAGTCCTATTGGGTACTTCAGTTTCTCGTACATGTAACGTCCAAAGAGCCAACACACGGCAGAGAACTGCGACACACAACCTGGAAACACGCTGCCTTCTCAAAAGCAGTCGTTGGATCATAAGACGGAGAAACAAACCACTCGCTTACCTGCTTTCGGGATAGACCATGGAAGCGTCACTCCAATCAGATCGGTCAGCTCGGTGTCACTCGTCTTCAAGGCAACCATAAAAGGCCTCACGTGAGGATACTTGGATGCGAGAGAGAGTTCCTCAGATGCATTGAAAATCTACCGGGTTAAAATTTTTTTTTTTTTTAAATCAAAATTTCAAATCTCTTGACCAGTCAGACATGTATGAGTTTTCTATGCGTTTTGCTGACCTGAGATGTTTTAAAGTACATGTTGCTCTGGCCACCACAAAGCCAAATGTCACCGAACAGGACATCTGTCAGAGTGGCCGAACTGTTCTGAAGAGTTGCAGTCACATTGTAGGGACCCCCAGCCTCGATGGGGTCCAGGGTGACTCGCCAGATGCCTGCACAGACAGCAAAATTGGTGAATAATTTTAACCAGATTTTTCCAAGAAAAACTGGGGTTGGGCTCCAAATATAAATACATTGACAAGAATCTGCCAAACCATGAGTTTGCGGGGTCCTCTGTACTTTGTCGTCACCCTTAGTTTCAAGCGACTTGCACTTAGCATTTTTATGCATCTGTCACGATCAGGTTTGACCTCTCCTTTTTTCATCTTCTTTTCAATCCCGCTCAACAGCAACGGCTACATTTACCATTCTCCACAGTGACTGGTGAGCTGTTGTATTTCAGTGGTCCTAACAAGTAGACTGTGACTTGGGCACCTTCAGGGTTGCCATAACCCCACAGAATCGCTCTCTCCGGAGACTTTTGCAGCACCATGTGGTTGCCGTAGTAGGAGGCAAAGCCAAGGGACAGCACATCTGGGCACACAGACGCACGCGTTCTTTTGAAAGAAAGATGTACATGTTAATCTATACAACCTTGGCACATATAAACTCACTGACTCCTCACTATTGTAACATGGGTTGGAAGAAAAAAAAAAGAATGTAAATGAGAATTGTTCAAGTAACAGTGGGCCGTATCATAATGTAAACGGTAGTTAGCATAAATGGAGCAGTCAAAAGAAACAGCCGTTATTGTAATGTTGCGATATTGTAGGCGTGTTCTCGCATTTACGACAGTGACTGAAACTATTTAATAATCGGTATCCCAGTTTTGACAGCGATACATCAAAATTTGTGTCAAATGGCGACAATTCTCATAAAGTGTCAAAGTGATCATCAAAATTGAGGCTTTTCCAAATCCAAAGTGCTGCACGTCCGTTTTTTTTAAACATGATATTTTGTTTTAATAATAATGATACAGAAAAAAAATAAGAATCCTTTGGATTTATTTAAAGGGACGTTTGAGTGGGCTGAAAACAGGCATTTATAGGTCTGTGTTTAAAAATTAGGACACCACTAAAATTAAGATAAGATATATTTTATTTGTCCCACACTGGGGAAATTTAGAGTCTACAGCAGCAAGATTGTAGGTAGAAAGAAGAAAGAAGAAGAACAAAGTGTTTGCAATATAGATATAGATAAGGTGGCTGTGCTAATTCAACCTTCTAAAAGAATCTACAATTGTTTAAGGGCTTTTTCTGATTACTAAAGCCACAAATTGAGCTTCATAGTGTTTGTTGTTTCGTAGTGTGGACCTGTTGTGGACTGTTTTCAGCGTTTTTTTTGGCCACGACAAAGAAGAAGAATCTGTGCTTGGTGATTGCGCTTTCTCGGCAGCACGCCTGTACCAGCACAGATTTTGATTGGGAGGAATGTCGGCGCCATTTGACTGTCGGTGCTGGACAGCCCTGGGGTGCTTGTGTTTTTTGGGCCTGTAATGGGCAGCATTTTTCACAGCCCCATTTTGTTCAGTGGAGATGTCGGCGCTGTTGGACAGTCGGTTGGTGCGGTTGGATGGATGGCTGCTGAAGATGAGGATAAGGAGGATAAGTTGAGGATAAAATACGCGTCGGCTCCACGCCGACACGTATTTGGAACTGAGAGCCGCCGCTTGGAATTGAAATGGATTTACATGGGACAGGAGAAGTGAACCAATCTCTTTTTTTGGGTCATGGATACTACAGCTTCTTGTTGACTTTGAAACTTAGCTTGGACACTTCGATTCTCTCCTCTTTCATCTCAAACTGCTTTAAACAAAAAAGCGTATGAAGGGAAAGTGGTTAGGACTGCACGACTGTCTGTGTTGTATGTTATGTGTTGTGTTTATTATTACTTTATTATATAACTTTTTTGTTAAGCGCTTTGTTACAGCTGCTGTTGTTGTGAAAGCGCGACATAAATCAGCATGTATTGTATTGTATTGTATTGTATGTGCAACCGAAAATAAAGTTTTAAAGTTAAAGAGTACAGTTGTCATGCTCCCTTTTACTTTTTGCTTGGGTTCGCAAAATGCAAATGGAATGACATGAGGCACCCAACTCCCGGGAGTGGATTCAGCAAAAACACTCATGAATGCACGAACTGAGCGCAAAGTGCGGATTCACTCCTAAATTAACTTTGGCGAACTACGAGACGACCACCACCAAGTTAACCTCGCTCCTCTTCAACGCGATACGAATACCCGAAACGGAAAAGTGGTTTTACTCACCGCGGCGTTGAAAGAAGGTAAAACCAGAAGAACCAACGCATAAAAGAGCAAAAACGATGCAATACGTAGGTAAGGCCACAACAAAAATGCGAGTTTGGGAAAATATTTTGCCATTCTTGCTCATGATTCGTTCTAACGTCTTCTGACAGCCCACAAAGGAAAAGAGAAGGGTCCAGCTGCAGACCCGGAGGAGGCCGATTCAGGGAAAGGTAGGTTTAGGCAAGTAACGTTGCGCCGGATTTGACGTCAGAGGAATGATGCCCGAGTCCGAAGTAAGTCGCACGTGGATCTTAAAAAGTTTAAAAGGCCCTGTAATTGTAAGATTTAACAGCAAAACCTAACCCTAACCTAATTTTAGTTGTATTGCAAAGTAGGTCATCAAATAAGTAAAAGTAATTCTATCTCAAATTAATTTGATAAAAAAATATGAATAATCTCAATTACATTTTTAAAGAAAGATTATTATTCAAATAAAATAATTTAAATTCCTCATTACAATTAATGAACATTTCACTTTCATTTGCAGTCGTATATATATATAGTAGTAGTATATATATTTATAGATAAGTCCCTAAGTAAATGTGATAAATAAACCTAGACATTTCCGGGACTTGAAAATCAAATTGCCTAAACTTACCACAGCCACTATGGGACTTTATTTTGAAAATCAAATTGGCCTAAATTTACCACAGCCACTTCCGGCGCATGTCTGCCATTGCCTGAAGTGTCTGCAGTTGGATACTAGTGATGTGTCGGTCGCGAACGAGCCGGTACAAAGAGCCGCCTCTTTGAAGTGAACGACTCTGTCATTTTCTTTCTCTCTCTCTCTCTCTCTCTCTCTCTCTCTCTCTCTCTCTCTCTCTCTCTCTCTCTCTCTCTCTCTCTCTCTCTCTCTCTCTCTCTCTCTCTCTCTCTCTCTCTCTCTCTCTCTCTCTCTCTCTCTCTCTCTCTCTCTCTCTCTCTCTCTCTCTCTCTCTCTCTCTCTCTCTCTCTCTCTTTTTTTTTTCCACGTGTCTGAAGCGAGGTTTGGCAGTGGCTCAGCTGCCGTGCTCAGAGAGGTAGACCAGAAGAGAAAGGGGAGCGGTGCGCTGAGCACATGCTCCGACACATACCTGTCAACTTGTACGTTTTGCCCGTATTTTATACGTTAAAAAAAAAAATCATTTCAAATCATGTACGGCGTATTACAACTTTTATACCGGAAAAAAAAACAATTGTGAAACGATCTCACAAAGGCCATTTAGGCTCAAATCCAGATCGCCTCACCTGCTGGGAGACAACGAGTCGTCGATCGCTACTATTGTCACGGCAAACCAGCAAAAGCAATCCTCAATCGTATATTTTTTTCATCACTGCGTGCGGTCGGATTGCTAAAGCATAATGTGCGCGGTAAGCCTTGGTAAGGGTTTTTGTTGCTTTGTAAGGGGAATCGTAATGATTTATAAGGGCAGCGATTAGCCGCACCTGATAAAGGTAGCCCGGGAGTTGTATTTTTTCGGTGGGACTGTACTTGTAAGTAAAGTTGAGAGCCACTTCAATCGAAGGTTTGTCATTCCTATTGGTCACCAGTAGACGGCGCCCTTAGGTTTCGTAAAGACCTTGTCAACCCCGTTGACGACGGTCGAATTTACGATTCTTACTGCTGTTAGCTGACATTGGAAATCGAAATCGGGTTTATTGTTTCCCCTTGTGCGGCCCGGCAGTCCAGTGGC
The DNA here is from genome assembly GCA_026261675.1 of Hippocampus mohnikei. NCBI lineage: Eukaryota > Metazoa > Chordata > Actinopteri > Syngnathiformes > Syngnathidae > Hippocampus > Hippocampus mohnikei. The sequence continues at coordinate 3,108,587 of JAKGUB010000327.1, forward strand.
TAGCACGTTGGCTTCACAGTGCAGAGGTACCGGGTTCGATTCCAGCTCCGGCCTCCCTGTGTGGAGTTTGCATGTTCTCCCCGGGCTTGCGTGGGTTTTCTCCGGGTTAAAACGCCTTACGATACATGGTTGTTTTTTTCGTGTTAAAACGCCTTACTATACATGGTCGTTTTTTCCGGCTAAAAACGCCTTACTATACATGGTCGTTTTTTCCGTCTAAAACGCCTTACTCTATATTGATGGTCGTTTTTTTTCGTGTTAAAACGCCTTACTATACGTGGTCATTTTTTTCGGCTAAAAACGCCTTACTATACATGGTCGTTTTTTCAGCTAAAACGCCTTACTATATACATGGTCGTTTTTTAGTGTTAAAACGCCTTACTATACATGGTCGTTTTTGGCTAAAACGCCTTACTATACATGGTCGTTTTTAGGCTTAAAACGCCTTACTATACATGGTCGTTTTTCGCTAAAAAGCCTTACTATATACATGGTCGTTTTTCAGCTAAAAACGCCTTACTATACATGGTCGTTTTTCGTGTTAAAAGCCTTACTATACATGGTCCTTTTTCGTGTTAAAACGCCTTACTATACATGGTCGTTTTTCGTGTAAAAACGCCTTACTATACATGGTCGTTTTTCAGCTAAAAACGCCTTACTATACATGGTCGTTTTTCGTCTAAAAACGCCTTACTATACATGGTCGTTTTTCATGTTAAAACGCCTTACTATACATGGTCGTTTTTTCGCTAAAAACGCCTTACTATACATGATCGTTTTTCAGCTAAAAACGCCTTACTATACATGGTCGTTTTTCCGGATAAAACGCCTTACTATACATGGTCGTTTTTTCGGATAAAACGCCTTACTATACATGGTCGTTTTTTCGCTAAAACGCCTTACTATACATGGTCGTTTTTTCGCTAAAAACGCCTTACTATACATGGTCGTTTTTCAGCTGAAAACGCCTTACTATACATGGTCGTTTTTCGCAAAAAATGCCTTACTTACATGGTCGTTTTTCGGATAAAACGCCTTACTATACATGGTCGTTTTTAGGATAAAAACGCCTTACTATATACATGGTCGTTTTTCGTGTTAAAACGCCTTACTATACATGGTCGTTTTTTCGGCTAAAACGCCTTACTATACATGGTCGTTTTTCGGCTAAAACGCCTTACTATACATGGTCGTTTTTTCGGCTAAAAATGCCTTACTATACATGGTCGTTTTTCGCTAAAAACGCCTTACTATACATGGTCGTTTTTCATGTTAAAACGCCTTACTATACATGGTCGTTTTTTCGCTAAAAACGCCTTACTATACATGGTCGTTTTTCGGTTAAAAACGCCTTACTATACATGGTCGTTTTTCATGTTAAAACGCCTTACTATACATGGTCGTTTTTCGCTAAAAACGCCTTACTATACATGGTCGTTTTTTCGGTTAAAACGCCTTACTATACGTAAAACGCCTTACTATACATGGTCGTTTTTTCGCTAAAAACGCCTTACTATACATGGTCGTTTTTAGGTTAAAACGCCTTACTATACATGGTCGTTTTTTCAGCTAAAAACGCCTTACTATACATGGTCATTTTTTCGCTAAAACGCCTTACTATACATGGTCGTTTTTTCATGTTAAAACGCCTTACTATACATGGTCGTTTTTTTCGCTAAAAACGCCTTACTATACATGGTCGTTTTTCGTTAAAAACGCCTTACTATACATGGTCGTTTTTTCGCTAAAAACGCCTTACTATACATGGTCGTTTTTCGCTAAAACGCCTTACTATACATGGTCGTTTTTCGCTAAAACGCCTTACTATACATGGTCGTTTTTTCGCTAAAAACGCCTTACTATACATGGTCGTTTTTTCGCTAAAAACGCCTTACTATACATGGTCGTTTTTTCGGCTAAAACGCCTTACTATACATGGTCGTTTTTTCGCTAAAACGCCTTACTATACATGGTCGTTTTTTCGCTAAAAACGCCTTACTATACATGGTCGTTTTTCGCTAAAAACGCCTTACTATACATGGTCGTTTTTCGCTAAAAACGCCTTACTATACATGGTCGTTTTTCAGCTAAAACGCCTTACTATACATGGTCGTTTTTTCGCTAAAAACGCCTTACTATACATGGTCGTTTTTCAGCTAAAAACGCCTTACTATACATGGTCGTTTTTTCGCTAAAACGCCTTACTATACATGGTCGTTTTTTCAGCTAAAACGCCTTACTATACATGGTCGTTTTTTCGCTAAAACGCCTTACTATACATGGTCGTTTTTTCGCTAAAACGCCTTACTATACATGGTCGTTTTTTCAGCTAAAACGCCTTACTATACATGGTCGTTTTTTCAGCTAAAACGCCTTACTATACATGGTCGTTTTTCGTTAAAACGCCTTACTATACATGGTCGTTTTTTCGCTAAAAACGCCTTACTATACATGGTCGTTTTTTCGCTAAAAACGCCTTACTATACATGGTCGTTTTTCGCTAAAAACGCCTTACTATACATGGTCGTTTTTCGCTAAAAACGCCTTACTATACATGGTCGTTTTTTCGCTAAAAACGCCTTACTATACATGGTCGTTTTTTCGCTAAAAACGCCTTACTATACATGGTCGTTTTTTCGCTGAAAACGCCTTACTATACATGGTCGTTTTTTCGCTAAAAACGCCTTACTATACATGGTCGTTTTTTCGCTAAAACGCCTTACTATACATGGTCGTTTTTTCGCTAAAAACGCCTTACTATACATGGTCGTTTTTTCGGTTAAAACGCCTTACTATACATGGTCGTTTTTCGGATAAAAACGCCTTACTATACATGGTCGTTTTTTCGCTAAAACGCCTTACTATACATGGTCGTTTTTTCGCTAAAACGCCTTACTATACATGGTCGTTTTTTCGGCTAAAACGCCTTACTATACATGGTCGTTTTTTCGGTTAAAACGCCTTACTATACATGGTCGTTTTTTCGGATAAAACGCCTTACTATACATGGTCGTTTTTTCGGCTAAAACGCCTTACTATATACATGGTCGTTTTTTTCGTTAAAACGCCTTACTATACATGGTCGTTTTTGGCTAAAACGCCTTACTATACATGGTCGTTTTTCGCTAAAACGCCTTACTATACATGGTCGTTTTTCGCTAAAACGCCTTACTATACATGGTCGTTTTTCGCTAAAACGCCTTACTATACATGGTCGTTTTTCGATTAAAACGCCTTACTATACATGGTCGTTTTTCGTTAAAACGCCTTACTATACATGGTCGTTTTTCGCTAAAACGCCTTACTATACATGGTCGTTTTTCGCTAAAACGCCTTACTATACATGGTCGTTTTTTTCGCTAAAAACGCCTTACTATACATGGTCGTTTTTTCGCTAAAAACGCCTTACTATACATGGTCGTTTTTTCGCTAAAAACGCCTTACTATACATGGTCGTTTTTTCGCTAAAACGCCTTACTATACATGGTCGTTTTTTCGCTTAAAACGCCTTACTATACATGGTCGTTTTTTCGCTAAAACGCCTTACTATACATGGTCGTTTTTCGCTAAAAACGCCTTACTATACATGGTCGTTTTTCGCTAAAAACGCCTTACTATACATGGTCGTTTTTTCGCTAAAACGCCTTACTATACATGGTCGTTTTTTCGCTAAAACGCCTTACTATATACATGGTCGTTTTTCGCTAAAACGCCTTACTATACATGGTCGTTTTTCGCTAAAAACGCCTTACTATACATGGTCGTTTTTTCGCTAAAACGCCTTACTATACATGGTCGTTTTTTCGCTAAAAACGCCTTACTATACATGGTCGTTTTTTATACATGGTCGCTAAAACGCCTTACTATACATGGTCGTTTTTTCGCTAAAAACGCCTTACTATACATGGTCGTTTTTTCAGCTAAAAACGCCTTACTATACATGGTCGTTTTTTCGCTAAAAACGCCTTACTATACATGGTCGTTTTTTTTCGCTAAAACGCCTTACTATACATGGTCGTTTTTTTCGCTAAAAACGCCTTACTATACATGGTCGTTTTTTCGCTAAAAACGCCTTACTATACATGGTCGTTTTTTCGCTAAAAACGCCTTACTATACATGGTCGTTTTTTCGCTAAAAACGCCTTACTATACATGGTCGTTTTTCGCTAAAACGCCTTACTATACATGGTCGTTTTTTCGCTAAAACGCCTTACTATACATGGTCGTTTTTTCGCTAAAACGCCTTACTATACATGGTCGTTTTTTCGCTAAAACGCCTTACTATACATGGTCGTTTTTCGCTAAAAACGCCTTACTATACATGGTCGTTTTTTCGCTAAAACGCCTTACTATACATGGTCGTTTTTTCGCTAAAACGCCTTACTATACATGGTCGTTTTTTCGGCTAAAACGCCTTACTATACATGGTCGTTTTTTCGCTAAAACGCCTTACTATACATGGTCGTTTTTTCGCTAAAACGCCTTACTATACATGGTCGTTTTTTCGCTAAAACGCCTTACTATACATGGTCGTTTTTTCGCTAAAACGCCTTACTATACATGGTCGTTTTTTCGCTAAAACGCCTTACTATACATGGTCGTTTTTTCGCTAAAACGCCTTACTATACATGGTCGTTTTTCGCTAAAACGCCTTACTATACATGGTCGTTTTTTCGCTAAAAACGCCTTACTATACATGGTCGTTTTTTCGCTAAAACGCCTTACTATACATGGTCGTTTTTCGCTAAAACGCCTTACTATACATGGTCGTTTTTTCGCTAAAACGCCTTACTATACATGGTCGTTTTTTCGCTAAAACGCCTTACTATACATGGTCGTTTTTTCGCTAAAACGCCTTACTATACATGGTCGTTTTTTCGCTAAAACGCCTTACTATACATGGTCGTTTTTTCGCTAAAACGCCTTACTATACATGGTCGTTTTTTCGTTAAAACGCCTTACTATACATGGTCGTTTTTTCGCTAAAACGCCTTACTATACATGGTCGTTTTTCGGCTAAAACGCCTTACTATACATGGTCGTTTTTTCGCTAAAACGCCTTACTATACATGGTCGTTTTTTCGCTAAAACGCCTTACTATACATGGTCGTTTTTTCGCTAAAAACGCCTTACTATACATGGTCGTTTTTTCGGCTAAAAACGCCTTACTATACATGGTCGTTTTTTCGCTAAAAACGCCTTACTATACATGGTCGTTTTTCGCTAAAAACGCCTTACTATACATGGTCGTTTTTTCGCTAAAAACGCCTTACTATACATGGTCGTTTTTCGCTAAAAACGCCTTACTATACATGGTCGTTTTTTCGCTAAAAACGCCTTACTATACATGGTCGTTTTTTCGCTAAAAACGCCTTACTATACATGGTCGTTTTTTCGCTAAAAACGCCTTACTATACATGGTCGTTTTTTCGCTAAAACGCCTTACTATACATGGTCGTTTTTCAGCTAAAACGCCTTACTATACATGGTCGTTTTTTCGCTAAAACGCCTTACTATACATGGTCGTTTTTTCGCTAAAACGCCTTACTATACATGGTCGTTTTTTCGGCTAAAACGCCTTACTATACATGGTCGTTTTTTCGCTAAAAACGCCTTACTATACATGGTCGTTTTTTCGCTAAAACGCCTTACTATACATGGTCGTTTTTTCGCTAAAAACGCCTTACTATACATGGTCGTTTTTTCGCTAAAACGCCTTACTATACATGGTCGTTTTTTCGCTAAAAACGCCTTACTATACATGGTCGTTTTTTCGCTAAAACGCCTTACTATACATGGTCGTTTTTTCGCTAAAACGCCTTACTATACATGGTCGTTTTTTCGCTAAAACGCCTTACTATACATGGTCGTTTTTTCGCTAAAACGCCTTACTATACATGGTCGTTTTTTCGCTAAAACGCCTTACTATACATGGTCGTTTTTTCGCTAAAAACGCCTTACTATACATGGTCGTTTTTTCGCTAAAACGCCTTACTATACATGGTCGTTTTTTCGCTAAAACGCCTTACTATACATGGTCGTTTTTTCGCTAAAAACGCCTTACTATACATGGTCGTTTTTTCGCTAAAACGCCTTACTATACATGGTCGTTTTTTCGCTAAAAACGCCTTACTATACATGGTCGTTTTTTCGCTAAAACGCCTTACTATACATGGTCGTTTTTTCGCTAAAAACGCCTTACTATACATGGTCGTTTTTTCGCTAAAAACGCCTTACTATACATGGTCGTTTTTTCGCTAAAAACGCCTTACTATACATGGTCGTTTTTTCGCTAAAACGCCTTACTATACATGGTCGTTTTTTCGCTAAAAACGCCTTACTATACATGGTCGTTTTTTCGCTAAAAACGCCTTACTATACATGGTCGTTTTTCGCTAAAAACGCCTTACTATACATGGTCGTTTTTTCGCTAAAAACGCCTTACTATACATGGTCGTTTTTTCGCTAAAACGCCTTACTATACATGGTCGTTTTTTCGCTAAAACGCCTTACTATACATGGTCGTTTTTTCGGCTAAAACGCCTTACTATACATGGTCGTTTTTTCGCTAAAAACGCCTTACTATACATGGTCGTTTTTTCGCTAAAACGCCTTACTATACATGGTCGTTTTTTCGCTAAAACGCCTTACTATACATGGTCGTTTTTTTAGGCTAAAAACGCCTTACTATACATGGTCGTTTTTTCGCTAAAAACGCCTTACTATACATGGTCGTTTTTTTTTGCTAAAACGCCTTACTATACATGGTCGTTTTTTCGCTAAAAACGCCTTACTATACATGGTCGTTTTTTCGCTAAAACGCCTTACTATACATGGTCGTTTTTTCGCTAAAACGCCTTACTATACATGGTCGCTTTTTTCGGCTAAAAACGCCTTACTATACATGGTCGTTTTTTTCAGCTAAAAACGCCTTACTATACATGGTCGTTTTTTTCGGCTAAAAACGCCTTACTATACATGGTCGTTTTTTCGCTAAAACGCCTTACTATACATGGTCGTTTTTCGCTAAAAACGCCTTACTATACATGGTCGTTTTTTCAGCTAAAACGCCTTACTATACATGGTCGTTTTTTCGTGTTAAAACGCCTTACTATACATGGTCGTTTTTTCGCTAAAAACGCCTTACTATACATGGTCGTTTTTTCGCTAAAAACGCCTTACTATACATGGTCGTTTTTTCGGCTTAAAACGCCTTACTATACATGGTCGTTTTTTCGCTAAAACGCCTTACTATACATGGTCGTTTTTCGCTAAAACGCCTTACTATACATGGTCGTTTTTTTCGCTAAAAACGCCTTACTATACATGGTCGTTTTTTCGCTAAAACGCCTTACTATACATGGTCGTTTTTTTCGCTAAAAACGCCTTACTATACATGGTCGTTTTTTCGCTAAAACGCCTTACTATACATGGTCGTTTTTTCGCTAAAAACGCCTTACTATACATGGTCGTTTTTCGCTAAAACGCCTTACTATACATGGTCGTTTTTTCGCTAAAACGCCTTACTATACATGGTCGTTTTTTTCGCTAAAAACGCCTTACTATACATGGTCGCTTTTTTCGGCTAAAACGCCTTACTATATACATGGTCGTTTTTTCGTGTTAAAACGCCTTACTATACATGGTCGTTTTTCGCTAAAAACGCCTTACTATACATGGTCGTTTTTTCGCTAAAACGCCTTACTATACATGGTCGTTTTTTCATGTTAAAAACGCCTTACTATACATGGTCGTTTTTTTCGCTAAAAACGCCTTACTATACATGGTCGTTTTTTCGCTAAAACGCCTTACTATACATGGTCGTTTTTTCGCTAAAAACGCCTTACTATACATGGTCGTTTTTTTCGCTAAAACGCCTTACTATACATGGTCGTTTTTTCGCTAAAAACGCCTTACTATACATGGTCGTTTTTTTCGCTAAAACGCCTTACTATACATGGTCGTTTTTTCGCTAAAACGCCTTACTATACATGGTCGTTTTTTTCGGCTAAAACGCCTTACTATACATGGTCGTTTTTTCGCTAAAAACGCCTTACTATACATGGTCGTTTTTTCGGTTAAAACGCCTTACTATACATGGTCGTTTTTCGCTAAAAACGCCTTACTATACATGGTCGTTTTTTCGCTAAAACGCCTTACTATACATGGTCGTTTTTTTCGCTAAAAACGCCTTACTATACATGGTCGTTTTTCGCTAAAACGCCTTACTATACATGGTCGTTTTTTCGCTAAAAACGCCTTACTATACATGGTCGTTTTTTCGCTAAAAACGCCTTACTATACATGGTCGTTTTTCCGCTAAAAACGCCTTACTATACATGGTCGTTTTTTCGGTTAAAACGCCTTACTATACATGGTCGCTTTTTTCGCTAAAACGCCTTACTATACATGGTCGTTTTTTTCAGGATAAAACGCCTTACTATACATGGTCGTTTTTTTTCGCTAAAAACGCCTTACTATACATGGTCGTTTTTTTCATGTTAAAACGCCTTACTATACATGGTCGTTTTTTTTGGCTAAAAACGCCTTACTATACATGGTCGTTTTTTCGTTAAAACGCCTTACTATACATGGTCGTTTTTTTTCGCTAAAAACGCCTTACTATACATGGTCGTTTTTTCGATAAAACGCCTTACTATACATGGTCGTTTTTTCGCTAAAAACGCCTTACTATACATGGTCGTTTTTTCGCTAAAAACGCCTTACTATACATGGTCGTTTTTTCGCTAAAACGCCTTACTATACATGGTCGTTTTTTCGCTAAAAACGCCTTACTATACATGGTCGTTTTTCGCTAAAACGCCTTACTATACATGGTCGTTTTTTCGCTAAAACGCCTTACTATACATGGTCGTTTTTTTTCGATAAAAACGCCTTACTATACATGGTCGTTTTTTCGCTAAAACGCCTTACTATACATGGTCGTTTTTTCGGTTAAAACGCCTTACTATACATGGTCGTTTTTTCGCTAAAACGCCTTACTATACATGGTCGTGGTTTTTTTCGCTAAAACGCCTTACTATACATGGTCGCTTTTTTCGCTAAAAACGCCTTACTATACATGGTCGTTTTTTCGCTAAAACGCCTTACTATACATGGTCGTTTTTTCGCTAAAACGCCTTACTATACATGGTCGTTTTTCAGCTAAAAACGCCTTACTATACATGGTCGTTTTTTCGGTTAAAACGCCTTACTATACATGGTCGTTTTTCCGCTAAAACGCCTTACTATACATGGTCGTTTTTTTCGCTAAAAACGCCTTACTCTATATACATGGTCGTTTTTCAGCTAAAAACGCCTTACTATACATGGTCGTTTTTTCGCTAAAACGCCTTACTATACATGGTCGTTTTTCGCTAAAACGCCTTACTATACATGGTCGTTTTTTTTTTTCGCTAAAAACGCCTTACTATACATGGTCGCTTTTTTTTCAGCTAAAACGCCTTACTATACATGGTCGTTTTTTTTCGCTAAAACGCCTTACTATACATGGTCGCTTTTTTCGCTAAAAACGCCTTACTATACATGGTCGTTTTTTCGTGTTAAAACGCCTTACTATACATGGTCGCTTTTTTCGCTAAAAACGCCTTACTATACATGGTCGTTTTTCGCTGAAAACGCCTTACTATACATGGTCGTTTTTTCGCAAAAACGCCTTACTATACATGGTCGTTTTTCGGCTAAAACGCCTTACTATACATGGTCGTTTTTCGGATAAAAACGCCTTACTATACATGGTCGTTTTTCGGTTAAAACGCCTTACTATACATGGTCGTTTTTTCGGCTAAAAACGCCTTACTATACATGGTCGTTTTTTCGCTAAAACGCCTTACTATACATGGTCGTTTTTTCATGTTAAAACGCCTTACTATACATGGTCGTCGTTTTTCGCTAAAAACGCCTTACTATACATGGTCGTTTTTTTCGCTAAAACGCCTTACTATACATGGTCGTTTTTTTCGCTAAAACGCCTTACTATACATGGTCGTTTTTTCGCTTAAAACGCCTTACTATACATGGTCGTTTTTTTGCTAAAAACGCCTTACTATACATGGTCGTTTTTTTCGCTAAAAACGCCTTACTATACATGGTCGTTTTTTTTTTTCGCTAAAAACGCCTTACTATACATGGTCGTTTTTTCGTAAAAACGCCTTACTATACATGGTCGTTTTTTCGCTAAAACGCCTTACTATACATGGTCGTTTTTTTCGCTAAAACGCCTTACTATACATGGTCGTTTTTTCGCTAAAACGCCTTACTATACATGGTCGTTTTTTCGCTAAAAACGCCTTACTATATACATGGTCGTTTTTTCGCTAAAAACGCCTTACTATACATGGTCGTTTTTTTGTTAAAACGCCTTACTATACATGGTCGTTTTTTTCGCTAAAAACGCCTTACTATACATGGTCGTTTTTTCGCTAAAACGCCTTACTATACATGGTCGTTTTTTCATGTTAAAACGCCTTACTATACATGGTCGCTAAAAACGCCTTTATACATGGTCGCTTTTTTTCAGCTAAAAACGCCTTACTATACATGGTCGCTTTTTTCGCTAAAAACGCCTTACTATACATGGTCGTTTTTTCGGCTAAAACGCCTTACTATACATGGTCGTTTTTCGGCTAAAAACGCCTTACTATACATGGTCGCTTTTTTCGCTAAAACGCCTTACTATACATGGTCGCTTTTTTTCGCTAAAACGCCTTACTATACATGGTCGTTTTTTCGCTAAAAACGCCTTACTATACATGGTCGTTTTTCATGTTAAAACGCCTTACTATACATGGTCGTTTTTTCGCTAAAAACGCCTTACTATACATGGTCGCTTTTTTCGGATAAAAACGCCTTACTATACATGGTCGTTTTTTCGCTCGAAAAACGCCTTACTATACATGGTCGTTTTTTCAGCTAAAAACGCCTTACTATACATGGTCGTTTTTTTTCGCTAAAAACGCCTTACTATACATGGTCGTTTTTCGGCTAAAACGCCTTACTATACATGGTCGCTTTTTTCGCTAAAAACGCCTTACTATACATGGTCGTTTTTTCGTTAAAACGCCTTACTATACATGGTCGTTTTTTCGCTAAAAACGCCTTACTATACATGGTCGTTTTTTCGCTAAAACGCCTTACTATACATGGTCGTTTTTTTATGTTAAAACGCCTTACTATACATGGTCGTTTTTTCGCTAAAAACGCCTTACTATACATGGTCGCTTTTTCGCTAAAACGCCTTACTATACATGGTCGCTTTTTTCGGCTAAAACGCCTTACTATACATGGTCGCTTTTTTCGGCTAAAAACGCCTTACTATATACATGGTCGTTTTTTCAGCTAAAAACGCCTTACTATACATGGTCGTTTTTTCCGCTAAAAACGCCTTACTATACATGGTCGTTTTTTTCGGCTAAAAACGCCTTACTATACATGGTCATTTTTTTCGGCTAAAAACGCCTTACTATACATGGTTGTTTTTTTCCGCTAAAAACGCCTTACTATACATGGTCGTTTTTTCAGCTAAAAACGCCTTACTATACATGGTCGTTTTTACTCGCTAAAAACGCCTTACTATACATGGTCGTTTTTTCGCCTAAAACGCCTTACTATACATGGTCGTTTTTTCGCTAAAAACGCCTTACTATACATGGTCATTTTTTTCGCTAAAACGCCTTACTATACATGGTCGTTTTTTCGCTTAAAACGCCTTACTATACATGGTCGCTTTTTTCGCTAAAACGCCTTACTATACATGGTCGCTTTTTTCGCTGAAAACGCCTTACTATACATGGTCATTTTTTTCGCTAAAAACGCCTTACTATACATGGTCGTTTTTTCGCTAAAAACGCCTTACTATACATGGTCGTTTTTTCAGCTAAAACGCCTTACTATACATGGTCGTTTTTTCGCTAAAACGCCTTACTATACATGGTCGTTTTTTCGGATAAAACGCCTTACTATACATGGTCGTTTTTTCGATAAAACGCCTTACTATACATGGTCGTTTTTTCGTTAAAACGCCTTACTATACATGGTCGTTTTTTCGCTAAAAACGCCTTACTATACATGGTCTTTTTTTTCGCTAAAACGCCTTACTATACATGGTCGTTTTTCATGCTAAAACGCCTTACTATACATGGTCGTTTTTTCGCTTAAAACGCCTTACTATACATGGTCGCTTTTTTTTCGCTAAAAACGCCTTACTATACATGGTCGTTTTTTCGCTAAAAACGCCTTACTATACATGGTCGTTTTTTCGCTAAAACGCCTTACTATACATGGTCGCTTTTTTCGCTAAAACGCCTTACTATACATGGTCGCTTTTTTCGCTAAAAACGCCTTACTATACATGGTCGCTTTTTTCTGCTAAAACGCCTTACTATACATGGTCGTTTTTTCGCTAAAAACGCCTTACTATACATGGTCGTTTTTTCGGATAAAACGCCTTACTATATACATGGTCGCTTTTTTTCGCTAAAACGCCTTACTATACATGGTCGTTTTTTCGCTAAAAACGCCTTACTATACATGGTCGTTTTTTTTCCGCTAAAAACGCCTTACTATACATGGTCGTTTTTTTCATGTTAAAACGCCTTACTATACATGGTCGTTTTTTCGCTAAAAACGCCTTACTATACATGGTCGCTTTTTCGCTAAAAACGCCTTACTATACATGGTCGCTTTTTTCGCTGAAAACGCCTTACTATATACATGGTCGTTTTTTTCCGCTAAAAAAGCCTTACTATACATGGTCGTTTTTTTCGCTAAAAACGCCTTACTATACATGGTCGTTTTTTTCAGCTAAAAACGCCTTACTATACATTGTCGTTTTTTTCGTGTTAAAACGCCTTACTATACATGGTCGTTTTTTTCGTGCATACATGGTCGTTTTTTTCGGATAAAAACGCCTTACTCTATATACATGGTCGTTTTTTTCAGCTAAAAACGCCTTACTATACATGGTCGTTTTTTTCGGCTAAAAAACGCCTTACTATATACATGGTCGTTTTTTTCCGCTAAAAAAGCCTTACTATACATGGTCGTTTTTTTCCTCTAAAAACGCCTTACTATACATGGTCGTTTTTTTCGCTAAAAACGCCTTACTATACATGGTCGTTTTTTTCAGCTAAAAACGCCTTACTATACATGGTCGTTTTTTTCGTGTTAAAACGCCTTACTATACATGGTCGTTTTTTTTCGGCTAAAAACGCCTTACTATACATGGTCGTTTTTTGTGCTAAAACGCCTTACTATACATGGTCGTTTTTTCGCTAAAAACGCCTTACTATACATGGTCGCTTTTTTCAGCTAAAACGCCTTACTATACATGGTCGTTTTTTCGTGTTAAAACGCCTTACTATACATGGTCGTTTTTTCGGCTAAAACCGCCTTCCTATACATGGTCGTTTTTTTTTTCGTCGTTTTTTTTCATCTAAAAACGCCTTACTATACATGGTCGTTTTTTTCGGCTAAAAACGCCTTACTATACATGGTCGTTTTTTTCGCTAAAAACGCCTTACTATACATGGTCGTTTTTTTCGGCTAAAAATGCCTTACTATACATGGTCGTTTTTCGTTAAAACGCCTTACTATACATGGTCGTTTTTTCGCTAAAACGCCTTACTATACATGGTCGTTTTTTCGCTAAAAACGCCTTACTATACATGGTCGTTTTTTTTTTCATGTTAAAACGCCTTACTATACATGGTCGTTTTTTCGCTAAAAACGCCTTACTATACATGGTCGTTTTTTCGGATAAAACGCCTTACTATACATGGTCGCTTTTTCGCTAAAACGCCTTACTATACATGGTCGTTTTTTCAGCTAAAAACGCCTTACTATACATGGTCGTTTTTTTCGGCTAAAAACGCCTTACTATACATGGTCGTTTTTTCGTGTTAAAACGCCTTACTATACATGGTCCTTTTTTTTCGGCTAAAAACGCCTTACTATACATGGTCGTTTTTCGGCTAAAAACGCCTTACTATACATGGTCGTTTTTTCGTTAAAACGCCTTACTATACATGGTCGTTTTTTCGCTAAAAACGCCTTACTATACATGGTCGTTTTTTCGCTAAAAACGCCTTACTATACATGGTCGTTTTTTCGCTAAAACGCCTTACTATACATGGTCGTTTTTTTCGGCTAAAAACGCCTTACTATACATGGTCGTTTTTTTCGTGTTAAAACGCCTTACTATACATGGTCGTTTTTTCCGCTAAAAACGCCTTACTATACATGGTCGTTTTTTTCGTGTTAAAACGCCTTACTATACATGGTCGTTTTTTTCAGCTAAAAACGCCTTACTATACATGGTCGCTTTTATCATGGTGTAAAAACGCCTTACTATACATGGTCGTTTTTTCGCTAAAAACGCCTTACTATACATGGTCGCTTTTTTCGGTTAAAACGCCTTACTATACATGGTCGCTTTTTTCGCTAAAAACGCCTTACTATACATGGTCGCTTTTTTCGCCTAAAACGCCTTACTATACATGGTCGCTTTTTTCGCTAAAAACGCCTTACTATACATGGTCGTTTTTTCAGCTAAAACGCCTTACTATACATGGTCGTTTTTTTCGTCTAAAAACGCCTTACGATACATGGTCGTTATTTTCGTGTTAAAACGCCTTACTATACATGGTCGTTTTTTTCCGCTAAAAACGCCTTACTATACATGGTCGTTTTTTTCCGCTCAAAACGCCTTACTATACATGGTCGTTTTTTTCCGCTAAAAACGCCTTACTATACATGGTCGCTTTTTTCGCTAAAAACGCCTTACTATACATGGTCGTTTTTCGCTAAAAACGCCTTACTATACATGGTCGTTTTTTTCGGCTAAAAACGCCTTACTATACATGGTCGTTTTTCCGCTAAAAACGCCTTACTATACATGGTCGTTTTTTTCGTGTTAAAACGCCTTACTATACATGGTCGTTTTTTTCGCTAAAAACGCCTTACTATACATGGTCGTTTTTTCAGCTAAAAACGCCTTACTATACATGGTCGTTTTTTCCGCTAAAAACGCCTTACTATACATGGTCGTTTTTCGGTTAAAACGCCTTACTATACATGGTCGTTTTTCGGCTAAAAACGCCTTACTATATATGGTACATGGTCGTTTTTTCGTGTTAAAACGCCTTACTATACATGGTCGTTTTTCGTGCTAAAAACGCCTTACTATACATGGTCGTTTTTCGCTAAAAACGCCTTACTATACATGGTCGTTTTTTTCGTCTAAAACGCCTTACTATACATGGTCGTTTTTTTCGGCTAAAAACGCCTTACTATACATGGTCGTTTTTTTCGTCTAAAAACGCCTTACTATACATGGTCGTTTTTTTCACCTAAAAAACGCCTTACTATACATGGTCGTTTTTTCCGGCTAAAAACGCCTTACTCTATATACATGGTCGTTTTTTTTGTGTTAAAACGCCTTACTATACATGGTCGTTTTTTTCGCTAAAAACGCCTTACTATACATGGTCGTTTTTTCGCTTTAAAACGCCATTATATATACATGGTCGTTTTTTCACCTAAAAACGCCTTACTATACATGGTCGTTTTTTCCGCTAAAAATGGTCGCCTTACGCCTATACATGGTCGTTTTTCAGCTTAAAACGCCTTACTATACATGGTCGTTTTTTCGCTAAAAACGCCTTACTATACATGGTCGTTTTTTTCGGCTAAAAATGCCTTACTATACATGGTCGTTTTTCAGCTAAAAACGCCTTACTATACATGGTCGTTTTTTTCGGATAAAAACGCCTTACTATACATGGTCGTTTTTTTCGGCTAAAAACGCCTTACTATATACATGGTCGTTTTTTTCAGCTAAAAACGCCTTACTATACATGGTCGTTTTTTTAGGCTAAAAACGCCTTACTATACATGGTCGGTTTTTTTAAAAACGCCTTACTATACATGGTCATTTTTTTCGGTTAAAAACGCCTTACTATACATGGTCGTTTTTTTCAGCTAAAAACGCCTTACTATACATGGTCGTTTTTTCGCTAAAACGCCTTACTATACATGGTCGTTTTTTCGCTACGCCTTAAAACATGGCCTTAGCTAAAAACGCCTTCCTATACATGGTCGTTTTTTTCGTGTTAAAACGCCTTACTATACATGGTCGTTTTTTTTCGGCTAAAAACGCCTTACTATACATGGTCGTTTTTTTCGGCTAAAAATGCCTTACTCTATATACATGGTCGTTTTTTTCATGTTAAAACGCCTTACTATACATGGTCGTTTTTTTCGGCTAAAAACGCCTTACTATACATGGTCGTTTTTATACATGGTCGTTTTTTTCGTGTTAAAACGCCTTACTATACACGGTCGTTTTTTTTCGGCTAAAAAACGCCTTACTATAAATGGTCGTTTTTTTCGGCTAAAAACGGCTTACTATAAATGGTCGTTTTTTTCGGCTCAAAACGCCTTACTGTACATGGTCGTTTTTCTCGTCTAAAAACGCCTTACTATACATGCTCGTTTATTTTTGTTAAAAATGCCTTACTATACATGGTCGTTTTTTTTCGGCAAAAAACGCCTTACTATATATACATGGTCGTTTTTTTGTTAAAAATGCCTTACATGGTCGTTTTTTTCGGCTAAAAACGCCTTACTATACATGGTCGTTTTTTTTCGGCTAAAAACGCCTTACTATTCATCAGGGGTGTATAACATACGGCCGGAACCGGCCCGCAACGAGGTTTGATCAGTTCCGCAGGATAATTTAAAAGTGAAAAAATGCACAAAAGACACGGAATGAATAATTTTAATATGGTGAAATCTGTGGACTATCCGCTAGGGGGAGACACTGTTTTGATCAGAGGAAAAGACAAATTTATTTTGATCAGCGAAGAAGACAATAGCAGCCTCAGTCTGTCACTGAGACAGACCCAACACAACAAGCCTCATTTCATTTTTCAGAGTTGAAGGAAGATTCTTCTTGGGTCCTCCGTGCCACAAGAGGGAGTCCCCTGCTCACCGCCAGAGTCCACCTACGATCACATTCCTGCGGGCAACACTTTTTGCTCTTCTTCCTGTTTTTGGCAAGGTGCTGAAGTCAAACTTTGGGCCAGCCTGAAAAGTAGGAGACATTTACACTCGTTCAATGCACCATCATGACTACTTTTTGACTTTTTTTTTTTCTCCCCCAGGCAGCAGTAAACATGATCGGCTTCCTGCTCTCGAAAGACCCAACAGTCTATCTCCCTGATAAGTTTCATGCCCAACACATCTTTGTCTGCACAAGAAATTGACTTACTTGGAACTCACGGATGCCTTTCCTCTCAGGTCATAACACTTGTCCCACGTTCTTCTCAAGAGCTGACCACATCGCTGCCCAGCAACAAGCAGACTGCCATCCAACTTGCAACTTTTTCCTCTGCTTTTGTGATTGTCTACTCTGCAAAAGAAATAAAGCTTGACGACAAAGAACACTTCAACTCAACTTCATTTTTAAACACATCATCACAATCTAACTTAAAAAATAAATAAATAAAATAAACAAAATTGTTTTCAGTTTTTTTCTAAACTTTTTTCTTAATTTTTTTCTATTGTTTTTTCCAAAATTTTTTTGCCATGCAGAAAAATCCAGGAAAGTGGGCGTGGCCTGGCTGGAATGATGGCTGATGATTCGCTGCTAGCTGTGAAAGTGGGTGGAGCATGACGATAACATGCTGTGATTGGCTGAAAGGGTTATGCAAATTAGGCGTTCGCAGATTGGTCCACTTTTGGGGCGTTGTTATGCGAATTTGGAGCAATATGATTGGTCAGAACGTGGACCGTGGGCATGTTTATGCAAACTATGGTTTGGGTTATGCAAATGAGGGCCTCACCGCGATTCGTGGATGTCAAATTGGGTGTGGTTTGGGGCGGGCATTGCAGCACTTTTTCAAAGTCCCACTTGAGTCTTGAGCTCAGACTTGCACTTGGGTCACATCAGACAATCTTTTCATTGTTCAGGGGAGGCGGAGTCAAACTACGTCCACAGGGGATGCTCAAAATGCCGTTCGACGAAGTTGGGATTACAGGTACTGTATTGTCAAAAGTTTAGATGGACTTGATGGATGCTGTTCTAATTTCTTTGCCGTTCACTTAGTTTGCATGGAAATACCATAAATGGAAAGTTGAAAGTCTGCAGTTAAACACATCGTTTTATTTTAAAAGATGGCTGTTCAATCCAACCCTGGCCTTGGAAAGTCTGTTGCAATAAGGACTGGATAAGTTGAGGGAACTCTGGGATTCAATGAGATAATAAATGCCTCTCGGCCGGATGACTCTTCCATTAACTTCAATAACTCATTTAGCATACAGCTATAATGATTTAAAACATGGACGAACCTGCATCTTAAATGGACATATGATTTGGATGACAAATCATATGTGGTACTCTCCCGAGTTGGTGATTGTCTGCTCCATGAACTCACACTGAAGCTTGACCTTATTTCCTTCGTACAGTCGCTGCAAAGCTATGCCTTTGACAGTGCAGTGATAAAAGTAGCATTGCAATCATTTATGTCACCTCCAAATGTGTTGATTTATTTATCACGCCCCTCCAGACAACATAGAACAAACGTGCATTTCAATATAATCACTTCAGTTCAGAAAGCCAGTGCGAATTAGATAGGAGTAATAGGATTGGAAAATAGGGACGGGCTCCTCGAATGATCAGTGGAATGGGCTCTGGGCCGTTCCATCAAATTTTGCAGCTAATTTAATGCGCTGCGGTGACAGATGCAGATATGTTTGTGGCGCCACGCGTGAACCAAGATTTATGGCCGCTGTCGAGACCCTCGTAGGTCCTTCGATGCGACATCCGTCATGTGATGAATCTCTCGAATTAGCGCCTCCCTTTAAGAGACTCAGTGGTTATTACGCGCAAGAGAGCAGGTGGAGCGTCACCTCTACTGCTGCTCTACCTCACCTCCTCTCCCAGTCGGAGTAATCATGCCAAAACCAGATAAGAATTGGAGATCATGCTATGAATTGTAGAGGGAAACTCCTCTACAACGAAACCTGCATGGGAGAAAATACCCCCTAGTGTGAAAAGATTTTCATGCATTAAAGCCATTCCCACTTTCCTGCTCTCCCTACAACGAAAAGTCCCCCTGTTCCGTTATACGAAATCTTTTTCTCTGCTCTTGCCTCGCAACGAGATTCACTACAACGAAAACAAGCCTTCCGCAAAAGTCTAATGATAATCCAACCTCAGCATGCCACAGTGACCACACTGGTTTACACATGCGCAGTAGTACAGGAAGTATTTGTTTCAGATGCAGCACAAACGTTGCATTGCTAAAATGGCTAAAAAACGGACCTTTGCAGACCAAAGAGTTAAGAAAAGAAAAGCTTTAACACTTGAAGACAGGATAAAGGTAATAAAAGACGGAGGAAGCAAAATAAAAGACATTATGCAATAAATTGATGTAAGTGAAAGTAAATGCTGATTGTAAATTTCGCCATTTATTTTCCTTTTTTTCTTCCTACACTGGCTATATGAAGTGTCAAATGAGTGTATGCTCATACTTATGCACCATTGGAATAAAAATAAAAAGTACACATATACGTTTTTTGTGTGTGTGTTCATGTTTACGTCTGAGATCAAATTTGCTACAGTGAAAAGTCCCATGTTGTGAAAAATTTCTTGCTGCAAACATGATTTCGTTGAATAAGAGTTTCACTGTATTTATTAGAACATGCTCAACAGAATCCGGCACGTGTACTTTTCTGACACATCCAGTAGTTCAGCGGTCGGCAACCTTTGACACCGAAAGAGCCATTTGAATCCGGTTTCCACGGAAAAGAAAACACTGGGAGCCGCACATCTAAAATGAAAAAAAAAAAACTTCTACTACTTTACCGCAGCATGTTTCTTATGAAATCCACGTGCTACAGAGAAAATTACATTTTATTCATTTAATGAACACATTTTGACCGTCGACCGGCGCGCCGTACCACCGCCCCCGCCCGTGCCACCGTCACGCCCGCCCCCCACGCCTCTCCCCGCGGCCGACGTCGAACGTCGCCGCCGCCGTCGCCTCCGCCGTCCTCCTCCGCCCCGGGCTCGGGAGGCC
The DNA here is from genome assembly GCA_026261675.1 of Hippocampus mohnikei. Lineage (NCBI taxonomy): Eukaryota > Metazoa > Chordata > Actinopteri > Syngnathiformes > Syngnathidae > Hippocampus > Hippocampus mohnikei. The sequence goes on from JAKGUB010000327.1 coordinate 3,128,689, forward strand.
GGGGCACGCGCCGGGGTGCGCCGCCGCCGCCGGCCACGGGGTCGGGCCGCGGGGGCCGGGGCGCTGGGTGGTCGTGGCGGGGGGTAGAGGAGACGACCGGTCGTCGACCGGCGCGCCGTACCACCACCCCCGCCCGTCCCACCGTCACGCCCGCCCCCCACGCCTCTCCCCGCGGCCGACGTCGAACGCCGCCGCCGCCGTCGCCTCCGCCGTCCTCCTCCGCCCCGTTCGGCACCTCTCACTCCGGGCTCGGGGGGCCGGGGCACGCGCCGGGGTGCGCGCGCGTCGTTTCAGCGGGTATACCAGCTTCCGCAGTGTGACGTCTATTTTGAGCGACGAAAAAATAATATCAAGTAATTTAATTAATATTTTAATATTTCAAGATCACAATAATCTTCAAATTTAGAACTAAAATAATATAAAAACTAACACAAATAAAACACACTTCAATTAAATACAAAAAAAAAAAATAGTAATTTATTTTCCTAAGCCAATCAGAGCCGCATTATAAGGATGAAAGAGCCGCATGAGGCTCCGGAGCCGCGGGTTGCCGACTGCTGCAGTAGTTAGTTAAAATGAAAAGAAATACAATCATTGGCACCGCCCTACCCACTCTTGAGGACTTGCACACTGCAAGAATCAAGACAAGGGCACGGAAAATCCTCCTGGATCCCCCGCATCCTGCCCACCACCTTTTCCAGCTACTCCCCTCAGGCAGGCGCTACAGATCCATGCGCACCAAATCCAGCAGACACTTAAACAGCTTCTTCCCTCTAGCCATTAACTCCCTAAACAGTCACTGACGTAGTCACTCTTCTTGTACAACAAATATTGTATCTCTCTAAAATGCTTCAATGATTTTCTGCACCAACTGTACAAACTGTAATAGTATTGTATTCTACCACTGATCACTTTAGCTCTGCTTGACACTATGGTTCACTTACATTATGAAATGTCCTTCCATACCTATTTGTCATGTTCTTGTTTATGATGCTACTAATGCAGTGTGTTATACCGGAGACAAATTCCTTGTTTGTTCTACATACTTGGCCAATAAAGATGATTCTGATTCTGATTCTGATATTAAACAGGCTGCATGGTGGACAAATCGTTAGCAGGTATTTCTCACAGTTCTGAAGTATTGCTTGAATATACGGTGTAACCAGAATTAAACGCAAGTGTCCGCAATCAGTTGGTGAAGCCAATTACAGCTGAAAACAGCAATTAGAGAAATCACTGTAATGAACTGAAATTTACACTGTGTAAAAAAATAGCAGTGCTGGCAGGAGCCAGCCTCTGGTCATTATTTCCATTTTATACGGCACATCATGGAGCTGCACCACAGGATGAATAATAACAATATGACCACAGGAAAGCAAATAAATGGATACAGAAAGTCAAATGCCACAAGATTATTCATTAACTTTCTTTTTCAGTAGCAGTCGCCAGATATTGAATTGAGCTTAATAAAGAGTAAATGAGTATTCCATTAGCTTGACAGAAAGTGAATTTGTCTTGAAGCAACTCGCACAAATACTACATGGAAGCAGTTTTGTTGAAATACAATTGATACTTCCTTTGTTCGTTCTCTTTTTTTTAAACAAAGATGTGTGATTGAGCTCAGGAATCTTCTTTACAACGGAGACTTCACCAAGGTGACAACTGAATAACAGTTAATCAAGATAGATCGATCAAGAGAGAGAAGGGTTTAAAAACAAACTGACGTCATTCACACATCTGACCACTAGAGGGCACTCTCATGACATGGCAGTGCAACCAAAATATGCCTAACATACAATGCATGTCTTAATTTCTTACCACATCCATCTTATAAAGAGGTGACATTTAGTTGTACATGTTTTCAAATGTGGTAGAATTGAAACTGTGTGTGTGTGTGTGTGTGTGTGTGTGTGCGCGTGTATTTCAAGTGCATTGTTCATTCCACATGAGAATATAAGACAGGGCCATATAATTGCGCTAATATTTTTCTTACATCTCTAGCCAACTATGGCACACAGTGTGCATAAGTGAGCCAGTGTTCCAGTGTGCTCTGGTGTATCGTTTTCACTTCACTCCAGAAATGGAATGTCATTCCGTTATGCATTGATTGCACTCATGATGAAGGCATATTGAGCAGAAGGGAGGCTTTTACGGCAATAATCAAATATTACTTTGGTTCCCAACACACTGCCAACAACTGACATAAATAGCCTTCATGGCAAAGCCTTCGTGAATTAAAAAGGCAGTCAACTCACAGAGTGGTAAAGGTCACGCACTGGACAGAGAATTAGCTCTTTATTATTATTTTTTAAACTCTTTTTCCAATGTAAACACTCAGCTCTGCTCCGCCATGTAAAGCTTGGAGGTCATACATACTCCGACTTCATGCAGTTTTCCCTCAGCTCATGATGCTCGTGGAGCCATTTATCTTGTCAATCCACCAATCAATCGAATCGAGTAAACTAATACATTTTCATAAATTGCTTTCCTCAAATAAGAAGGAAAAAAAAGACTACAAACAGCATAGTTTCATTAAAAAAACCAAAAAACAATACATTTACAGGCTAAATTATGCATATGGGTGAGACTGGGAGTATGAACGGTTGTCGATATGTTCCCTCTGACTGGCTACCCACCTCTTCCCCAATGTCATCTGGGATCGACTCAGCCAGGGCACGAACAAAGGGATGGACGCCAACCATCAAAACAAATCTGTCCCCACCAATGACGTGTGCTGCTGAGAACAGGAAGAGTATTTGAGGAGTCTTCTGTTGACTTGTCTTTGGTGCCAAGAGATGTCACTCACCACATATTTGAACACACGGCTTGGTTACTCTGTAACATGCGCATGGGCTCGGCAACAAAGCACTAACACATACAAAATCAACGCTCCCATAAAAATCAATACAGACTTCTTCCTTATAGTTTTCAGGTTGGGGGTTCAAATCGGGGCCCGGGCCTTCCGAGTACTCCAGATTCCTCCCTCATTCCCAAAACGTGATTTAAAAAACTTTTATTTATTTATTTTTTTAAGGTAAATTATAAACAACATTTTCCTTAGGCGTGAATGTGAGTGTTATTATTTAGTTTCTCCCTGTCTGGAGTTTGCATGTTCTCCCCGGGCCTGCGTGGGTTTTCTCCGGGTACTCCGGTTTCCTCCCACATTCCAAAAACATGCACGGCAGAATGATTGAACACTCAAAATTGTCCTCAAGTGTGAGGGTGAGCGCAGATGGTTGTTCGTCTCTGTGTGCCCCGCGATTGGCTGGCAACCGGTTCAGAGTGTCCCCCGCCTACTGCCCGAAGACGGCTGGGATCGGCTCCAGCGCCCCCCACGACCATTGTGAGGATGAAGCAGTTCAGAAAATGGATGGACGGACCCATTCCTGCTCGACTTAACCTCAACCAAAATTGTCTTTTACACTTTTGCTCAAACAAATTGCATGAATATGGAAGATCTGAGTCGGATGTCGTCAAAGAATGAACGTGATGGCGGGGCAGTGCACAACTCACTGAGCCATGCCTGTCTTTCAAAGTCCTTGAAATGAAACAGCGTACAGCGCGGTGCGGGGGCATATCGCGCAGGCGAAGTGAAAGCTTGTCTCCTTTTATTTCACCAGCACTACCTGCACGCACTCTCTATTCGACCCGCTCCTCTTTGAGGAGAGAAGAAGAAGAAGCCTCGCTAAAAGCTTCATCTTAAAGACTTTTTCAACTCTTTCTTTTTTTTCTTGCAGATGTTTTTCACACTGTGATGTTTTCGGTCATCTCCTGGATTGGACGGTACTGGGCAAGAAGGTTCATAGATGAAAGTCTAGTTTTACGTAATGAATATGGACAGCTAGAATACTGACTCGAGCGGAAATTGACATTGCAACGTTATGACTCACCATGGTTGTATTAAGTATTAATTTTTTTTTCGATGGGTAAAGATTTGTGTGCCCTGGGTCGGCAATGCGTCACTAATCAGATGACGCATATGAGCGAAACATTTCTCATCATTAACTCTGAAGTACTGATCCTGCTCATTTAAAAATAGAAAGGCCTTTACACACGTTTTCAAACATTTTTGTATACTGTATATATACATACATATATATATATATATATATATATATATATATATATATATATATATATATATATATATATATATATATATATATATATATATATATATATATATATATATATATATATATATATATATATCAAGTCAAGTCAAGTCAAGTCAACTGTATTTATAGAGCACTTTCAAACAGCCATCGCCGCATACAAAGTGCTGTACATGGAGCAATTTAACATATACAATAAACAGTAAAACAAATCGGTAATAAAGACAGTAGAAAGCACCAAACAGTAAAACCAAGAACAAATTTAAGTCATGCTGAGTCGAAAGCCAGAGAATACAAGTGAGTTTTGAGGAGGGTTTTGAAGATGGGCAGTGAGGAAGCTTGACGAATGTTCGTGGGAGGTCATTCCAGAGAGAGGGACCAGCAACAGAAAAGGCTCGATCCTCTCAGCCTCAGTTTAGTTCTTGGTACTTAATAATGTCTGGTCCGCAGACCTGAGGCGCCGGGCAGGTGCGAGGGGCGGATGAGCTCAGAGAGGTAAGGTGGCGTGAGATTATTTAGAGATTTGAAAACAAATAAGAGGATCTTGAAAATAACTCTAAAATGTATGGGGAGCCAGTGAAGGGATGCCAGAGTAGGAGTTATGTGCTCCTCTTACGAGTACCAGTCAAGAGGCGAGCAGCGGCATTCTGGACCAGCTGAAGCCGCTTAATGGAGGACTGGCTGACTCCAAAGTAAAGGGCATTGCAGTAATCGAGCCGGATGTGACAAAGGCGTGAATTACTGTCTCAAAGTGTTCATGAGAGAGAGAGGTTTTATTTTGGCCAGCTGTCTAAGGTGAAAGAAGCTGGATTTAACAACGGCACCAATTTGCCGATCAAATTTGAAATCACTGTCCAGTTTAAGGCCCAAGTTTGAGACTGTTGACTTAAGATAAGGAGACAGGGGGCCCCAAGTCTACAGGATGGGATGTACAAGGGCCACTGGGACCAAATAGTATCACCTCTGTCTTCTTTTCATTGAATTTCAAGAAATGTTGTGCCATCCAGGTTTTTATTTCTTCCAGGCAGGACAGGAGTGGCTTTAATGAGAAGGCGTCTTTTGCTCAGTGGGACATAGATCTGGCAGTCATCTGCATAGCAGTGGAAGGAATGCCATGTTTCCTTAAGATGGAACCCAATGGGAGCAGATACAGCGAGAACAGCAGAGGCCCCAGAATTGAGCCCTGTGGAACACCACATGACAGGGGAGCAGTGCGTGACTCAGAGCAGCCAAGGCTGACACAAAGGTTCTGTCAGCTAAATAGGACCTAAACCACTCAAGAGCACTACCGCCAATGCCCACCAAGTGCTGCAAACGAGTCAACAGAATACTGTGGTCCACTGTATCAAATGCTGCAGTTAAGTCCAATAAAACTAGACACACGTGGTCTCCATTGTCATTTGCCAGAGGATGTCATTAGAAACGCGTAACAGGGCTGATATATATATATATATATATATATATATATATATATATATATATATATATATATATATATATATATTGTTCTTGGTTTTGCTGTTCTGTGCTTTCTACCGTCTTTGTTACCGATTTGCTTTACTGTTTTGTTGTATGTTAATTGCTCCATGTACAGCACTTTGTATGCAGCGATGGCCGTTTGAAAGTGCTCTATAAATACAGTTGAGTTGAGTTGATCAATATGCTGACCCCTGACCACCCTTGCAGTCTCTATTTAGCAATCGCCAGGGATCGCAATGAGCTCAAAACACTCCGGCACATACGTTTCAAATCATACAAAGACAATCTCATTTTTTTTTTCTGTGTGAACATCGTCAAAACTGTGTGGCGAGATTGCCACACGCTCAGATGACTTGTTTTTCCTGATATGTCTCGCAGTGTCATGGCGAGAATGCACCTTTCGATTGTCTCGTTGGACATGTATGTTCCACCTGAGCGGTTCTGCTAAGTTGGTTAAATTCGGTGCCTACCACGAAGACGGCGACTGACTGTTCCAGGAAATATGCATCACATGTGGTGCTTAATATTTAAACAGCGCATGTGGTGTCAGAGAACAAAACAGCAGTACACCGAGGCAGCATCTTCAACACTCGTATTTTAGCATGTAGGGCGCATTCTCACAGCATCTTACAGAGTCCGTTTCTGCCATGCAAAGCTTTTTTGTTCTTTTTTTTTTGCATAGCGTCGCACATGCCAACAACAGGTCAACTCAAAGTGCTCACATTTGATAGACAGCGTGGGAGAGTTATTCCTCGTTTCTTGTTGTGCTTGTAGATAGCAAAGCCAAGTAGTTTTATTTGCTACTTGGCAATACTATTTACTGCAAGGTTGCTTTATTAACTCATTCAGTACCAGCCAATTCTAGACCAAGTCTGAAAAGACGTTTAAAAACGTCTTTGGGAGTGAATGACTTAAGCTTCCGTACGTGTGACGATTTGGTACATTTGTTCAAAAAGCCTCTGAGAGTGTTAAACAAAAATGATATGTCGAGTATTTTGATTGCATTCTTGTATTCAATTGTTTTGGTACATTTACAACGGTGTGTGCATTTCTGCCAGTCATGTCGTGGCGATGTGATGAAGTTGTCAGAGTAAACCGAGGATGACGTCTGTTCGTAAAAAGAGTTGAGCGCTGCGATGTCGCAGCTGTGACTTTCCACATCACCTCCTTTTACATCAGTGAAAGTGACACTTATAGGTTGGGGCATCGTAATCCTGTACATCACTGTCTCGGCCGGCAAGTAACGAGGTAACTGTCATACACTACGACAGCAAAAGTGGGCAGTGATGATGAATAATACACAGAATAATGGAAACAATGGCGATAAAGTGAAGAGGATTCAATTTGAATGGCATTGCTAAAAGCACTCGGAGGACACCGAGTTGAGGGCAGCAAGACCATTTCTTTGGATCAGCTAAAAGGAAGTCATTTTGTTTTCATTTTCACCCCGAGGTAACAAAGTGAAATTGTATGTGAGGAAAAAAAAAGCAAATGCAGCGTACCAGACATCAATAGTCGGAAATTACTTTTAATGTCCAATATGACAACGCCAGAGATAAGCAGGTAATAGGACGCAGTTCAATCTATCCATCCATTTTACGATCCGCTTATCCCCACAAGGGTCGCGGGGCGTGCTGGAGCCTGTCCCAGCCACCTTCGGGCATTAGGCGGGGGACACCCTGAACCGGTTGCCAGCCAATCGCAGGGCACACAGAGATGAACAACCATCCGCGCTCACACTCACCCTCACACGTAGGGACAGTTTTGAGTGTCCCATAAACCTGCCCTGCATGTTTTTGGAATGTGGGAGGAAACCGGAATACCCGGAGAAAACCCAAATTCTCAAATTGTCATGGGTAATAAATAATGTGGAGATTTTGCACCGGCCCGCCGAGGGAAGCCATAACTCCGAAGTGGCCCGCGACAAAAAATGAGTTTGACACCCCTGCTCTAAATTGTCCCGAGGTGTGAGATCGGATGGTTGTTCGCCTGTGTGTGCCCTGCGATTGGCTAGCAACCCGTTCAGGGTGTCCCCGCCTACTGCCCAAGACAGCTGGGATAGGCTCCAGAATGCCCCGTGAGGATAAAGCGGATCGGAAAATGGATGGATGGATGGATGGATGACGGATTCATATTTTGTGTGCAAGCTAACATTGCCTTGGGAAGATATTCAAATTGTTTTCCAACAGCTTTTTTTTTTAGATAAACATACACCCAATTTGGCACAAATGATAACCCCGTGTTGCAGACTGAAAATGTGAATGGAAAAAAAAATCCATTATGGTTTGATCATGTCCTTCGAGAGGAACCGCTCAAACAATGCATTAAGCGCTAATCAAACCAATCCAGAGAAGGCGGCCTGCGCTTTCAAGAGAGGATGACAACGTAGACAGAAAGTTGCCATCACCTTCAGGAAAGGCGGCCTTGACAGGAGACAATCAATACAAGACTAACGGTGCAGGGGCAGGGCCCCGGGATGCCGCCCACTATCTCTCCTGTTGTTGTTTTTGACAAACGAGCCCCGCTTTGTGAAGCAAGACAATGAAAACAAACACTCCCCTCAGTCAGTGTTGCGCAGCAACTCTGGAGGGGAAGCGACAGCATCCTGAACGAGCTGAGACGAAAAGTGATGAAGCAAAGATAAATGCGTTCACACCTGGAAGGAGGCGGCGCGCGCAGATCAAGAAAGTGTCGCTCAGGAAGTGGTGCGTGAGCTGGTCCGAAATGTGCGGGTGAGTACCAGGATAACATCAGAAAAAAAAGCACCATCACTGGATACCTCAGACATCTTCATTTCTTTCAAAAATATCTGACGTTTTTCTATCCATCCGTCCATTTTCTACATCACTTATTCTTATTAGGGTTGCAGGTGAGCTGGAACTGATCCGAGTCGAGAGACGCGGTACAGCCTGGACTAAGCGCCAGCCAATCGTGAGGCACATATGGACAAACAAAGCATTGACATTCAGGAACGTGCGTGTTTTTTTGGAATGTGGGAGTAAACAGATCAAAACATCTCCGAGGCTTGCGCATCATTTTCGCTGATGACAAAAACATTCCGAAGCAGGGAGATGAACGTGAGGGCAGAATATTGTTCTCCCGGTTGTCAGCGGGACGACAGCGTCCTGCATTTTCTCATTTCCCGTCTTCTAATCGCTTCGAAAACAGTCGCCCGCACGCCATCTTGTCTCATTTGTCTCCTTGTCTGTTGTGGCTCTGCACATTTCCCCATTCATGTCTACGGCAAACGTCTAGTCTTAAAGAATCCATAACACATATCCAAACGTAAGAGAGTCAGACGCTATGTCTATTTGATGGTTCAACCACTAGCTAATTTGATTTACAGCAATAATAAAAAAAAGTCGATTGTTTGTCTCTTAAGCATCTGTGACTGATCCCCAGAGGACCAGGAAACATCTCCTACCGTCCAACAACATCATCGCATAATGGACTTTTAATGGGAGCATAATAGCCTTTATGGAGTCATGAATTTACTCTAATTGTTGCCTCGGGCAGCAAGAAAATGCAACAAACCCATATTTGGACACTTGTACAGCTACCGCGACATGCCCGTAGTGTATGTATTTTATAATGAAACCGACACTGTTTCATTTGGAAGCCCACCGGGAAGTCAATTCCAACACTAGGCAAGCACATCATCCGAGATGTTTAATCCTTTCAAATCTGAGGATGTTTGGCATGGCGACAGATGCAAAAAAAGGGTGATTTGGCCTCGACACCAAAATAGCCCATCGAGATCCCATTGAGATTAGAATTCATTTCCTGAGGAATCATGTGTCAAGGTTTGTTGCTGCCTTTTTTTTTTATGATGTCAAATTACCGCAATGGGAAATATGATTGAAGAATGTTGTGTCACAAGATTATTTTTAAGAAAGTTGATTCATATTTTATCATGGATGTTATATCTCAAATGCATTTGGCCACATATAGAAAATAATATTTTATTATATTGTAGGATTTGATGATTCACGTGTTTTGTTTTTTTTTTTTGCAAACAACGTAGTTACATAATGAACACATCAACACTTTTGACATATTGCCGAGTATTTACTCCAAATAGGCGCTGCTTGCATCGTGGGCCGGACTGAAAGGACAATCACAAGGATTAGACTGAACTATTAGAGCTCAAATCAAATTTTTAGACCCAAGTTTTAATCGGCTTAGCGGCCTTATTTTATCTTATCTTTAAATCGTAATAATTTTCAAACAGGGGTTTTCTTTCTGCATGACTTCCTGGTGGTTGGATTGCACTTTTCTTGGCCGTACTCAAACCGTGAAAACATATTTTATTTTTTTTTGCTAGTAATATCTCTTAAGAATCATAACCCTTTCATGCACTTTGTAACCTGACAACATGATAGGCTGTCCACTGCAGTAACCGCTGTTCTTGAAAGGGTTAATTAAGAAAAAAAAATTATTACAAAAAATATCTTCAATGACAAATATATACTGTGTATATTTCATATTGTTAGGCGTAGAAAAAAAAGTAGTGTGTTTCCGGTAACCCGACCGACCGAGAATTTCTACCTCGAAAAAAAACTTAACGGTCGGCATTTTTTTTCCAAACCTTTTACATTTTTGTGTAATAATAATAATAATAATAATAATAATACATTTCATTTATAAGCGCCTTTCAAAACACTCAAGGACACTTTACAATCAAAACAAGAACAATAAAACCACAGACAAAATTATAAATAATAAAAGGAAGATGAATTTAGAGCGCTTACATTGGTGCAAACTCGCGATATTCACGCTTGCGCCGCTTGCCCTGTCGTCTGTCAACAACATTGAATCGTGGCGGCGGCCACGATCTCCGACAACAGTTTAAACCGCGTTTTGTGTGTTGCAGTCGCATACTCGCACCATAATCTTAAGAAAATAGCATCCAATCGAAAAGATTCAGCGAACTATTTGACGAACACCACGGGCCGTCTAGGACGCGGGACGCAGAGGTAACGAGATGGCTGTAACACCCAGCTGGGGGGTACCCAACTCTCTCGCCACCTTTGGCGGCGAGCAGGGGTTTCAATACTAGTAAAAATGTCTCCTTGTTTTATGTTTTATGGGTATTTTGTTTACATTTTTGATGGGGGCAAAAAAAAAAACGTTGCCCGACCTACCGAACCTATGCTGAAATTTCATGTTACCGGAAACACACTACTTATTTTTCTACGCCTTATAGGGTATGGTTTTGCTACTAACTCAGTTAACCTGTGGTTAGCCTTATCTGCCTCACAGGTCAGAGCTTGTGGGGTTTGCATCTTCTTCCCATGCTTGTCAGGGTTTCACTGCACTCCGGTTTCTTCCCGCATGCCAAAAAACATGCTTATTAGTCTAACTGAAGACTCCAAACTATCCATGCACATGCGGTGTGAAGGGTTGTTTGTCTGTACAGGCACAACAGACAATGGATGGATGGACTTTTACTATTCAAATGATATTCCGTTTTTAATCAAATTTGCGCTCTAGCAGATTGCCACTGGAAAACAAATTGAGCCTCATCACTGAGGACGGTTAAAGCAAGGCAGTGGCAATTTTGCATAATAATGAACCGTTCAATTTCACCATTAATGCGTTTCAATAAATTTCCTGAGAGTGTGTTAGTTCCTCATCCAAAATCAGCAGCGAAAGGCGCCGGATGACTGATGACTCTAATGGGTATAAATGGGCGCGAAAATGGATGGATACATTTTATTAACAGTGTTAGAATTTTGTTTTGGTGTTTTGTGTTGATTGAGCAATATCATGAAATATCAAGTCATTTGACAGATCCACACAATTGAATTTACAGGACCTGGTGAGATTAGATGTGGGAATTGAAATCTGGTGAGAAAGTTCTTGTTTTGCTGTGATGAAAACAGAATGCAGCACAGAGAGCAGCTCCGGTCCCCGAGAGCCGCAGTCTTGCTTGTTTTTCGAAGTTGCCTCTCGCGACACCCGACTCAAATGATCAGGATGATGATCAGGATTTGACAGAGCTTGCCGATGAGCTCTTCATTTGAATCAGGTGTGTCGAAAGAGGGACATTTTTTAAAAAACAAGCAGGACTGCGGCTCCCGGGGTTCCGAGTCGTCTACCCCCGACATGGATGGCGAGATAGATGGATCCAGTTGTTTTTTGGGTGAGAGGAGTGTGTCATTCAAATACACAAGTCGAGATGAAGCTTTTAATCCAAAGCTGTGACGACCATCTGTGCAGCCATCTGGTTTACAGAGAAAAGGATTCTATTTCTTAACTGGCTGCTTTGTTTTCAAAGAAATGCAAAAGTGCAAGCGCGAAGAGCTCTTTCACACGGAGGGCGGTTGGAACTTTTCCATTCTGAATAATACAGGACTCTTTCTAGACACATTTAGGGTACTGTCTGTCTCCCCCGTGTTCACTTGTATATAAATTGCTGGAATATTGATGTTAACCGAACAACAGAATTCTTTGGAGAGTAGTGATTTTCCACAACTCGACGCTGCGTCGGCTTTTCTATCGACCTTTTTTTTTTGTTTTGTTTCTTTTATGTTCAAAATTTAGGAATAAACGAAATCCACGTCTACACGTTTGGGCCATGTACAAATGGGAATAATATGTAAAAAGTTCATTCACAGTTCTGACTAATGCTGTAAATCGAAAAGATACCATTGTCCGTATTAAAACATCATAATCACTGACTTACGCTCCAGACGACTTGTCACATTTTGCTTTATCTTCACAAAATACGCCTCACCTCATTGGATGAAATCCACGACAAGGGCTGCATCAAATTTACCCTTTCGACAGTCGTGCTCAGTTGTGACTGCTGTCATTGTCTACAAGGTATTACTTTCACAATTATGTTGCAAATATATATAATTATTGTAGTTTTTTTTTTTTTTGACTGATAACAATTTGGTTACTCTGCTATATTTAATGTAGCACTTTATTTGGCCACTCTGGGTAACTATTCCATTTTATATTGCACCAATATGCCATTATTCATTGTAGATTCAACATTAGCGTGAGCAAATTTGGGGGAAAATACAAATACGTCTCGTAAGATTGCATGCCTGTCTGCGTCTTATGTGTTGTATTATTTTGTTATTTTATATGATCTATTCTGTTGATGGCGGCGCGGGTACCCGCAGCGGCTCCTCTCTCTCTCCTGTGGTTGAGAGAAAAGAAATTTCATCTGTGCTGGATGTTGCACAGAGAGCATATTTGACAATAAAGTTGACTTGGCTTGACGAATGCACAACTGGGCAAAGATTTCAATGTATTCAATGACTGCCCTTGAAATTTAGATTCGCTTGGCGTAGGCCTACATAATACAGTCTCCTCACTTGCTGACCGGTGAAGGCCTTCACTCTACCTATTGCACAGTGCATGTGAAATCGATCTTGTCTTGGCCTCTGTATGCTAAATAGAAAGACACCGAGGTGTCACGGAATTTTGCAAAACACTTTCCACTTGCTCATTAGCGATGCGCAAATGTCAATTAGTGTGGCCTCAGCGTCCGGATGTGCATGATGCACATCAACACGACTTCTCCCAGAGGAAAACACTGGAGGCCGTGGAGGTGGAACATCTGCCTTTTTGCCTCGCTCTTGTTTCTCGGGGCATTCAAGCATTCACGTCATGCAGTTTAACTTCTCCAAAGGCCATTTGCTCATATATTATGCACCGCATCAGAAGGGCATTGTCAGCTTTTCGTCGGAAAAGTCCTCTTTTCCAGAAACAATCACATATGTCACACAGGTATTTCAGACGGGGAGGGGGGTGGCGGAGGCAGAAATGCAGAATTCACCATTTTTTCCATCTTCGCCACAACGCAAGAACGCTGTGTGCCAGAAGGCGGTGCTTCCTGCAAACATTTCTTGGCGCTAAGCTCCACCACTCTTTATTGTCAGCAGGCTGCCTGTTGCTGTCGTAAATTCTAAAATACCCATAAGTTTTAATTCAACATAAAATTTTTAAAAATACCGTTCCCACAAGCGCGCTCCTCATTATAGCCAAGGGTAAAATCCGCAGCATGTCGCTCGCACTCTTACTCCTCTCTATACATGCTCATCGTTGTCTTCGTTCCCTTTTTCTTCTCCTCCTCCTTCTTCTTTGTTTTTGGTGGATTATAACTCTTTGGTGCTTACCGCCACCTACTGGACAGGAAGCGCAAAGCGTTTTCATATATTGTCAACGCAAGCAACCCTACTTGTTTGTATTCAGCCTCGCAAACAAACACCCGAGACAGGGACGACACGTTTTTGTCAGTAGTCAGCAAAATGGGCGTCCATCAATGAAGGACCGAGAGACAGAAAAAAAATCACTTTCGTCAGTGCTTAGTCCGTCATTTTTTAAGTTTCCCCATCATTTGTCAGCAAAAAAGATGTCTGTCGGTGACGGACTGATGGCCCTTCCGTCAATATTAACGGAATGCCCACCTCCAGATCAGAAATTCGTTTTCATGCTAACTGCAGCATGAACAAAAACTAATTGATGTTGTGGAAAAATTTTAAGGGGAGACACATTTTCGATCTGAAGCACATCTAATCGAAACCAATCAAATTGTTTCATGTGACTGAGCGGAAGCTTCCTACGCAAGGGCAACGCTAACGGAAAACTCATCTCGTTCACTGAAGGCTGGGTCAACTAAAGGATAACTTGAGCGCCCATACCTTCCCAACAATCTTTCAAATATTATTCATAAAGATTGCCTTTATGAAAATGATGCTTTTTAAGAAATTGCTGCTTTTGAATTGAGCTTTGCGATACTGATTAGATTGGATATTGAGCGGCCTACCGATTTCCGAAGGGGCTTCACGTCAAAACTTAATTACTCTAAAGTCAATCGTCATCGGCTGCAATTGGATCACATTCTGCCTCGTTCAATCAGGCCCATTGATTTTTGGGGGTTTTTTTTTTTGCTTTTCATCCAAGAAAAAAAAAACCCTGCACGCTTTGGTCCAGAATGCAATGTATTAAGTGCTTGTTTGGATCAATCTAATGTGCAATGATAGCCCATTCGCAAACTGCTGACTGGCCAGCAAAATTAATTAATTTACCCGATGCTCTTTTAGGAAAGAATTGAGCATCCACTAACTGGATGATCAGCTCACTCTGGTAAAATGACATAAAAACCAAAGATAATATTATAAATTGCACAATTGCTTCCAGCAAGCTTCTAGGAAGATGTTCTATTTATGTTTTGGGTGGTTTGCTAGCAGGACTAAACAAAAAGTAAATGACCAATTTACATGAAACTTTGTGGAGCAGTGGCATATGAAGCAACACATTTGAAAGTATGTCATGATAATCACACATTTAAATCAAATACAAGCCCAGAATGCCAAAAGTAGAGTCCCACCTGTTTATCCATCTAGTCTAAAATCATGAACTAGAAGGCAGCCTGATCAAGAACAAACCAGGGCGGTGGAGCGGGGGTCACCCCCCAAAAAAAGTAACATTTCCAAGAGCCTTTTCTGATTGTCACTGTGATCGGTAGGCCTCACTCGCCCCGAATCAACTTGGGCAGGTGTATGCTAGCTGCATGCTAGCTGGCCGGCTCACCAATAGCGCACACTTCATGACGTGTCCAGTGAGTGTGTTCGTAAAACAACTCAACAGATGGCTTCATCATAATTCATCCCAAGTTATCACCAGCTGCGCAAACATCTGGCGTGAAAATATGACCAGTGCTGCGCAACGGAACTCCGACGGCTTTTATTCTTCCTGAATCCTTAATTGAGACACTCATTTGACTGCCAAGCTGGCTTCTTGTGTCCTGCGAAGCTTTTTTTAAATGCTGGCCGTGAATTATATTCGTCCCTTCACATCGGCTCTGAACTTCAATGCCAGGGGAGCGTTTGAGGACTGAAGATTGTGCGCGTGGTAGCCATGGCGCCAGTAACCTTTGTGCTCCCGTTTGAGCTGAAAGCCGGCACTTTTATGATATTTCAAGCAAAGTTGCTGCCCTTTGAGCCTCTGCCAGGTATTTGGTAAAAAGGTTCTCGTGCGCCTTCAATGACTTCAATGTTCCATTAAATACTTTGCCATACCGAGAACATATGCAGTCTTTGATTTTAAGCGCATTTTGAAAAAAAAAAAAGAGACATAGGAAACGTGAAAAAATTCAAGGGATATGAAAACTTTTTCCAAGTACCAAGTTAGGTAATTTGGTGGAAACAGTAGACAGTTGTTCTCTTGCCTGACCTCTGTGATGGTAGCATGGGTTGATTTTAGGTTGCACTGTGCTCATTTCAATCCCCTTCAATAATTAACTTGCTGGATGAGCGATTAGCTTTTGACTACACTCGTTTATGCTTCACCGAGGTGCTTTAAACGCAACGATCGAATTCTTCTGAATTAACCAAAGGCTGCTGTTGCTGCACGGAGGCTGTTGAGTTATTCCATATTCATGTGAGTCCACGCGCAGGTGTTCCGCTACACCACAGTGCGGAACATTTGGTTTCATGGCCACTTTTGACGAGCGAACAGCTTGTGTGTCCCTGAATGTGACAGTAGCAAAGGGGCGATGGGATTTGGCCGTTTGGACGATCTTTTTTTTTTGTGGGGGGGGGGGGGGTATACCTTCATCAAACAACAAATAGTTTTAAAAGAAACCAGCCCACTATGCTCAACTTGGCAGCATTGCAGTGCTCACCGATGACACCATGTGCAATCATGTCACAGTCGTGTCCTATTAACGCAAACAGTGACAGGGGCAATTACTTATCTGCAACAGCAGCTGCAGGGGAGATGTCTGCCGTTATGTCTGCAATTTTTTTTTTTTATGTCAAGTGTTGTATTATGTCAAGTTTATAGCAAAATAAAATCACTTACTATGCAGAAATGCCGTGAAATGGCAAGAAACAAGGCAGACTTGGCAGAAGAAATAAATGTCCGTCCCCCAGAACATAAACATGGATGCACCCAACCTTGTGGAGTGATCGCGCATCAGAGTCTAACGTCATACAGTGACTGGGAATTTGTTGTTGAGTATCTCCGCAATATGATTTGGTGTTTCGATGCTGCTGTTTTTGGTCAGCAAGTTTTGATCGGGCTCAGCAGTTAACGCTTTCATGCCAGGATGTGAATGTTTGCTAGATCGGGTGATAGCTCGGGATAGTAGATGTCATGAAATTAGCACCTAGTGGCAAATTCGAGCATAACATCTGTTGAAGAGAAGGTCACTTTGGGAGGGGGGCCAATGGAAGAGACGAGCGTGAACGCTGACGGTCGAGAGAAGAATTAGTTGGCGGTTTTGTGTGGCGACATTAACATGAAAGACATTTTTGACCGATCATCGCTTCAGTGTGGAAGCAGAGGCGACAGTTTTATTGTTCTTATGATTTTTTGTGTCTTTTCAACATTATACAAGGGCATTTTGTGGTTACTGGCATGAGGATGATGAGGACACGAGGAGCCTTCGTGGCTGCCTTTTCATATGAACATAGTTAGGACTTGCGCTTTTGTGACACTCGAGGATAGATTTGCATATTTTACAAGCGAGGTTTCAATCAGGACCACTACTGTCGTCCCACCAAAGGTTGCGACATCACTCTGGATGCTCATGTCTTGTGAGCGGCAGTGGCTTTGTTTGATTTAGATTACCTCTGGGAGGGCACGGGGTGAGGGGAGGGTTCATGCGGCGGCGGTTTCATGATACCAAATTAATGGAGTGAGCGAGCCAACTCGGTTTTGCCATTGATTCCAATAAGACAAAGCAGTCAAGTGAGACAAGGAGCACAGCAGGACTTCAACACGCCGAGGAAGGAGTTTCACTCGGCTGACCTGAGGGATGTTCACTGTTTACACAACACAGGGGGCGCGGGGTTTAAAACACTTCACATTGGAATACATTGGGGAACTGTCCTCCATTACTGCTCTAAAAAACATTGTGGCTGTTGTGTCTTTTTCAGTTTCTCGGAAAACGTTACAAAGAAGCCAATGCGGGTCAGAGGCAATTGTTGTCAGAAAGTAAGGCATCCTTACGCTCTGGACTGGTGACCCGCCAATCACGGTCAAGGCATAACACACACATTGATGACATGTTCAAGTTGCGTGCCAAATATAGGATGAAATCATCAAAATGGTCGGAAGTCTCCATGTATAAGGTAAGAACGTATACCCGCGTTTCTGATTAGCGATTTAAACACGAAAAGGAAAGTCCCATCAAACTCATTTCACTGTATCATCGTCAAATCTGAGTTGATCACTTGCCAGAACACCGACTGTTATTTGCAGGATAACGATTTCAATTTGCGACTTTATTGTACTTTCCTGCCATTGTCGGCAAAATCTGTTTCTTTATTGAAGGAAACCCGTGATATGCGTCCAGCCGAACACGGGAAGAAAACAGATGAAAGGCTTGATGCCGATATGATGGAATCATTCTTCTTGCCTCACTACGCTTGACCTGATCTTAAACTTTTATTTTTCCAAACCAGCTTTTATTTAGCTGCTTTTTAATGAACAACTACTTGTGGCAAATAAAGATGATGAGGGACTTCCTGTACATATACTGTATGTACTTTGCAATGCTTTGCAATTCTGAGTGCTGCACATTGCTTTCTGAACCTGTTTTGTACTAAATTCTCATGAGACCGCGTTGTCATGGGAACATGGAGCCATGAATTTCATTTTAACTCCAGTATCATAGCAAAAAAAAAAAAAAAAATTATACCTCTGCCTCACTTTATTATCTCTGTTTCTCTCCCCTCAAAATAATGCGAATAGAACAGCGTACGATTTATTTCCACGATGGGGTACGCAACCTCCTCATGTCGGGATGATGCACTTTTGAGCAACAACGCGCCGACTGTTTTATTAGCGGTATAAACAAGAGTGGATCGGATGGATATTCATTCGATGTGGAAGCTGAGCATTACAAACCCGACTTGTTTGCTCCTCAACCAATCTTGTCAGTTGAAGTCTTTGCAAGACTGGATTCATTTTTCATGCGGCTGTTGGATCGCGGCGTATGAGACTCGACTCGACCTGTGCGTTTTCCGTGGGGATTCAAACGCACATTTTCCTTTCAGGGCTGCCCACTGGTGCATCATGCAAAGCATTGTCACCACGTCGAGCAAAGTTCAGCGGGCTGAATATACGTGCTTGTCACGCGCAGTATATGAAATATGAATTAAAAGAGGACATGTGGTATCTTGCATGTTCTTTGCCATTAGGCAAACGACTCTCGCCGATCCGTTTGAGTGCTTATAAATTTTGCAAGAGCTTGGGTGGGCTTTTGCCCACTTTTCTGTCTTCATCAGTGAAAGGAGAAAGCTTCAGACATTCCAGCACATGGATGAAAATGTCACGTTCATATGCAGCAGGTAATCAGGGAAGAATAAAAGGCTGAAACACCCAAAGGCATCGAGGCACACAGCTGATGATGTGTCAGTGCCGTATCCCACATCCCACCCAAGAGGACGTTTCCGACTTTTCCATCTATTGTGCTGAACATTTGACGGACAATCAGACGAAGGATCTCAAGATAACGTTTTCCATCGGTCAATTTTCCAAGTCAAGGATCCCTTTTGTTCACAGCGCGATGGGCCCATCGCTTCGAGTTGGGATTCGGGCTTGTCATGGACGACTATTGTTGTGCTGAGGCTTTTGAACCGAACGCTTCCCCTCGGTCGCATCTTTTGCGCCCTCTACCGCGGTCAATCCCGTCTGTCCACTCCCAAAATGTCCGTCCAAGCCTCTCACGATTCCCCAGTGGTCACATGACATTCAGCGGCGCACTGACGGGTGGGGCCACCCCCTGGGCTAGCAGCGCCGCACTGTCATTATGTGTCACAAAGATTAAGATCATCTAAGATGATGTTGGCAGAAAAACGGTTTTCAGGCGGACTTAGCATATAAATGGAAAAGAGATTAAATCGCAAACAACCTGAGAGTTCATTGCGAGCGTGCGCACGGCGGAGAGAATTGCTTTCCTTTGAAATCTTTACAGTAATTTCTCACGTGGCGCCGCTTTTGCCGTCAAAACGACAACAAATCATTTTATTTGGTGACACTTCAAAGTAGTTTAGTCGAGAGGACTACCATCCTTCTCTCATTTTATTCCGCATTTCTTTTTTAGGAAGCTAATTTCGTGGCGGCAAGAGTGTGGGTTCACACCACCGGGAGATCTCATCGTCGGAAGTAATCTCGCCGCCGTGGAAAATCAGGACATTGTGCGAGCGAGCGAGCGAGACATCCAAAGAAGCTGTCACCTTTCCGGGGCAGTTGACACGTGTGCGCGGCGTGTTTACGTGTGTGAACGAGAGGCCGTCACCTGAGCCTGTGTCGTGCAGTTGCCATGGAAACGGGTTCTCCGGTTTGATGACAGCCATGAAAGTCCCGTTGAGAGATTTTATGTTTCGGTCAAGGCATATGTGTGACTCCAGACAGACATTTTATGCGTGCGCGCTCCCAAATGGTGCTCGCAGCAGTATGAATTCATGCATTTTTGTGCAGAAGAAAGCAAAATTGAGGAGAGTTTGCTTGGACGTGGTTATGTCGTACTTTGTTTCGCTGTTGTCGTGACCGTCAACGATGTCATGTTTGTGACTTTGAATCTATGTTTTTGTTCCAATCGTGTTTTTCATTCTTCCAAAGTGCCCCGTTCGCTTTGCAATCAGCAAAAATGTGGACGGCGCCACCATGAAGTCGGATCGGTGCATCTTGAACAATCGCTGACTTTGATGAAGGCGGAGTCGATGACCATTTGCATTTCACTTTGCGGAACTCATCACGTCATGAAAGTGACTGCTGGAAAGAGGGGAAGGAAGTTTGCACCCAAAAGTGAACGCAGGTCTCTTCCGATGACATCTTAAGCTACTCTGCGGGAGCGAGTCACGTTGGAAGAACAAAGACGGAACGAAATGAGACGACGGCGGTGATAGAGTACGCGCTGCGATTGGCCGCAACCGGAACAGAAGATCTTATTGTCTCCTCCGGTGTGACACCTGCCCGCTACAGCGATGGAAAATGAATATGCAAGTGCATGTTTCAATTTGCGATGGTAATTGGTTCGGCTTGAAGGTGCCGTTTGCACTTCCGAGGTCACGGTCACCTTTGTTTGCCCATTCGTCACACCAATTAACAAACGTTGGCCCTCACGTGGATGCGCGTCGCAAAAGCGGGCAACTGTCACAAATGTATCGGATGAATTCGCGCGGGTATTCATAGTTTTGAAAAGCGGAAATAAAAACGGCCTTCTCTTCGTGTGAGGGAGGATTCAAGACATTGGAGTCAAGTGTACAAATCACACGAACGTGAAAAGTGATTTTTTTGCCAGCTTCTGTGGAAATGAATGCAAGAAATGTTACCGTTTGGATCCAAAAAGTAGACTGAGATTTTAGACTCAGCTCTAGCTTGTGTCGTAAAGCGGTTGGAACGTGATTTCGGTGTCTTCGATCGAGGCGCACTGCAAACGTGTCATGTAAATATGACCCAGGCGTCAAAGAGTCCTTCTGAATCTGTCCAGAAATGAATTCATTGAACAAGTTATTGTCATTATCATCTTCAAAAAATATTTTAATAGCACCCTTATTGGGGCAGAGGGCATACGATCCGGGGTGCAATTTCCCTCGTCGCATCATCCGCAAGCGGACATCTTGCCTTGTCTTGTTGAGCTGCCAATGTCATATTAAGGTCATACTGTTCACTCATCCATTCGATCAAATTCTAATGTTAAAACGTACAATTCTTTGAGTGTTTGACAGATGTACACCTTGCGGGTTAGGAGAAGGTCATAATGATTGCACGCCAATCAAATTATCATCAGGACTGTCTGGGAATAAAACTAGAAACCATTGTTGTCATTTGTGTCGATATCGGAGTTGATGAAATCCGACCACAGGAGACGCATTTAAAGAAACAAAACAAAACAAAGCAAAACATACAAACGGGTACCGTATTTTCACGACCATTTGGCGCACCGTATGTTGCGCGCAGTCTCAGTCACGGGTGCTAATTCTGTGTTTGACACATACACAAAACGCACCGTATTTTTGGGCGCAGCCAGGCATGGTAAAACATACGCCAGCTTAAACATACGGCATGCATGCTCGCACGCTAAAACACAGTTCGGTTGTACTTTATTTAGCCATTTTACAATGTACTCACGTTTTTCTCTTCACCTCACCGACTGGTACAAGCTAGGGACGTGCCTATAGCGTCCTCTTACACGGCCACCCTTCACTTATTGGCGGACTTCCGCATGCCTGTCGTCACTCACGTCCCGCCTTTTCTCTATATAAACAGCGTGTCGGCTCTCAGTCAGGCTTTGGAACTCAGCTCATACACTAGACGCTCCACATTATAAGGCGTCCTGTCCATTTTGGAGAAAATTGAAGACTTTTAATGGCGCCTTATAGTCATGAAAATACGGTACTTCCTGCTTTTTTCCCCTGCCCTTTTCTCTTTCTTTGGCATTGTGCGCATGTCCGAATGTGCTTCTCTAGCCAGCATGGCATCTAATTAAGTGTCTGACTTTGCCAGAGAGAAATGATGGATCATGTGGAAAGGCGCCGCTAATAAAAGCCAGCCGAGCAGAGTTAAATGGAGATTTGGGAATAGGCTCCGTCCGACCCGAGAGCATGACTTCATGCGGCGGTGGGGGGCGCGGGGCGGCTTTGCAGATGGAGGTGAGGGTGCTTTAAATTTAAAAACGCGCCCAATCCCATCGCGATGAGCAGCTGAGCGGGAGCAGAATGCAGTCACTGTCATGCCGCACAGTCATCTGTGATCTGCGGTGTAATTGCTGAATAATTTGCCAGCTGGTACGTGTTTAATTTGATAAATGATGTTTTCCAACTCAGGAAATGAGATTTGAATGCATTTTACGCAGTCGTCAAGACACGTTGGCTTCCACTTTTATTCAAATTTGCGGTCATATTCCCGCCCGAAAAAGATTTTCACCCATCCTCGTCGCAAACACGAACGATCAAGTCTTCCCAGTGCAGCTTTAAACCAAAAGGAGCAGCTCCGGCCGCCGCTGATAAGAGCAAAGTTACACATCAGGTGTAAATGTGCTAAATCATCCCGACATGGCAGCAGACAACGCTCTAACAATGCTGCGTGAAAGTGCCCCGCGTTTCTGTATTTTTATCTGCAGAGTCCTTTGTACACTCGGCTGTAAACACCGAAGGACAAATTCAATTGATGAGACGCTGATAAAGCTTTGCGCTGCCTGCGTCGGATACGTTTCCAGCCAAGAGTAGGGAAGCGGTCCACGAAACATGGCCGCTTTGGGGAGCGCATCAAATAGGAGGACGCTTGCGCGCGCGTGAGCGTGCGTGGGTGTGTGAGTTGCCTTGAAGCGGGAATGGTTGCAACCTCCACGATAAGAGCACAAGCCGGAGCTCAAAAGCTGCCATTGAACATGCCCTTTGCGTCTCATGCCACCGCACTTCACTCTCGGCGTATCTTTTCCGTCACACGTTTCCTCCCCTCACGTCGGGGCCTTGACGTCTCCTCTGTGGCCCTCCGTGTTATGGCGAGGCCCCTCTTCAAACCCCCCACTGCCACCATGTCTGATTCCCTGTCATGTCCATCTGTTGCTTTGATGCCAACAGATGGGGGGAATTTTGCCCACAGCGACGCAGTAATACCATGAAACCAATGATACATCACACTCTGCATCATTTTACTGTCCAGCTAACTCTGGTTAAAGACTGGGAGAAAAAAAAAAATCAAACATAAATGCTCTTGCCAACAACTGTCGAGTCGAACCTCTAAATGTAGCGAGATAACGTGAAAGCAAGCTGGCTGGATATTTCCGCCCAAACACACACGCACAAATACACGCACCCAGAAAACGCTCGCGGCCGTCACGCGACGGCACGTAATCGTTATACGGGAGCGGTGACGTCAAACATTACAAGCGCTTTTGTCATGTACGCCAGGCGCATGTCAAACATAACCGTCCTTCGGACTTCTCCACTGCAGGCTTTGCATTTCTTTTCTTTCGGAGTGGTCAGTCATTTTCTATGCAGTTGCTATCGGCTTCGATATCCGACTTGGAAGTGACCTTACACAATGATGCAGCGGCGTCCAACATCTTACTGCCACTCAGTATTGAAAGGCAAGATGGATAGGACGAGTCATGCTGCGATGATTCGGCATTAAAAGTCATGTCGTTGCTCCTCGGGGGTAATGAATAGTGAAATCCATTTACACGTCGGAGCAATAAATGTGTCGTTCGCCTTTGCAGCTTCTGAGCCTTCTTCCAATATATCATTGCTCATCTGATGGTATGAAACATTTTCTCCAACATTTGCGCTTTGTTCCCAGTGATCCAGGAATTCCGGTGTCCTTGTGTGGAGTTTCTATGTTCTCCCCGTGCCTGCATGGGTTTTCTCCGGGTACTCCGGTTTCCTCCCACATTCCCAAAAAATTGAGCCCAAAATAACAGAACACAAACAAAGAGCCATCATGTGTTACTGACGTCACGCGCAAATAAAGGTTCGCTCTTAATACTGGCGCAGACGCAGCGCATTTTTATCCGCATGGGGCTTTTATTGTGAAGAATAGGCTGTCGGCTTGGAGCAACACTAATGCACACAGCTTTATGCTTGAATATGAAACCAAGGACATAATGTAGCGCACAGCAACATTGTGCATTTTCATATCTCCATTAAAGGCACATTATACCCATGATACGAGTTGTTTTGTCTGATGAACTTGAGAGAGAGAGAGAGAGAGAGAGAGAGAGAGCGAGCCCATCCGCACTGCAAACAGGATTGAGCTATTTATGATGCTCAGGAAGTTATTCTTAATGGACCCAGACAATGCCTTTGATTTAATCAAATGTGATTTGATAATGGCCACGTTTACAACCAAAGAACCCCTTTGCTCCCTTTCATGAAAACCCATTAGCGTTATTGACAGTTTTGAGTTGCTATGCTCTTATTAATTACGGGCAAGTACTGTATTTTGTTTTCACTCCTGTCGTTGGTGTACTGTATTTCCTCGATAGGAGGGGAATGCAAAGAATACAAAACCAAAGTGGATATCCAGTTTGTGGGTGCTTGGCACAGATTCAGAGCGAGTATTCAGAACACGAGCAATTTGTAAATGATGCATCTAGTTACCTTAATTCGGACACACTTTGGTCCTCGATAGAAAGCCTCCTTGGCAGGGGTCTGCATTCAACTGACGTGTGGCTGCCTGAACTTGTTTGACATGTGTAAGAAAAAGCTCTGCTTCTAAAGTAATCCCTTTGGTGAGGATTTTCTCAAAATAGGAGCCAAATATTATCGCATTCATTTTTTTCCTCTCATCCCCATTAATATAAATTGCTGCAGTCGGAATAGTGAATTGTCACGTGACGCCCGGTCAGCCGCTGTTCAGATGCCTGAACCATATGTGCGGTCCGACCAAAGCATGGATAAAACCCCAGGATTTTGCCGTATTAAACTGTTTTTTATCTCAGCTTGGCTGGGAGATTATGCCTCACAGAAGAAAGCGACCATCTGTCCGATGGGCCAGAAAATAGAAGACACTTCTCTACCTTTTTATGGAGCCAGGGATCTATGTTGCAGAACAACTGCAGATCAAACAGCAAAACACTCTGCATGGGTCAGTAGTTGCGGCATGGGAAGAAATAGCTACTCGGAGCCTTTATGTGCCGTAGCAATTCACATTTACTCCTGGGATGTCAATTGCTCTCACAGCCTGGAATCTTAGACAATGCAGTTTTGCCACTACACTTTAGTTTCTGTGCTTGGAGAAAAAAAGTGGCATTTATCTCTCTTAAGTCACGTATCCCAGAGTTCCCCAACCCCTACGCCGGTCCGTGGATCATTTGGTATCGGGCCACACAGAAAGAATAATATTACTTCCGTTTTATTCATTTCGGAATCTGAAAGATGTTTTATTTTGAAAAATGACCGGATCCTCTGTTATATCCATCTGCAGTATGCCATTCGTGACGCAGGTCAAAGCGCGCTTCTAGGTCACATGATAGCTTACCGCTAAAATGAAACCCAGGAGCTCGCAAAATGAGTTAAAAAAAATGTCTTTGGAAAGGGGAAATGGCCCAGCCAGGAGACAGAAGAGGAGCCTCCGACTTTCACGAAAAAGAAGGCTACAGTTAATAGACATTATCAGGAGTCCTACTTAAAATATGGATTTATCTCAATGAGAGATTCCCGCGCACCAAGCCCATTCTGCGTAATACACGGCGACAGGTGAGTCGTATTTTTCATGCACTTTGTATTTGCGGTGTATCTTATTTTGAAGGCACGTTATAATGTTGCCATAGAGTGTTGCGGCCAGGCCAGACAGGACGTTCCTCGTGTCATGATTTGTGTTTATTTTTATGTCGAGAAAATACCACAGGTTTCATGCAGGTCATATCATATTATTTTGTTGTGTTCATCCAGCCTTCAGGGCCGGTCCCTGAAAATATCGTCTGACATTAAACAGGCAAAAAACCGCTGACGTATCCCATTGAGGGGTGAACATTTCCGAGTGTTAGCGAAGGTAGCAAATCCGCGTTCAATTCAAGGCGCGTTCATGTTGCCAACATTCACTAAATATTCGAAATTTTGAACAAAAAATGATTTGCTCCAAGGAATAAAAACAATAAAACTGTTGGTAAATATCCGCAGAACGTCTGGAGAATGTTTGGTGAACATTTGCGACCTTGAACGAACCCCGGCAAGAATGCAACATTCGCTACCTCCGCAAACTGGCAAATGGTCGGCCCTCAACGGTGTACGGTCTTAAAAGTATGACGCGCCTTCCTGGCTCTGGCGGCAAAGGAAATAGGGCATTTCAAAGTCGTGACAAATCCAAAGTCAAACTGTCTGGAATTTAATGGAGTCTGGTCAAATGTCCACTGTGTTACTCTCATTATGTCTTTTATTCCCCACCCTATTATGCTGTACATTTAAAATCACATTTTTTAACTGAGCTGTTCATCTTAGTGGAAATGGAGCTTTTTATAGACAAAAGCCCTCATAACCTACATCAGGATTTTTTCCCAAGTGTTTTTATTCGTCTTTAGTAATGTAAAAAAAATTTTACGGCAGTGGATGGCAACGCACATCAGGGTCCATCACAACCGTGACATTAACTCATTCAGTACCAGCCAATTCTGGACCAAGTCTGAAAAGACGTTTAAAAACATCTTTGGGTGTGAATGACTTAAGATTTATTAATTTATGAGAGAACAACTTGTGAATAGCCTGAAAGGCTTCATTTGCGCAGTACAGATGAGCTGCTGTTGACAAGAGAAGAGAATGTTGTCGAGCTTTGTTGGTATCATCTTCAGGTCTATTTTGCGGATTACAAAAGGGATCGCGCGTCCGCCTCGCTGTTCTGACATTGGACGTTCAAATTGGGGCTGAGGCCTTCCTGTATGAAGTTTGCATGTTCTCCCAGCGATTGTGTCGCTTTCCTCCAAATTCCAAAAACTTTTAGGTGAGTTAAAGCCCGAACTTTTGCTGACATGTGAAAGGAAGTGATACTGCTCATTTGTCTCCAGTATTGACCTGCGGTTCGCTGCAAACCAGTCCAGGGTGGATCTCGCCTCTCAGCCAAAGTTAGCTCAGAAAGGCTACGGCTCACCTGCGACCCGAGTGAGGATACGCTATACAGAAATTGGATGTCTGGATGGTTGGAATCGATCTTAAAATTAAACTATTACGCGCATAGCTTCCCTTTCCTTCCCTTTTCCGACGGGATCTCCCGAGTTATGCTGCCCGACCCTCAGAAACATGCAAATGAGACCGCACTGCCGCGTGCAATCTGATAAACATCCTCCCCGAATACCAAGGGCCTCGATGCAATTTCTGCAGGAAATGATTGCGCTGATGAGCGGAAGATGCGATACGTCATCAGTGGAGGCATGGATGCCCTTCCAAATATCGGTTACGTTCTAATTCTCCCGGACAAAAGATCCACATTGCGCCTCCGTTGTGGAATGGCGGCAGACTATTTTCCGCATCTAATTAGCCAAATGTTGCGACTCAGATATGATCGACTGGATCTGAGCATAGGAGGCGATGTGCTTGCAGGCGGCGTGTCTCCAAGGCGGGGAGGAGGGGTCGGGGGCTATATTATCTGTGAAAGCAGCGAGTCCCAGCAGAGACGACCTACAATCGAATCCCTCCCTCGATCATAAACCCGACGTGCGTTTCAAATCCAAGGAAGCACCGAAACAGAAATTACATGCCAAAAATGTGATTTCAGCCAATCACTTGACATCGGGCAAGTGGATGGACAAAGGCAACGAAACGTCATCGTAATCCATGAGCTGCATCTTGACATGACGGTTGACAGATACCATAACTTTTGATCCGAGATTTTTGCCCAGAAACTGACGCGGTGGAACTCTTGCGGTTGTTTCGGAGGGCTGCAATTGCCACTATTTGCCCGTTGTTCTGTTGAAAAGCGCTTCCTGCTTTGGCAGGGCAGCTTGGCCTTGGTGAGGATTTGGACAAAGTGGAAAAATATGAGAGGAGCGACAGGCTGGCAGTGTCAGCGCTATAACACTTCAGCTCAGTCCAACGCCTGAAGTGAGAAATAATTCAGCTGTCCGAACACTTTGGAATGCTTCTCTCATTAATCATGCATTGTCGTCGTCTCCAAGCCTTCACCTGATAGAAACTTTTGTGATGGTTATTTTTGACTGGATGAGGACAAAACAAGAGCATTGAGGGAGTAGAGGAATTTGTGTTTACTGCGGCACACTAATTCTCATCAATTGGATTTTTGGGAGACATTTGCAATCATTCATTGATTGCGGTACATGAAACAGAACTGATCAAATGAGTTTTCAATCAGCTTTTTGGATGTAATTATGTTGATGTCTTCCTACCTTGTGAAAATCATTTTTCGTTTTGTCACAGAAATAATTGAACAGCATTCACACAACCCTGTTGAACTCCAAACTTTTCATGTCTCCAAATATTACTCTGGATTCATAGCAGACCATTTTTGGTGGTGCACACAAGCAATATTATGCTTATTTAATAGACGGATGGCATCCATAAAGGGCTAACCGTTCAATTTTACAAACCATTCAAGTTGTATGTTACATCACTTAGCCTAATTGGGCTTGCATTAGCTAAATGCGGGTTCCTCCACCACTTCCATCCCTCCGCCCATCCATTTTGCGATCCGCTTTATCCTCACAAGGGTGGCGGGGGCTGCTGGAGCCTATCCCGGCCGTCTTCGAGCAGTAGGCGGGGGACAACCTGAACCGCTTGCTAGCCAGCCGCAGGGCACACACAGACGAACAACCATCCGCGCTCACACTCACGCCTCGGGACAATTTGGAGTGTTCAATCAGCGAAAATCTTGATGCTTTATTTTACAGTCTGGTTTCAGTTCCCTTTCATGATACTTTGCTTCATATCATGATACCCAATCCCTCATCCTTCACAGAAATTAGATTTTTAAAGGGCATTGTACCATCTTTAGTAAACATTTGAGTGTGTTTGGGGGGATTAATGACCTAAAAAAATTAAAATAAAAAAAAATGAAGAAATAAAACAATCCAAGTCCAAAAAAAGTCTAAAGTCGCACTAATTCCATTAAAAAAAGGGTTGCAACATCCAACAAGGAAGAATCCCAGAACCCACCACAGGCATTTTTCATTCCATCTGGTGCCACAAGAGCAACCAACCCTCAGGAATAGTGAAAAGAGGCAGAAGGACACCCGGGCTGCTTGCTCAGCCTGCCGCTATCACGGCCTGAAGGGATCTTAACAAGCATGCAAGTATGAAGGAGGAGGCCTGGCGAGTTGCCTGCTCTCATTTCAGGATCAAAGGCATCCCGTTTGGAGGAACACAACAAATCAACACCTGCCGAATGTCCAACCAAAAAGCTCGCAAGGACAGTTCAGATATGACAAAACGGCGAACTGAAGGGATGGTCCTGTTATACGGTTTGTACACATACTGGATTCGAACAGTCATGAGTTATAATTCAAAATATGCTGAGCCACATCCACCCACTTTTTTTTCAGTACCATATCTACTTCTTTGAATGTTCTATTTATTCATCCAGCTATGTTGTATTTAACACCACCAGCCACATACCCACAAAATCTTACCGCCGGATGACTACATCGCGAGTTAGGCCATGTTTCAACTCACCTCGGCCCAACTCCAGAGATTGTTACGCAATATGACTGAGCAAACCGTTCGGGCTCATCTGGGGATTAGTGGTGCGATTGTGGGTATATTGAATCAAGTTGTAATTATATATGCATAATTCTTCATCTGTCTTCATCTCTGCTGACAGTTTTCGAGCACTCATCTGAGCTCTTTGTCTACAAAGGGGCTGAGGGCAGAGAAAAAGCAATGTTTGTTTGAATGGATGTCGCTCCGCTTAGTTCCCTCCTCGACTAAGTAAGTCAGGCAACAACACAAATTCCTTTCAAATAGACAGGTGGAGCATTATTACTATGGCGGATACAGATCACTGTTGTGTGACAGTATTCCCACCCAGAGAACAAAAAAATTCTCTCCTTTTGTGTGCTTGCCGATGGGACAGCAGGGTTATGTTTGCACAACTTGGCCAAACAGAGAAACCCTTCCTTGTTCTGGGCCCACCACAGCAGCAATTTTGGATGTTTGCAAATAATCACGGACGTCTTTGTGTGCCGTGGAGTCATTCCTTGCTCTCTTTCCACTTTGATAGTGTGGGCCAATTTTTTTTCCCTTTGCTCTTTTTAGTTCTGCTCGAGTCTGACAGGGCACACACAGACAAAGTAACATCCATGCTCACACTCACACCTCGGGACAATTTGGAGTGTTCAATCAGTCCGCCATGCATGTTTTTGGAATGTGGGAGGAAACCAGAGTACCCGGAGAAAACCCACACAGCTCCAGGGAGAACATGCAAACTCCACACAGGGAGGCCGGAGCTGGAATTGAACCCTGTACCTCTGCACTGTGAGGTCGACGCGCTAACCAAAGCATAGTTTGATTAAAAAAAAAAAGATACTTAGATGTCATTTTTATCTTATACGCATTCCATTTGATTCCAAAAATCTGTTGTCATAATATGTTCACGTAATGAGTGCCGCAACATCCCAAGATTTAATTGGCTTCGTGTCAAAATCGCGATAACTAATTTCTCTAAAATCCTAATCACTTTATTATGCAATACAATGTGTAACTGTCACTTTTTGTTGTGGCGGATAAAATCACTGATTCCAGCCCATCTGCTGCGCAAATCTACAAACGGCAAAGCTCTCAAATGAGGACATATGTGTGACTAAACCTGAGCATTGCTTTGTGGACATACTGAGATGAAAAAAAATTGCTGCGATTTAATTAATAGTCATTTCATTAGAGAAAGTGGTGGGTAAGCGGTGAAACATCAACCCGGAAACTGACCTTCAATATCACAGTGTCTGAGCATTGTGCCACCGAGTTAAATCATTTCCCTTCTTTACACCATCATTATGACTAACTCGAACCATGTTGCATTCCATACTGGTTTGCCACTCTAAATGGTCACGCATCAATTCACAGTAGAAGTTATCTCAAGGCCAGGGGGAAGGACAAGAGAACAATGGGCACCACAACAGCCAACTCAACAACAGCAGGTGGCCCCACAATGACAGCAACGGTGACGATAATGGTCGACTTCCAACCCCCGACCTCGGTATCACAACCACTGATAACAAGAAGATAAATGTGAAAACACACACACACACACACACACACACTCACAAACCCATACACACATCTTCCGAACCGCTTGATCCTCACTAGGGTCGCAGGGGGTGCTGGAGCCTATCCCAGCTGTCTCCGGGCAGTAGGCGGGGGACACCCTGAATTGGTTGCCAGCCAATCGCAGGGCACACAGAGACGAACAACCATCCACGCTCACACTCACACCTAGGGATAATTTAGAGTGCTCAATCAGCCTGCCATGCATGTCTTTGGAATGTGGGAGGAAACCGGAGCACCCGGAGAAAACCCACGCAAGGCCGGGGAGAACATGCAAACTCCACACAGGGAGGCCGGAGCTGGAATCGAACCCGGTACCTCTGCACTGTGAAGCCGACGTGCTAACCACTGGACTACCGGGCCGCCCCCATACACACATACGGTATATATTTTAATTTATTCCGTCCATCCTCATGAGGTTCGCAGTGGTGGTGGAGCCTATCCCTGCTGTCTTCGGGTATTAGGCGAGGGACACCTTGAACTGGGTGCCAGCCATTCGCAGGGCACATGTAGACGAACAACCATTTGTCCTCACACTCACATCTAGGGACAATTTAGAGTGTTCTATCAAAGTGCCAAGAGCATGTTTTTGGAATGTGGGAGGAAACTGGAGTACCCAGAGAAAACCCACACAGACACACACAAACTCCACACAGGAAGACCGGAACTGAAATCGATCCCTGGACCTATGAGCTGTACGGTGGACATGCTAACCAGCCGACCACTGTGCCGGCCTACATTTTTATATATATATATATATATATATATATATATATATATATATATATATATATATATATATATATATATATATATATATAAAATTTCAAAAGTCAAAGTCTGATGTTATTGACACGTGGGAAGATAAATCCTGATCAAATGTAACACCAAGATTCCTTGTGGTTATGATTGGGGTTATTGTAAAGCCATTCATAGCAGTTATAGAACCCAGCCTCTGAATGTCTATAATTTGATGTGATTGCGACACACACACACACTACAGTATACACCAGAGAGTATCTACAGTCACATCTAAATGGCAGTGTTTTCATAGAAAAACACAAACAGTCTGCCATCAGCAGCAGACTGTGACTTGTAAAGCGACGCATAATCCCAGAGAGTGTCATGTGTGACTCTGAAATGAGATGTGTATATTTATATCCTCATTAATAATGCAGTGTCAAAAAAACAGCATGAGCGTCACGCCATGTGATTAACCACGTTGTCTCGGGATAGAAGGGGTAGATTATGTGAATTTACATAATTGGCGAAGAAACATTTCTTGTCTTGATTGGGGTTGATACCCATATCCAATACATTTCATACATACACGATTATTACAATTATTACAACAGGTAAATCAAGCCAAGTCAGGCACGGCTGCATTTATTGAATAGTTTATCATGTCTGCATTTCTAACTAAAATGAGAGAATCATGTGACTTTTTTTCAACAACACCGTTTTGGAATACTGTACCTGTGTTTGGAATTCAATTCGATTCGAAGCACGGTTAAAATGATTTAAGAGTGCTTGTGTTCCCAACATTTTGCATGATAGCAACATAAGCATATTGAAAACACTGACTTGTTTTGCTTTAGCGTAGCAGCTTGTGTTTCCATGGAGGAAGTACACAGACCGTGTGGGATGCTCGGTTGTCTGTCTCAGACGCATGTACCGCAACGTCCTTGTCTTCTGGTGCTGTGATTCGGTATAAACAGAGCCTCCTCGGCATGCCCGCAAGCTGCTTTCTTTTGCTGCTGCCAAAAACAGATGTTCGTTGGAGAACATGTCACCTTGCCGCTCCCTGGGAAACTTTTGATAAGTCAGCAACATTTTTGTCGGCGGTTCCCCAAAATAAAACGCAAATCCGTCGTGTCCTTTCTACGGCAACTGCACTTGGACAAACTACATAGACTGGTTTGAGGAGAAAAAAAATGGTTCCATTGGATTAATAAACAAAGTTAAATTTTGCACTCCAAATATGTGATAACAGTACGTTTTGAACAATATTATCTATCAGAATCAAAGCGAAATAATGACTTGCCTGTCTGAAACATATTTTAGGTTTCAGGTGTAACAAACTTGCAGGCACACTTCTCTGACACCAGATTACACCTTTATATAAATCAGGTGTTATTCAATAATTTTCCGTTGCATCTACAGTATTATTTTGCAGTTTGCAGTGTGGTTAAATCTTCAATCAATCCGTGAAATTGTGCATTTCATCCTGCATTTACTCATGCACCACTACTCAGGCATGACTGAATTAATTCACATCAGATAAATAAGAACGCTCTCAGAAATTCATGTAAATCTCAGGTTTAGATGAAGAATGCGTTCGGTTCAAACTCCCTGCTGGGATTCCTTTCCCGGTTGTCTATTATTCTTGCGGTTTATTTGTCAGACGAGCCACTTTTGGATTTTGGGCCAAGAATAAAACTTAATCTCATTTCCTCAGATGCCATCCAATTGGTGATTGTAGATCAGCAATTCATCTATCGCGAGGCAACGGGGGCCAGTGCATCCACACTATCCATCAATCCCGGCGACTGTCTATAGAGGAGGTCACCAGGCAACAGACTCACCTCCAAGTAATGATACAGCCCAAGGCCGTGGACACAGTAGCAGGCCAATAATGGAACGGCCACCTGCCCATGTATCAGTTTAATGTTCTTTATAGCCACCTCGTACAAGCTGTGTTATCCATCCGTGTCAGGCAGTGTTTTAGTGGAAGCGTCGTCTTCATGAGTCAGAAAAAAAAGGGTCATATCGCCCAGAGGTGCTGGGCGATATCGCCTGAAATTCACATCACAGTGTCAAATTGCATCCTCTCACGGTAACGGTGTATATCACAGAAAGAAATGAAGGGTATAAATATTTGTAGATGTATATTCATTTAATAAATGAATCATTCTGTATAGTTTAATTAAATATATACACCATTCGAGAAGCAAACTTGATAAATGAACTAATGTTGAGAAATGTATGAATTAGGATAACATTTATGATGGAAAACTCAAGTCAAAATTAAATGTTAGCACATAATGCAAAATAGTGCAAAAAATGTGACTGCTGATATTTTAAATGAAAATAGTACAACTGGCTTTCTGTTTGGGTGTCTATAATTCATTCAAATTGCTGTGCCCGTGGATTAATTAGCTTTAGGGTGAGCCCTGCCCACTGCCGGGAGACATGTGTGACATTTGATCGTCTCATGATGATAAGCAGCTCAGGTAATGGATGGATGGCTGTTTTAAATATTTATTTTCAAACTAATATAATTTTAACCAAAGGTGGTAATTCCATCAATACTGACGGAAAGTCTCAGTCCGTCACTGACGGATACTCATTTGGTGACGACTGACAAACGTTGTTCCCCAACGTAAAGATACTCAGCCAATTGTACTGGGGGGGGACTGCTTTAAGTGTGATTAATGGGTGCACTGTGCTTACACTTTAAATACTGAAACCAATTATGAAGGGTAAAGGTTTTCATTTTTGGCCTCATAAAGGTAAAACCTTCACATACTTGCAGCAGTCGGCACAAATCTGTTGAAGCTTCAAAATGTCGTGCTGGCTAGAAGATATGAAATGATGAATCATCCCCACCGAGCACCATCCCACGTCTTTTTCTCCCCCAAGTGACAAAGCCTGTGTGAAACAGACGCAACTTGTAAGAGATCGTTCCAACAAACATCCTTTTCGCACACTCACAGCTTTTGATTCAGCAGCTCGAGTAATGAAAGTCTGAAGATTGCTGCCTGACCAAAGCTCAAAATACTGCGCAGCACTTTGCAGTGAAATATTGCAGGTAGCTGTCAAATCATCTGAGAGCTTTTCTTGTTGTCTAGACTCACATCATATCGCTCGGCGACGATGCCCTTGAGCAGTGGTCAAAAATGATGAACCAAAACCCAGTGTGTTATTCTACAAAAAAACCTTCAACTTGTATTTTTGGGGGGGGGGGGGCTGGATGCTCTATTATTATACAGAAATGTATGGCTATGATGAGGACTTTTGAGGATGATGAAACTGAATCAAAATTTGCAAACTTTGATTTTATTTATTTTTGGTCATTTCAATTTTATGAGTTATTTTTCTGAATCCTTCAATCTTAACAGTAACCTTTGTCGCACAACCTCTCACACTATTATCGATCGCAAACCCACTGTCAGAATTTGCTAAACTAAAAGCACAAACATTGCCTTGTACTGACTCAGTCACAACTTTACACTCAATTTCAAACGGTCAGCACACCCCTTGCAAATCTCTCTACATGTATAGCCCTTATTTCCACTCCTCTGCCGACACTCTGGCCACGCCGTCACAGCAGCAAAGTGTTTTAGGTAATTGGTGAAACTTTGCAATCAGCCCGAGCGACAGAAGCAAGCCACAGGGAAGCTGTCGGCGGAGGAAGTGGGAAGTGTGAGAATTAGCGGAGGCTTGGAAGAAGACGCGGAGGTGAAGAATCACGAGGGAGAGGAAGAGCTGGACAAGAAAATGGAGGAAGGAGCGCGAGAAATGGAATGAATGATGACATCAGAGCTACAATACTGGACCCGTAGAATCAACCTTGGAATGACCCAAAGGACGGAGGTTTTTTTTTTCTCTGCCTCTCAGTGAAATACCATGGGTTTATTGGTGTGTGTGTGTGTGTGTGTGTGTGTGTGTGTGTGTGTGTGTGTGTGTGTGTGTATGTGTGTTTTGACAACAGTTTAGATTTTGACAGTAAATATTTGGGATTTTTTTTTAAACTTGAAATTTGGATTCCTGTGTGTTTGGAAAACTATGACAAAAATATGACCTCAAACTGACAGCCTAACTTGCACACACACGCACACACACAAAAAAGCAAAAGCCAGATGTGGTTTTCATTGTTCCCATCAGTGTGTTGTTGGCACCTTGTGTGATCACTAATATAATGTTGCGCCAATTGTTTGATACGAAAATACAATTTTTATGAAGGTTTGAAGCCAGACTTCTTTTGCGAGAGAACCACGACGGTTTGCCATTTTGGTGAATGGTTTTCTTATTTGTGTTTGCAAAAATGTGCTTAAGTCAGCAAAAAAAAAGCTGCATTACTAAAAAAGACTTCATTGTGATTGTGTCAAGCGTCGTCTTTTCTTAAGTAAGAACTATATACATCGAAATGTCATCTTTTGATAACTGGAAGTGTTTTAAAACAATTATTCAATGTTATGACCTGATTAGCACTTGTGACCTGTCACATAAAAATGCGTGTGTGTGCAGCGTCTAGAAAATGGCTATGCTTGAAACTGAAGAGGTCTGTGTATGAGTCTTTGTTTTTTCTACATGTGCTACACTTTTACCGCTTCGGTCTTATTTTTCCCTGCATGTAGCGTCCAGGACTGGTAATGTCCCGCCACCTTTATGTTCCGATGCCCCCCCCGAGCTGCAAGCAGGGACAAGTCTGCTGTGTTAGCTCACGGGAGGTGAGCCGGCCAAGACGATGCCTCTGACCCTTCCGACCAGACGCTGTCTCACCTCCGCTGCTGACGAGCTCTTTATTCAGTGACGCCTGAAATGAGATGTTTTATGGGATGGAAGTGCGGTGGAATTGGCATTTGAGCCAGTCACTGTCAATCAGTGAAGCCACAGGAGTAGAAAGACGTTAACTGGTTTGGCACAGGAACTTGCATTTCTTAAAGGGCTGAAAAGGACTGTGTAGTTTCTTGGTATAAACTATTTCAACAAAAAGTTTCATTTTAAATGCCTTGCAATGGGATATGATTAGATTTAAAATATATTTTAGAATTTGGCTCTAAATAAGAACCCCCCCCCCCCCCAAATGTGTCTGGAAATATCTATTTTCCAAAAAAACGTTAAAACTAACCTTTATCATATATTTGAAGGCAGTTTTAGTGTATCCCATTAAATTGTGCAGGTGGAACGAATGTATTGGCACCGAAAGCAAACCGCCGCCTGTCCCACCCAATCCCCGACGCGCACATCTGTGCAGTTGTGCAAGCCACTGAAGGATGAGAGAAGGCTTTTTGTATGACACAACCGCCGTCGACTGTCCCGCATTAACATGAGCCAAAACATCCTCTCTGTTATTCTACAATTAGCCTGTGCGATACGCTCTCTTAAAACAAACTTCCATTGGACGACGCTCAGGACGTCGGGCTCTCATCATAACACCAGTGACAGACATGCCGAGGAAGTAGGAGGGGGGTGATGGGCGAGGGGGTTCAACACATTTTAAACAGGGCTGTCTTTATGTGTTTTGTCACCGGCCTTCTTTTCCATCGTCTTTTTTCACTCACACCCTCTCTATTACCCCCGCCCCCCCCCCCCACCCCTTCGAGCGGCAAGCTACCCTATTCTGAGGTTTTAATGGTACATGCCATTAGAAAGCTCATCTCTACAAGGGAGGGGTGGTCTCAGCTCAGAGGCTACTTTCGCCCCCACCAACGTCATTCCACCCCCCACTCCTCTTAGCATAAGCACATTCACATATGCCTTCGCACGCGTAGAGTCGCCTCATCCGTCTCGATAGAGCCGCCGACTTCAGAGTGCACCAGCCAGCCAGCCAGCTAGCCGGCAGGGGAGAAACGGAGGGGGACAAAAGCAGAAGGGAGGGAGCAATATAGAAACAAGGGGTACGAATCCACTGAATAAAACACAACGCAGGAGAAAAGGAAAACATCCTGCGAGTCAAAAGAGGGGGGGAAAAAACCGATCTCCATCACGTGGGTGAAGGAATACAAGAAAAGGATGCTTTGAATACCGGAGGAAGAGGGAGAGGGACGCAAAACACAGCAGGGGCACAACCAGGAATGAATGGGAGTCCTGCTTGCCTGCCGCACGCACTCAGTGACAAGAGCCGCCGCACACTGGAGTCGCTGAAAAGGTAAAGGAAAAAAAAAAGCTCAATGTATCTATCTTGCCTGTTTCCTCTGTCTGATCCGGTCCCACTTGAAAGGATGCAAAAGAGTTTTGACAGACGCGAGGCAATTTCCATGCTGATCAGGCGACGAGGAGGAGATTGCCATCTTTGTCTCTTGGTTGTGGTTGTGCACGACATTGGGGGGGGGGGGGGCACGAGCGAGAAGGAGGCTGTGTTGCATGCATGCCTGCTGCAGGGAGGGCTTTGGGAAGAGTCTTGATGAAAAAGATGGGCTGATAATCCTCGGGATGAGCATGCTGGCGATTTGCTCTTAACTGAGCAGCTGAGGTGATGCACACAAGGTCCTCTTTTTTAAAAATGATGCATTTTGTGAGAGCTAAAATGATTCATTCACAGTCTGATGTATAAACAAGATCGAAGTTGAATTTCATGAGAAGGCTGCGCACCTTGGAGGGGAGTTTTCTCAAGCTCAAAACCTGACAGACCCACTTTCACTCATGACCCAAGGGAATAGTGCGCTCTCTTTTCCTCTCTTAACAACTTGTCTGTAGAGGCAAACAAAAGAGGTGCAGGGAAAGGGGAGCTGGAGTGGGCTGTACGATTCCTTTTCTGCTACCTGCCAAGGAAGACCGTTGACTCTGTGACAGGATGTACTTTTAGACCTTCAACAGCTTTTTTGTCAGCCCTTTTCTGTCTGGTTATTCATACTGCCAGGAAAGAGTACAGCAGGATCCTGAGAGTCAAATACAAATCTATGATGGGTCTCCAAATGAGCTTTTCCGATTTTGAAAGCGTTTTGGAAATCGAAATGAGCCTTTCCATGGTCAAAATGTTCACTTTTTTTTTTTTTTTTTAATAAAATGTCAATTTTCTATAGCACTTGACTTCACTATGGATGCTAATGAGATGGAGCCGATCCTAC
This sequence comes from Hippocampus mohnikei, assembly GCA_026261675.1. Taxonomy (NCBI): domain Eukaryota; kingdom Metazoa; phylum Chordata; class Actinopteri; order Syngnathiformes; family Syngnathidae; genus Hippocampus; species Hippocampus mohnikei. The sequence goes on from JAKGUB010000327.1 coordinate 3,167,752, forward strand.
AGTGGCCATTTTTGGCCAATAGGCAGGCAACATTCCGAACTGTTCATCAGATAATCCAAATCATGAAAAAAAAAACCCTTTCGTTTTCAAAGAACATCCTTGTTTAGATTTTGGGGTAGCGTCTCGGTTCTGGCCTTACTGCGTGCGATATTCGCATCCTCTCCACATGCTCCGGTGCTCTTCCATAATCCAAAAACACGCATGTTGGGTTTATTGAAGACTCCAAATTACCCCTAGTTGCGGATATGAGCCGCAATGGTCGGTCGTCTGCATGCACCTTGCAGGTGCGCAGTCGGCCGGCTCCACTCACCCGCGATTGGAACGAGATCAAGCGGCCTAGAAAATGGACGCATGGGTGGACGGATTCTTATCTGTGTAAATTTAAGATTATCGAGGAGTTCCTTCAGTGATTAAAAGACTCCTAATGTAGTTTACGGGTTGTTGCATTTCTGATTTTTGCCACTGGAAGCAAGATGGGCTTCTCTATTATTGTACTGTAGTTTAGCCAAATATTTATTTACCCGCGCCACGATGTGTAATTTTGCAGTGGGCTCAGACATTTCGTAGCGTCGGAAAAAAGTTCGCATGGTGTGAATATAGTGCCAAAGGTCTGAAGTCCAATTTTAAATCCTTAGTCATGTGTCGGGACGCATCAGCCTGGAAGTTCTGACTGGTCCGGTGGCAGGCAGCTGACGCCCAGCATGACATGCGCCACGCTGGGTAAAACATGCTGCCAGTTATGTATTTTTTCAATATATGTGCAACAGACATCAGTACTTACTCGCTTGCCTATTTATGAATGCAACTCAGCGTATTCACTCATCTGTATAATGTTCAGTTAATCTCGTTTTCGAAATAATTATACATGTCCGTGTGCAATGCGGGAGCAATTTCAATCCGGCGCCGACACTCACGCGCCGGGCGGTGGAATGATCCCGACTGTGTTCTCTCCTCATTCGATCCATCCGATGAAATAACACATCTATGAAAAATGACATTCTCAGTTAATCCAACTGCCACTGTTTTAATCTGCTTATCATTTTTTTTCCGAGACGGCTAAAGCATAAAAATATCTCGGCCGGTCTTCTGCCTCTGTAACTTCCATGCAGTGCAAAGGAGTGTGTGCTGTGTATATCCTGAATGTGCGCGCGTGTTGCCCCCCAGCTGTTTGCAACACTGGTGTCAGCATACTCTAGTGGCAGCGCACTCTTTGACTGTGCATATATTTAGTTGCTGCTCAGTGTGCCAATGTCAGCAAATAGCATCCGCGTCTCACTTACGGAAGCGGACACCTTGTCGTGTCATCTGCATTCGTCGCTTTCGGCCCACGAGCACTATAACAATGAGGCTGCAGTTATTGTTCATACAAGAGATTGGGATTGAAACAACCCTGCCCCCCCACACACACACAATTTGAATCACGTCCATTGCTCTATTCTTTACGCTATATATCTTTCTTATATATTTTTAAAAATGATGAGGTCTTGAATATTTGATTAGTCGTCTTGGCATGATTTAAATTACTGCTGAAGAAAGGCAACAGGGAACCGCCAATGATTCTTTTTTTTTTTTTCTGTTCATCTTGACTTTAAAATGTCATGGCTATCTTTTGCGCAAGTATGTCTGTAAAACATAATGACATTCACTGCATCACTTGGGGCAGTGTGGGTACACACACACACACACACACACACACACACACACACACACACACACACACACACACACACACACACACACACAGAGCTCATCTCTGATAGCTGTGCAGCATTTCACACGTCATTGCACATTGTAATAACACGTATGAAGCCCGACAAGAAGGTGGGATTGGGCTGTGCGCAAATGTTTGGGAAGCTAAGGACAAGACTGTGGAAGTTTGAAACAGGGGGTCAGCATGTCGGTGCCTGTAATTTAATCTCACCTGTACAGAGAGTGTGTTTGTGTGTGTGTGTGGGGCGGCAGTAGTGGGTGCTGTGGAAGCTCACAATGCAAGTGGCGCACGCTCAAAATCTCGAAATATAAAATAGATCCGCCTCTGCAAACGTGGTGTTGGTGGCTTTTGTTTCACTGGTAAGAACGATTGCTTGTAACAACGGAGACATTGTTTTCTAAAATCGCCCACAACTTCAGTTACACACACACACATTGTGTGTGCATTGTTCGACCGAAGGGGAATTGCACTCCATTGGACAATATATTCTACGTACAAAATAGTTATGGCTTCAGGAAAGCCGCTCTAAAATCGAGGGATATTTTGCAATACTAATATTTCACCAATCGCGATGCAGCACCATCAAAGTGAAAAGTTAAATAATTTACCAAAAGACAATTGCAGAGGGCGGCCCCCTGTGAACCAGTGGTTAGCACGTTGACCTCACAGTGCGCAACCTGTTCAGGATAAGCGGTGTTGAAAATGGATGGATGCATATTGATCAAAGGGCGGCCCGGTAGTCCAGTGGTTAGCACGTTGGCTTCACAGTGCAGAGGTACCCGGTTCAATTCCAGCTCCGGCCTCCCTGTGTGGAGTTTGCATGTTCTCCCCGGGCTTGCGTGGGTTTTCTCCGGGTGCTCCGGTTTCCTCCCACATTCCAAAGACATGCATGGCAGGTTGATTGAGCACTCTAAATTGTCCCTAGGTGTGAGTGTGAGCGCGGATGGTTGTTCGTCTCTGTGTGCCCTGCGATTGGCTGGCGACCGATTCTGGGTGTCCCCCGCCTACTGCCCGGAGACAGCTGAGATAGGCTCCAGCACCCCCCGTGACCCTAGTGAGGATCAAGCGGTTTGGAAGATGAATGAATGAATGTTGATCAAGTTCCTCAATGTGAGGGACTTTGTCCGCTATGAAGATCAACCAGCAAGTCTACAAAGAGATCCCACAGTGTTTGCAACGTCACAGAAGCCTTGCAGGAGTGTGTCAAAGTGTGGCAGAGAAGGCTGGGGAAAGTGCATTGCACTCCAGAGGGATTGCTTCACAAGAGTCACTTACACTTTGCTGTTTGGATTTGTAATCTTTCCTTTGTGAGATGAGGAGCAGTCCCGGAACTTTTCTGACACACTTTGGCTGTCAACGTAAATCATGTCAAACATGATGTGTTCATTTTCAAAGGTGGTCACACTTGGATGAATAAACCAAACGTAATGACACTCGGCTCCGTTCTTGACAGCGTTATGAGTCTTCATTCTTCATTCAAAAGAAATGGCAAGTTGCAGTGCAGCCCAATGGTTACAAAAATGACATCATAAGTATTGGACATTTATAAGTCCCACCTTGTCAGCCAAAAATTCGTCGACCGGTGAGACGATCAATAACCGATGTTGGCGTATCGATGGTCTACACAATTTCGGGATTTCAATATTTCATCTCGCTTCTCCGGTGTTATTAGGATAATGTGTCCATGTGCTTGGCAAAGCCTGGTTACCTTCCCTCCGGCAACTCTTCCCCCTCTCGGGACTGCAGTTGTTTGCCCGAGGCGCGTCACAACCTCTTGACCAGCAACACTGAATAATAAGATGGAGGATTTTCTTGCGGCAGATGAATTCATCGGCATTTGTTTCGGCAAGCCGACAACGGCTGCCATCAAGAGCGGAGGACATGACAGGAAGGGTGAAGAGTCTGAGATGAGGAAGAGGACTCGCACTCTCCAACATCACAATCACAAGAGTGAGGTGACACGAGTCAGATGGAAGTTCGATTTGCTTCCTCGCTCCCCTGTTTCCAGCAAGCTGATAAATAATGCAAGACAAAATGTGAATACATTTTCACCTCTGCCAAGTGTGAAAAGCAGGAGGCTACAAAAGTTGAGCTTTGATTGGTTGATAGTTGGTTGCTACTTGGTGAGTGAGTTTGCTCGTTAATAGGGTGACGTAAAAACGACATGATCGATTAATGAGAAATTTTGATGAATGACCATTGGTAGCAACCGATACATTTTGCTGCATATTTTGCTGGATTAGCGGACATCCCCACACAGCTTGGTTGTCCAAGGCTGGAGGTTGATATTTTTCTTTATAACACTCTTTGGGGGCAGGGGGCATGTTTGTTTGACACACATATAATTATTAAGTTAGAAGCATTTGCTATAAACAAAACAATCAGAGAATGTATATATATATATATATATATATATATATATATATATATATATATATATATATATATATATATATATATATATATATATATATATATATATATATAGCGCTATATAGCTATATATATATATATATATATATATATATATATATATATATATATATATATAGCGGCTATAGCGGCTGGATAGCTCAGTTGGTAGGGCATCGGTTTGGTATACGGGAGGCGGTGGTTCGAATCCCGCTTGGGGCAAAAATGAGCACATAACACCATCCAGTGTGGGTCCTTGGGCAAGATATTTCACGCTAATGCCTACCTCATACAATGATGAGAGACAATAAAATGAATGACATGCCGGCTCAGGCGTCGCCCGGCCAAACAAGGTCTGCGTCAGGTGCTGGGGAACCAGAGCACCTTGATGAAAAATGGGCTACTGGAACAAAGCGGAGATGGGCGAGATGCGATAACATGGCTCTGTTGGAATGCTACTACTCAAGCAACCCTAGTCAGAGGGTTACATGCAGAGAATGCAGGCTGAATGGTTACTTGAAACCCACAGTCACGGTTGACCACGAAACAACTAGTAACTCAGTGTTCCAACATCCACAAACGGCAATTGCTGTCACAACTTGAGATTGATGAGGTACAACGCAGGTTCCATGGTGAAGGGCCCCAGGCTGCCAGATCAGAGGAGGAGGTCATACCAGAGATTGGGAGGCAAGCCCCAATGAATGCAGATGATGAGATTGGGAGGCCAGCCCCAATGAATGAAATGCTGGGCAAGGCAGCAACTGACCTGAAAGCTAAGATCATGGCGAGGATGAAAGCTGGGCAACCTAGAAACCGATTACAACGGCTATGTGAAGTACCACCTGAAAGTCTCATGGAAAGTGTGAATGCAGCACTGAGGGCGATTCCTACCACAACGATCACCGAAACCAATGAGCTGATATACGCTTCAGCATCAGTGATCCTAGAAATCCTTGGCTATCGGAGCAACTATGAGACACGTTACCCACCATGGAAAAGACGGTTGGAGGCTAAGATCAAGGCGGCTCGGAAAGATGTGAGTCAATTGACGGAGGCCCAGAGAAGTGTGATGAAAAGGCCGATACCTGAGAGGTACACCCAGATGACCCTTCCTGAAGCACTCGAAACTGCCAAACAAAGGCTCCAAGCCTTGTCCAGTCGCCTAAAGAGGTACATGAAAGAGAATGAGGCCAGGCGAATAAACAGGCTGTTCGCAACACAACCTGCGAAAGTGTACGCTCAGTGGCAGGGTCCTAACAGCAGAGCTGACCCACCAAGACTGGAAACTGAAAGGTACTGGAAAGGAATATGGGAGAGGGAGGTTGCACATAACAGCAGTGCACAATGGCTGGTGACCATGAGAGAGGAGCACAGCAACCTCCCTGAGCAGAACCCAGTTACCATAACAGTGGCAGACATACAGGAAAGAGTCTCAGATATGAAAAACTGGACAGCACCAGGCCCGGACATGGTCCACACCTACTGGCTAAAGAAACTCAAAGCACTACATGAGCGCCTAGCAACACAAATGAACCAGTTGCTGAAGGATGGGACTCACCCAGGATGGCTAACTGAAGGGCGAACGATCCTGATCATGAAGGATCCCTCAAAGGGTACAGTCCCATCCAACTATCGGCCAATAACCTGTCTCTCCACAACATGGAAGCTCATGTCAGGCATCATTGCGGCTAAGATAAGTGGACACATGGATCAATACATGAGCGAAGCACAGAAGGGCATTGGTAGAGATACCAGAGGAGCCAAACATCAGCTCCTGGTTGACAGAACAGTCGCACAAGACTGCAGGTCCCGACATACCAACCTGTGCACAGCCTGGATTGATTACAAGAAAGCCTACGACTCGATGCCACATACATGGATCACTGAATGCTTGGAGTTGTATAAGGTGAACAGGACCCTAAGAGCCTTCGTTGCGAACTCGATGAGGATGTGGAAAACCACACTTGAAGCCAATGGCAAGCCACTTACCCAAGTGTCCATCAAATGTGGCATATACCAAGGTGATGCACTCTCCCCACTGCTGTTCTGCATAGGACTGAACCCCTAAGCCAAGTAATCACCAAAACAGGCTACGGATACCGCCTCAAAAATGGAGCTACGATCAGTCACCTCCTCTACATGGATGACATAAAGCTGTATGCTAAGAGCGAAAGGGACATAGACTCCTGATCCACACAACCAGGATATACAGCAGCGACATCGGGATGTCATTCGGGCTTGAGAAATGTAGTCGGATGGTGACTAAGAGAGGAAAGGTAGTCCGCACTGAAGGGTCTCACTCCCTGAAGGAACAATAGCAGACATTGAGGACAGCTACAAGTACCTCGGTATACCACAAGCCAATGGCAACCTCGAACTGGCAACAAGGAAAGCGGCTACGGCCAAATACCTCCAGCGGGTGAGGCAAGTCCTAAGAAGCCAGCTCAATGGCAAGAATAAGACCCGGGCAATAAACAGCTATGCCCTGCCAGTGATCAGATACCCTGCAGGAATAATCAGGTGGCCAAAGGAAGAGATTCAGACCACAGATGTTAAGACCGAAAGCTCCTAACCATGCATGGAGGGTTCCATCCCAAATCCAGCACCCTGAGACTGTGCGCAAGCCGAAAGGAAGGAGGCCGGGGACTAGTGAGTGTGAGAGCCACTGTCCAGGATGAAACATCCAAGCTCCATGTATACATCAAGGAGAAGGCTCCAACGGATGATGTACTCAGAGAATGTCTCAGACAATGGGGAACAGAGGATGAGGTGCTGGAAGAGGGACCATCATGGGAGGACAAGCCCCTACACGGGATGTACCACCGGACCATAAGTGAAGTGGCTGATCTCAAGAAGTCCTATCAGTGGCTAGAGAGGGCTGGCCTGAAGGACAGCACAGAGGCACTCATCCTGGCTGCTCAGGAGCAGGCCCTGAGCACCAGAGCCATTGAGGCCCAGATATACCACACCAGACAAGACCCAAGGTGTAGGTTGTGCAAAGAGGCACCGAGACGATCCAACACATAACTGCAGGGTGTAAAATGCTGGCAGGGAAAGCCTACATGGAACGCCATAACCAGGTGGCTGGCATAGTCTACCGAAACATCTGTGCCGAGTATGGACTGGAAACCCCAAGGTCAAAATGGGAAACAACTCCCATGGTGGTGGAGAATGACCGAGCGAAGATCCTGTGGGACTTCCAGATCCAGACTGACAAGATGGTAATGGCGAACCAACCGGATATCGTGATCATTGATAAAGGGCAGAAGAAAGCCGTTGTAGTGGATGTAGCGGTCCCAAGTGATGGAAACATCAGAAAGAAGGAACACGAGAAACTCGAGAAATACCAAGGGCTCAGAGAGGAGCTGGAGAGAGCCTGGAAGGTAAAGGTGACAGTCGTGCCTGTGGTGGTCGGAGCACTCGGGGCAGTGACCTCCAAATTAGATGAGTGGTTGCAACAGATCCCGGGAACAACATCAGACATCTCAGTCCAGAAATGTGCAGTGCTGGGAACAGCAAGGATACTGCGCAGAACCTTCAAGCTTCCTGGCCTCTGGTAGAGGACCCGAGCTGAATGGGGGACGGACACCACCCGAGGGGTGAGATGAGGATTTTTATATATTTATATATATATTTTGCTATAAACAAAACTGATTGTTTTGTTTATAGCAAATGCTTCTAACTAAATATATTTAGCTATGGCTTCAGCAAATTTGTTCTTCGTCGTGTCATCCATTTTCTCAGCTTTGAAATGATCCATAGCTGTCTGTCTAAGACGAGGGGGCGGAGTACTCACGTCAGCTGTGTGCTTGGCCATTAAGTGGTATTTCAGACTCGACGTGCTATGATGATAGCTCAGTTTACGACTGCAAAACATACAGGTAACTTTGGTCTTGTCATTGGAACAATCTGGCAACTTTTTAAAAGTAAACTTTCCATTCATAAACTATTTAAGTATCCGTTTTCGGTGTCTCACGCTGCCGTGGCTGGCAAAACAAACGTGCGTGGACCTGTGCAGCGCGCTTGATGTTTTGTTTCTGGTTTATTTATAGAGCAACGTAACATCCGCTGTGACGTCTGCCGCGTTAATCTCGCGAGAAAAATTTTGATCCCGATAAAATTCATTTAAATTAATGTCGATTAAAAATGCGCTAAACTGCCAGCTCTAATATATATATATATATATATATATATATATATATATATATATATATATATATATATATATATATATAGAGCTGGATATATATATATATATATATATATATATATTCACCTACAACACTGAAGTGGATCTTCAGTTTTTGACTCAAAAGCAATCATAAAGTAATAATAATATTATAATATATATAATAATTATAGACGAAATCAACTAATTTTATATTTTAAAAAAACAATGCGTTATATTTAAATTCCTATCGTTTGTGTCAAAGTTAAACAATATATATGATCTGATATTTACCACTGCAGCCTGTATAGCTGTTTACAAATTCAGTTGCTAACGCCAAGCAATTCATATGAGCCCCCCTCCCTTTGTTCTTAATGATTTTTTTTTTTTTTTGGTGCATAATCTCATTATGTGTATTTGTACTTGGCCACGTAGCCTCAGGCAAGTGCTGCTGCCTGGGAAATAGGGGGTAGTATTAGGGACAGCTGGCGGTGCAGTGTCACTTGTGTTCACATTCATCAGGCCTGCTAAAGATTAGGAGACAGTGGTTGGATGCTACTGGAGGCGCCGTCACATGGTGTATTAATATAAAGACGCCCGCCCCCACCAACACCCCCACAAAGACGCATATTCTTGTCTTCAGGCAAAAAAAAAAAACAATGAACAAAGCTCCTCTCTCTCTCACACACAAACACACACATACAGTAAAGACGACAACCCCCCCACTCCTCATCACCTCTCCCCGGATTGATTCAATTACATCCAATAGAAGGCAGAAGAGCTTAGCCTGCAGTCAGTGTGGCCTGGTGAAGGTGTAGCATGTGGTGCACACCGTACAGTAGCCACCATAAATTTTATCTAACCACAGGCAGCTGAGGTCACCGGAGGCGGAGAGATAATCATTTGACATAATGACAGAGGTCAACTCTTGTCAACAGTCTGCCCTTATCTTTGGGATGCGACCCAATAAACACTGAGGACTCTTTAAATAGCCCATGGTCAATCCCTCAAGCTTTCCTGAGATTGTTGAAGAAATAATAGCCTTTGTACATGTCGTTTGTGGTGTGCTTTATTCCTAGAGTAATAATTGGCTTTTTTTGATCCGGGTTTTTACGTCCGAGTTAAAAAAAAATCTCACAATGTAACTTCTGTATGCTAGAAAGTACTTGTATATGTAATAATGCTACCTTGAAATGAGTGGAACAAAACTGCTGTCAACGTATTACTTCACTGTATGAAGGAAAATTCCACAAAAATAAGTAAAAACACAACTTGAGTATTCATATTGTGCAAAAAATGGGGCAAAAAAAACAAACAAAATGGACAAACACAAAGCAAAAATGTCTAAAAAAACAATCTTAAAATAATGATTTCAAATTACGATGAACGGTGCGCTGGATTGGAATCATCAGATTGCGGCTATTGTTACCAAGGAAAAAGCTGATTTATCCTGAGTGACTTTCAAGAATCCTAATGAAGGTTTTGGTCGCATCTCCTGTTCGTTCAAGGGCTTGTTTAACTTTTGATGACAGACCTGTTGTTAATTTGATTGCAATCGCCACAGTGGCTGACGAATGATGTATCTAACTGGAGGAAAAAGACTCCAAATGGTTAATAATTATATAATAATTACCGTAAATTCCGGACTATAAGCCGCTACTTTTTTTCCCCAAACTTTCAACCCTGCGGCTTATACAGTGATGCAGCCAATTTATGTAATTTTCTAACGGCCGCCAGAAGCTCGAGTAGAAAAGGTAAGATTAAGACTGCCGCATCACAGGCACCGTTTGGGAAGAAAGTTATATTATTATTATTGTTAAGTTATATTATTAAAACTTTGAAAACTCTCTGTGTACCGTCTTTCATTGTAAATACGTTTACATGTTTTAATGTGGGCACATGCGGCTTATATACAGGTGCGGCTTGTGTATGTACAAAATTGGTTTTCCTCTAAAAATGTAGTGGGTGCGGCTTATAATCAGGTGCGCTCTATAGTGCGGAAATTACGGTATGCTTTTTGTATAGTTGTTTATATGACTTTGTTAGTGAATCCAACTGGCACACACAGCATGATTGTTTTTAGTCGTCTGCGTGATAAAAAAATTTGACCTTCCAGGGACGGCTTCAGTAATGACTTGAGGATTAGGTAAATGCAAGGGCAGGCACTACATAGCAACAAAAAACAGTGCTGCTTTTCCAACACAAGCAAGCTCTCATAATTCTTTTCGTAGGAGGGTTTTGGCTTATTTTTTGGTAAATCCCTATGAAACCGGTCATCTCACGAGTATGCAGTATTAGGCAACATTCACTTATGATGAAGCTAAATTCTTCAGTAATTGGGTGTCTTGTCGTGGAATTTATTTTTACTTTCGCACGCCAAAATGTTTTTTTTTTTTTGTGTTTTTTTTGGGTGGGACTCCGCCACATGAGTGTGTATGCACCCGGCGGCCTCAGGAATCTCACTGCAGAAGCATATTTTGATTTAACCGTCTGAGCCTGACTGATCCTGTCGCCTGCCGGGATAATTAAGCAAGATAAATAATGAATGTGGTTGGGCTGCCGCGTTGCACGCATTTAACCGTGCGCAGAGGCGCTCAACTAACTTTTAATCTCTGGTATTGTTTCAGCGTTTGCATGATGATGACGACAACGATGCGGATTCGGTGGAAAGAGCCCAACGCAAACTAAGTGTCAACCTTGTTTGCAGAGACTTCAGTTCTCAACTGATCTCGCTCAATTCAGAAATATTTCTTTTCAAAGCGAGAGGCCTATTGATTTTGATTTTATGACACAAGCCGGCTAATGGTTACTCTTTCCTTGTTGACTCAGTCACAAAGTCCAAGTGATATTTTTCAAAACTTCGCATAGCCCTTCCCAATTGATTTGCAATTATGTCCAACTATTATCTTAAAACAACAAACACTAATTGTTATCTTTGGGTTTTTAGCCTAAAATACATTGGACACGGACCATAGGCAGCCCTTCTCAGAACAGGATAATCATACATCACTTCTCATGTAGCATAATCTTTTTTTTTTTTTTTTTTTACCGATTCACAAGATGTTGGATCAGACGTTGCTAATCTATGCCGTGAAAACACTATTAGAACCATGACGGGGTTTTCATTCAGGAATGGTGAATGAACTGGACTCATTTGTCGCCGCGGTGCAATCATTTCAGCTAAACAGTGTCAAATACAATTGGCTATGAAAGATTTATCTGATGCTGCTCTAAGAGTCAAATGAATAAAGGTCATCTCAGCATGCAGAATTATTGGACTGAATGAGCTGGACATGCATTCAATTCAATATATGTAAAGCGGCCACCGTACTTCTTATTTATCTTATTTTCTGCAATACAAGTCAAAAAATCTGGCAACCTCTTTGCCTCTATTGCAGTGATAGGCTGTGACTACTAAACAGGTATGAAAGGAAAAGTAGAATTTAAGGTGGAAAAAAAAATATGTCTGCATCGCTGAACTGCCAGACAGGATCAGTGTCAGTATGATTGTTTTTGATATTGCTTGAATGGCATTTCATGTGCCCTTTGGCGCCGGTTACCTCACACGCTCAAGTGTCGCATCTGTGAGTCACACAAATACATGCGTGTCACCTGTTCCCACGGCGAAAAAGCCCTGCAAATACGTCATGAAAATGTGGACAGAAACCTGCCTCGTCTGATTTTTTCCCCACACTGGATTTTCTGTTCGTGGGGAACATATTGGTTCAACCGACTCCCAGTGGGTGAGACTTGACATATATAACTTGACAGAACAACAAGAAAATACATTAGTAAGAAAGTGAAGTAAGAATATCATCTGTTCCTGTACGTTTTGGCCTCCTCGGGGCAGTGTGGTGTCGTGCATGAATACAATACAATACACTACAATACGTGTGAATGGAGTGCATCCTTCCAAACAAGAACAGAAGAAAGTTCCCTTTTTTGGGGTGATCGGGTCAAATTCGTATCCTTGACTATTGCTATGTAACGTGTGTGTATGTGTTTCCTCAGTGTTTGTGTGTAAATAACTGTTATTCGGAGGAATATCACTCCCGAAGTCGATGCTAATTTCCTGTTAGCATTTGAATGGCATATTACATTGACTTTAGCATTAGTGCTAGCGAGCTTTTAAAAAAGCCTGACAGATTCTTGGAAAGCGGATCGTTGCCGGAAGTGCTTGTTTTCAACAGGAAAATATATAAATATTTTAAGTAGATAAAGACCAAAAGCGATAGTTCCAGTCCATGCAATGCACTGTGGGTATTTTTAGCATTGGTGATCGTCATTTGTGACGCATCTGTGTGATGTGGTGGTGCGTGTGGAGCGATCAAAGTGGCTCTGTGAATTTGGCAAACGCGATATTTGCTGCTCGGCCTGCGGCACGCACATATATATGTGTGTGTGTGTGTGTGTGTGTGTGTGTGTGTGTGTGTGTGTGTGTGTGTGTCTCTTTTGTGTGTCTACTTTAACATCTGTGATCTGTGGTCCTGATGTGACTCGCTGGAGTGGTTGTTTAGTAGCAAACAAGCCCGTTCATGATGAAATATATTGTTCATGCCATTATATAGGGTGGGGGGAATGGAGATTGCTTTGGGAAGACAGTAGGAAAAGCCACTTCCAAACATTGAACATCTCATTATTTACTTTTGCTTGAGCTGGAGTTCATTGATTTCGAAGTTGTTTGTCACTCCGAGGTGCGCCTAGCTGCATAGCGTACACACACGTTTTGCAATTCGGCACGCCAAGCGTCTCATGGATGTTGCGACGGGAGCGTTTGAACCAACGCCAGGAGGCTCGGTTCATTGACATTCAGCCGAGCGTGCAGCCTCAACGCTGAAGATAACTGTAGACTGCGCAATGCTCCAACGGCAAGTTGCACGCTAACGCGCGGCGGGTTGCGGGCACGAAACAAATGCCCCTATGTCATTGATTATACACTACAAGCTAATGAGATAAGCCGAGGCGGAATCGATTCAATAGGAGAGGAATCATGCCAGAGGCGCAGACGTAGACGTGTGTTTGCGCGGACACGCTTCCATACAGAAAGAGAGTCACCGAGCTCCACTTTTTGGCCGAGAATATCAGCGTGTCGTCATCACCTACTCCACTTCTCGCAATGGAAAATGAACTGCTTAGTCATTACTATGTCAGCCACATCCTCAATCAAGTCAAGCTTCGTTGAAGGAAGCCTTCTGGAATTATGTGCTCAAAAAAGTGATCTTGATAAAAGCACTTGCATTGATGACACTGGGCAATGATGGCCGCTGTAGTCCTTGGATCCTTGACTAACGTGTAATTGGTTGTATTGTCCCCAAAATAGATCTTTTTTTACTGTTACATCGACTGTTACTGTATATGATTGATACCAAATGGAAATGAACTGAATGAAACCAATCCGAGGTGGACAAACATCAGGGATTGTGTTCAAGTTGGAGTATTTTTCTTTTTCGACAAGGCCGATCGTGCCAGCTTTTGTCATTTTATCGTGATCTGATGGACCACGATGATAGAAGGTGACATTTTGTTCTTTTTTTTTGTTTTTGTTTTTTGAACATGCAGAAGTCAAATGCAAAATGGTGAAAAGGTTTCTTACGGCGTGTCAAAAGGGAAGGTTGGTGGTTGGTAATGGGATAAAAATCAATACGGGTCTAACCGTGCCACAGTGCAAATGAAAAGCGTGCATGCCACGACAACGGATATGGATTAGTGGGTGTGTGGCTTATGATGAATCGTCACGTAGAACTTCCATTTTTATGTATCATGCTGCAAAGTGTACCAGATGAGAGCTTTCGTGATTTGTCAATAACAGGAGTGAAATGTTATTCCTCTACATTTGAGCCACTTATCACAAACGCTGGTTAAACTGTGAGAGAAGTCGGCGGTGTAAAGAGAATAAACGAAGACAAAAGACAAGAGACGATAGCGACATATCAGTGACACTTCTGTTGTGTTAGTCGCTCTGTAGTTGACCTTCATCTGCTCCTCTGTGTGCACGCGGAAGAGTGACGTGGACTGTGAGGTGGACACGCTAACCAATCGAGCACCGGGCCGCCCTGCATTCCGTACTGATTCCAGTCATGCAGACATTTTTTTGCAGCCCATAAGATGCTTCATATTCCGACCCCATCTGCCCTATGCGTCACTTCCCCCTGAAGGCGTTGTGCTTTGATTTGGGACACAGCTGGAACAGAGCCCCCCCCCCCCATACCGGCGCACCATTTGTTAACATGCAGGTGGTTTCTCACCTTGTCAGAGGCAAACCCGCTACCAAACAGTCAAAGAGGTCAAACTATTGCTGTTAATTGAAGTGGAAGGGGAAAAGGGGGGGGGGCATGCAGAAGACAGCGCGATAGGATCCAGAAGCTCCCGTGATAGCAAAGCGTATCTGGAGATGAATCTATGCCTGTCGGTGAATTCAATGTCAAAGAGTTTAGATGGCGACGGTTGATTAGTCTGCCTACTTTGGGGAGATAGAAGACAAATGCTACCTCGTGCCATAGGAGGTGATATATACAGCTAGAAGGATGAAATACCAAATAAAGCGCGTGGGGTTTAGAATTGAGCGGCATTCGGGAATTAGTAATAAGTTGTGAATAAAAAATATTTTCAAAAGCTATTTAACGGATGGATGCAATGCGTTACATAGCTCATTATGCAATAATCCAACTAATTCTCGAGGCACTGAATCCATCGCAATTTGAGAATTCTTGTGAAAAAGTCTGAAGTCATACAGCACATTTGCTACAATGTTACAGGCCCACTTTACCAAACATTTTGGTCATTTTCAAAGCTGTGTCCTTGAGAATAGCAGCTTTAAAAAAAATCAACTAAAATGCATAATCTCATGGTTTTGTGTTCAAAAGAGAAAAAGATGGAGATGAACAAAAAGGAGCACTGGTAATTTGTTCTTCTAATGATACAGATCAATTCTAATGATGTAGATAAAAGATGCCTGAAGATGTCGGGTAGAGATGCGACATGAATGGACTCAGAAAGTTTCACTATTGATTTCGCTTGACAAATGAATTGTCTATCCGACGTCTTGAAGCCGCACGTCCTTTAAACACTCACTTTGTTGCTGTCACAGACATTCCAAGGATCGCACTCTAGTCGAGGTGGAGTCTGTGTATTTTTCTAGATATTTTCCGTATTCCCCTGAGGAAAATCTCGCCGTATAGATAGCCGTCATCATCATGGCTTCCGGAGGCGAAAAGAACCCCCAATGCAATTATTAACAGGGAGTCTACAAACAG
This sequence comes from Hippocampus mohnikei, assembly GCA_026261675.1. Classification (NCBI taxonomy): domain Eukaryota; kingdom Metazoa; phylum Chordata; class Actinopteri; order Syngnathiformes; family Syngnathidae; genus Hippocampus; species Hippocampus mohnikei. The sequence continues at coordinate 3,183,296 of JAKGUB010000327.1, forward strand.
TCTGCTCTCACGACCCCCACTTGTGCTCTTGACATAAAAGTGAAAAGGAAGAATTGGGCCTCAGTGCATCTTAGTCGACTGGCCAGCACGCACAGAGAGAGACGCCTGACTTGGCTGAAGTGTGGTCTTTGTCAGAGGGCTCTGAAGATTTGCAATGAAATGTGTAAATGTCTACGACTCGACAGTTCATTTCAGTGGAACCATAGTTGGTAACTTCGGGCAAGTCAATCGAATGAAGGGTGCAGAAGTCAGGCAGATGCTGAGTGACACCTTTTAAGTGAGTGCTCAGCAACCCACCCCCCCCACCCCTCCTCCCTGCACCTTGGGATATTTTCCCAGCCAAGTCATCACAAGTCTCCAACTGATGCATCCTCGGTTTATGCAAACTTTCAGTCGAAACGGGACTCGGGGCGCGACTAACGACGTTTCACGAGATCGCAAGGATGTAAGAACAGACAAGAACGCAAATTCAGAAACGGCCTCTGAAGCCGAAGCACTCGAAGCACTAGCTTTGATGCTAATGCTGCACCGCAACGGCAACACTCCTGGCTAGTCCACCACTGTCGTCGAACGCCGCAAACCCCAAAAAGTAGGCCTGTAGTTGCCATGGTAACAAGAGCAGCTCTATTCAGCTTTGTACAATCCGGCGTGGCATGAAATGATTTGTAAAATCTGACAAATCAATCTCAAACATTTACGTCATGCTGTCATTTTTGAAAAGGAGCAGACATATCACGTACTGGCTATATGGTACCTGCTCTGAAATCCGCAACAGGGACTACATGTAGAGAAGCTGATGGATGGCCGTGTAAGGAGCGAGGCACCGCGCTCCATTCATCAGGACCAGACAAGCTCTTCAGGCGTGGTGGCCCGACTGACAAATGAGCTTCCAAAGCACCTCGCCGAGCGCTGAAAAATGTCTCCAAGAAGTTCCAGCTTACCCATAAAAAAGGACAAAGACCTCTTGAACGTGACCATCCAGTAGGTGCCCAAATGGACACCCAAAAGTCCATAAAACACCGGTGAGCTTTTCGTCTCCAGCAACGGATCGCATGAAAAATGGCCCTTTGTGCATTCAAACGGTTTCAATAAGGACCCAAAATTGGCACTTAAAGGCTTGCGCTGAAACTTGGATGGATGCGGCACAGGGAGCCTGCGGCCACGTAAATCACTTTTTTTTTTTTTTTTTTGCATTTGGAACGGTGAGAAGAGGAGGCGGCTGACTGGAAAGAGAAATCTTTGTTGGGAGTGGGATGAAGCAGGAGGGGGAGGACCAGAGAACCGATAAGCTAAACGGAACGGAACAATAAAGCAAAGAAATATTGCGGATGCCTCCCAAAAACTCTCCACAAGCACCATGACTGATGATCTACCTTTCCAAATGTGCTAATCATCTGGGAGCAGTACGACAAGCGCTTGTTTTAAAGCCTTGCTCCAAAATCTTCTCTTTATATAGTCCATACAGATGTCGTCTCGAATAAATTCATAAAGAAAAAACACTCCATCCGAGTCTGTTTTAGCTCATACTAAATGTCATTGCTGATTTTGCTGCCAAGCAGTAACGAGCTTGCCTTTAAGAGTGATTTGAGTCCGACTTGAAGCTCTCATCAATACATAAAGTGACCTTAAACCTTGTTAAAGGGCCGTGACTGTTAAAAGGACAAGCAAGACCGATGACTCGAAATACGTTGTGCCGGTCAGTCGGCCCCGATGAGTGATGAACGGAGGAAAACTATTCATAATGCAGCGACTTCATCGTAGCCTGAGGAAAATACGTTATCGTTTTCTCCTTTTGTTTCATATTTTATTTAAGGGCACCTTGTCTGTGAGCGATGAGGGCAGCGGTGTGTTTATTTGTCACCATCAGGGCGCGAGCCGCCGCGATGACCGCCATCAGTCATACTTTGAATTCAACCGCATTTGACGTGTCACAGATATGTATATTCAAAATGAGTATTTCAATGAAGCGTTCAGGTGTCATCGTGTTTACGTGTGTTCGGAGTGGAGGTGCCGCTGATTGGCCGTTCTCCACCAGCTGACTTGGCAGGACTGGTTGTCAGTCCATCGCGGGGCACACATTGACGACATATTCACAGCTATGAACGACTTGAGCGCAGGGGTGTCAAACTCATTTTTGCCGCGGGCCACATTATAGTTAGCGGTTTCCTTTGAGGGCCGTGATGACTGTGAAACCGTATTAGAGGGTCAAGAATAATGGTCTATTCAACCATAGTTTAAGTTAATGTCATGAGGGTTTTGGTGACAAGAAAACTTACAATTGCTCTCTTATAGATTACATACGAGAATTTGAAATGGGGGTACAAATTTTAGTCAGCATCATAGAAGTCAACATGTTTGGTTTGCTTTCGCGGGCCACATCAAATGATGTGGTGGCCCAGATCTGGCCCCCGGGGCTTGAGTTTGACACCTATGACTTTAGAGTCTCCAGACTGTAAAATAAATAATTAATAAATTCAAGGCAACAAAATGTGATGACATTTGAAGTTTAAGTTCAGCAAAATAGTTGAACTTCTGATGATATAAATACGTTGCGAATCCCTGGTTTCTGTGCTCCCGTGATCCGCAGCCATTGTCTGTAAACCGCGGGTGCCCGGAATGTTCTGCAAATAACCCCTTTTGAAGGTACTGTTCATCGACTCCAACCTGTATTACGGACTTCTACCAGCTTGTCAGCATTCTTAAAATTCAGGTGGGTTAAATGTCAGAAAACTTGGGGTTGCTGTCCAACATGCATCTCTTGGCTCATAAAGGCCGAGCCGGTCCGCCTCCATTAACAAGTCGAGCAGTCGGGACAGACTCAAGGACACGCATGGGTGCATCACCCACGCACGAGCACAGTGTGTGCTTAATTATCAGCTGACTTTGACTGTGACTTTCATTTGCGGCTTAAATCAAGCGTGGCTCAAATGTAGAGGAATCCATAAAAGTCTTCCCGGGATCATTCTTATTGCCAGTATCTCGCTGGCATGTCTCAGATCTTGTTTAGTTTTGGATTTCTACTGTCAGCTCGGGGTGGTAAATACCCACTGAGGATCAACTTGCCTTTGATGCAACTTTAGCTTTGTTTACTGAGGCAGACGCTTTAATTGCACTCTGTGTGCAAAGCGGCGCGGCCTCCTATGGAAAAGCCAGCGTGCGGTTTGATTTAATTGGGCTCTTGGCTCGGATTTCTCTCAAATGATATTATTTCCGCTAATTGTGTGACGGTGTACTTCCTTCAACACCTTAAAAGTACAATTGTTTGATTGTGCTCCAATTGTGTATTGGTTTTCGACTTCACAACCAAGCATGCTGACTCTCGTTTTCTTAAAACCGTTTACAAAGACGTTTACTCCCTCCAGCAACACCATTGAGTGACCGTCTACAGTATTTTCCAATAAATATTTGCCGTTACCCCTCACCTGGAAAGGCGGAGCAGTTTTACTTTATGATCGTTTTATCATAAAGTGGTTTACTTCTCTTGACATGTGTATGAAGTTGGAAGTCAACCGGTGTCAAACAACAGACTGTGTTCCTCTCTGGGGGTTCCATTGTGTTATTGATAGAAGTGAGATACTGTACAACACATTTAGATTCTAATCTTATCTTTTGAAGCAAATACAACCATCTCGAATGAGATTTCTTTTTCCCTTTTACACGCAAATACACACACACACACACACACACACACACACGTATGCTACAGTTGTCAGCTTCACGTCAGACTGGTTCCCAATTATCTCGCTTATTTGCCTGCAAGACTCTCTTGGTTTCACTTGTGTCGTCATGCACCCTCGCAGTAATTCTGTGACACCTCATGTGTCTCATGCACCTGCGCTCCAGACACTTAAGAGTCATATTGTAATCAGTGCAATTTGCACGAGACAGCGACGCGCCTGGCCACGATGAAAGAAAATCCGCAAATATTTAACATTCCTTTTAGTTTAAGCCAGAGTTGTGCAATGCATTTTGCAAAGGGGCCACATCAGGAACAGCAACGCTTGCCTTGGGCCAAGCCAACATGCTAACTTCAGCTTTGTCTGTATTCGTTTGAATGTATTTAGAAAAAAAAACATTAAATGTATGGCGATATTATATGTATTGTTATAAACAGGAAATACACATTTTAAACTGAATTATCAGCGGCCACTAAAAAAAAAAAAATAAAAAATAAAATTATATATATATATATATATATCATTTTCACACTTTAAAAAGTCCAACATTACTTTCATCCACCAACTGTCAACTTATATTAGCAGCTCCTTTTCAGGACTCCCAAATATAGATGAAAGGGAATCATATTATCGACAGTGATTTATAATGATACAGTGATTAATTACTTTGTATCATACATGCAATGAGTACAATGTATACAACTGTAGATTTGCATACAGAATTATCAGGACAAATCTTTTCATCCACTAATGTTGTGATTCAACATCCCAAAGGTATTCTACTTGATTGATGTCAGGACTCTGCACAGGTTCATCTACACCAATCCATATAAAGTATGCAAAAAAGCAATTTCATATGTAAGAAATAACAAGTTAAGTATCACTTCACTAAAAGAGCAAATCTTAGCCAATGAATTGGTCCACTTTTTTAAAGACCGTGGCTCATAATTTTATTTTCTTTTTTTTCATCAATGGGGCACCAGAGTCTGTGTCAATCTTCACAAGTAGGCGAGCAGGTGTCCTGGCTGTTTAAAGCGGCAATTGAACAAGACGGATGAAGATGCGAGTTCTGAGGACACATCCTTGACATCCTTCGGGGGGGTGGGGGTGGGGTGGGGGGGACGACATCTGTGCTGGCGTGCGGTTTCAGTCGCAGGTGCCTGTGCTTGATTTGAGCGCAGGAAGGCGTTTATCTGCTCGTGCACCTGCGTGTTGTTGTAGCTGAGCAAACACAGCATTCGAATTAAAAGAGATACAAGCTAACGCACTGGTTGCACAGCCGTGCGTCACAGAATGGCGCGGGGGAACAGTTAAAGATGACTTGATCTAAAACGGCGTAACACCGATCCAACAAGAACATCCATGTTCTCCCTAATGCCTCCCTTCACACCATAAGATGACTTAAGCTCCCTGTTTTATGGGAAGCAGAGCCCAGCCGTTCCCCCAAGCCTATGTAATTACGTAGCCTTGGAGTGTGGCTTATATGATTGGGATGTAAGGAAGGGGGGTGTATTACCGTTTCTGGGGGTGTCAAGGAAGATTGTCATTTAATTGCAACATGCGCGCTGTTTATTTGATGGATTTGGAAGGGCAGTGTCTTTATGTTTTGGATTTCACCAGCAGGTCACAGACATCGTAGCAATCGGATACTTTCTTGCTTGAGTGATCTGAAGTTGTGGGATGGATTGCCTGTTATTGGATCCAAAGAAGATATATTGTGTAGTGCAGGGGTGGCCATTACGTCGATCGCGATCCACCGGTAGCTCGCGGACTGATCCCAAGTCGATTGCGGGGGGTATAGAGGAGAAAAAAAAACCCATACCAACATTTGCGTGTGTCTGTGCATGTTAGTAATATATTTTTGTGTTAATGCACACTGCACCCTAATCATAATATCAGTCTCACTTTCAGAATTTTATTTTTTTAAATAAAATAAAGCAGGTCATCTCTAACGCACGGTGGCGCGTGACCTGCGTCAGCGGAAGATGTTAGCGCTCAGCAGTCTGCAGTTGCAGCTTGTGATCGGTGCTGTTGCTCTATAGATTTTAGCGTTCTCATTATTCTCATTCAGAGTTTGTTTCACGTACAATTCACAGAGGGCACGGGCGAAGAATGGGAATCTGGAGGGCATTTTAAAACGGTTCCACGTCAGCTACAATAGTGAACGGGGCTGCAAAAGCACGTCGCAATCCTCGGCGTCAGGCTGTTGCTCATCATGGCACGCATGTGTATGTGCGCGATTGCGGCAGGTTGGTTGATTGAAAAGTAGATCTTCAGTCCAAAAAGTTTGGGCACCCCTGATGTAGTGTATCTTTAAAAAAAAAATGGAGTGACTATTAAGCCAACCTTACTAGCACCACAGACATGCTGCCCTCACCCAGTTGTTAAAATAGCAGCTCATAAAACATTCAATGCACACTTTGGCTTAAACATGTCATTACCTCCATGGCTACCGTCAGCTTCCTGCGTCGTTGTTGACACATTTTTATTCCCCTGGTGTCATGCCATGCGCTTAACATGATAGACAAAGTGCAGACACGAGTATTGCTTAGTTCACAAGCGCTGGATCTCTATTCTAGCTCATCCCTAAGGTGTTTGATGCATGGAGGTCAGGGTGTGGAAGTTCTTCCACTTCACGTTCATCCAAGTATGAATTTATGGAAAGTGCTTTGCTTTGTATGGAAATGTTCCACAAAATTGGCATCCTTCAATTATTTAGCATGTCAGGCTTCATGGATAGCGTAGAAGATGATCAGGAATTTGATGGCACATCAAACTTTTTAGTGCTCGTTACTCAAGCTAATTCAGTACAGTGGCTTTTGAAAGTGTCAAAATTGTTCTCAACACCCTAACACGTATCCCAGACACAAACGGCAAACAAGAGATTGCCGTCTCACGCTGGATAAAGCCGGTACTTGCAATAAATTCCGCCCGCTCCTTAAGTGTCACATATATATCACGCGCTTTCTCTCTTTGACAATGTCTGTCTTCACATTGTTCCCAGACCCGTACCTTTCAGCTGAAAAGGAAATCAATCAATTGGGTGCCACACTCTGAAAAATGTATTAGCTGTGCGCACTTGCAATGTCGCAATGAAGCTTTCTTTCAGGAGAATTACCTTCCCCTTTATGTTTCATCAGCTCAAGAGGAAATCTAATGGCCATTGTAAGTAAAATCAATAGTTCTGTCGTGAAGATGACAGTCCACTAAAAATACAGTAAAGCTCCACATCCTCCCAAGTTTGCTCAGTCATCTCTTTTCATTTTCGGACCTATCCTCTGTTATTTGCTGAATAACTCACCGACTCACCGTTTAGTTATTACTATCACACCGTGTGGTCAGTTGGGAGTCAACAGAACATTTCAAAGTGAGTTGAGGAGCTTCATTTAGACAAAATTGACATATTGGGAGTCAGTTACTCGCAGATTTTTGCTAGGTGCCGTACGGCCCAGTCCTGACCACCCACAGATAGCTTGGGATCATCATTTTGCACAACTCAAATGTGATTCAAATCTGCATGTTGTGACATATAGAATCGAAGAGAAAGCTATTTGATTTTCAGTACCAGCATGCTGTTGTGGCAGTGGGCAAATTCTGGGACGTGGTGTCTTTTGGCAGTCGCAGCGACGATATTAATCATTGCAGCTTCACTGTAACAATAACAAAAGCAGCAGCAAAGCCAAAAGGCCCCATACTGATTCAGCAATAAAAGCCAGTTGAAACCATTTGTCAAGATGGTGCGCATTAATGTGTACTCAGCTGTTGTAATGGACTTTTGAAAAATGCCTGAGCAAGGAAAAGTCTTTTGGTTTCAGTACTGTTACAATGCAATTTATTGTAATGTATTCTCCTTTGATTAAAACAACAAGACCTAGTACAGGAAGTTGTTACTGCTGCAGCCGTTGTGAAAGCTCGATATAAATAAAGCTGCATTGCATTCCTTTTTAGCGTAGCTCCATCTAGTGGATGCATTGCGCAAACCGCAGCCACTATTGTAGCTGCTATTCAATGCGCCTTACTATGCGGTGCGCCATATATATATATAAACTGTTTTAAAATGGGCCATTCATTGAAGGTGAGCCTGATACTCCGAGGCGCATTATAGTGCAGAAAATACGGTAATCGACACCAAAACACAAAGTGAAGACAACGATTCTTTTCAGTGTATATTTTTAGTGTTTTCAATTTCCACATTTAACCACAAAGTTGCAGTCGTTGATGCCGCAGCTGCCTTCAAACGAGTTCCCCATCATACATTTCTTTCAGCAAGTGAAGGGACAACAGGTCAGGGTAGTGAAAAACACCTCAGTATTTAACCTGAGCCAATCACCGGACCCCTGCTGGACCCTCTTCAGTTTGCCTACCGGGCAAACAGGTCTGTGGAGGACGCAGTCAACATAGGTCTGCACTACATCCTCGAGCACCTCGACAGCACAGGGACCTACGCAAGGATCCTGTTTGTGGATTTCAGCTCTGCGTTCAACACCATCATACCGGAACTCCTCACCCCAAACTCCTCCCACCTCGGTGTGTCCCCTACGATCTGCCAGTGGATCCTCAGCTTCCTGACGGACGGACACAACAGGTGAGACTGGGAGCGACAACATCATCAACACGCACCACTAGCACTGGAGCCCCACAGGGATGTGTCCTCTCTCCACTGCTCTTCTCCCTCTACACAAACGACTGCACCTCAACAAGTCCAGCTGTCAAACTCATAAAGTTCGCAGACGACACCACGGTCATCGGTCTCATCAAAGACAGCGACGAGTCTGCGTGCCGACAACAAGTGGAGCAGCTGGAGCTTTGGTGCAGCCGACACAACCTCGGGCTGAACACGCTCAAGGCGGTAGAGATGATCGTGGACTTCAGGAAACATCCTTCTCCAGAGTTGCCCCTCACACTATCCAACTGCCCTGTGTCAACCGTCGAGACCTTCAAGTTCCTGGGAATCACAGTCTCCCAGGACATGAAGTGGGAAGTCAACACCATCTCCATCCTGAAAAGGGCCCAGCAGAGGATGTACTTCCTGAGGCTGCTGAGGAAGCACGGCCTGCCACAGGAGGTGCTACGTCAGTTCTACACGGCAGTCATCGAATCAATCCTGTGTTCTTCCATCACGGTTTGGTTTGGGGCCGCCACAAAGAAGGACAAAATCCGACTTCAACGGACAATTAGGACGGCGGAAAAAATCATTGGCACCGCCCTACCCACTCTTGAGGACTTGCACACCGCAAGAATCAAGACAAGGGCACGGAAAATCCTCCTGGATCCCCGCATCCTGCCCACCACCTTTTCCAGTTACTCCCCTCAGGCAGGCGCTACAGATCCATGCGCACCAAATCCAGCAGACACTTGAACAGCTTCTTCCCTCTAGCCATTAACTCCCTAAACAGTCACTGACGTAGTCACTCTTCTTGTGCAACAAATATTGTATCTCTCTAAAATGGTTCAATGATTTTCTGCACCAACTGTACAAACTGTAATAGTATTGTATTCTACCACTGATCACTTTAGCTCTGCTTGAAACTATGGTTCACTTACATTATGAAATGTCCTTCCATACCAATTTGTCATGTTCTTGTTTATGATGATACTAATGCAGCGTGTATACCGGAGACAAATTCCTTGTGTGTTCTACATACTTGGCCAATAAAGATGATTCTGATTCTGATTCTGATTCTGATCAGTTCTTACACACGACAGCTGCTCTATGTCACCATGGAGACAACAAAACAGCATGAGGGTGCGGAAAAAAAAGACCTTTTTCCTCCTGAGCAGCACTTGGGCAGCCGACTGCATATCGGCCAAATTATCATCGGTCTCATGTTATTTGATTGTTTCTGCGAACAGCATGAGCGATTTATACTGTGCACCTAGCTGACACGCGGAAGGACAATAGCAAGATTATTGTGGGGAAATGTTTCCAATCAATCACATTGGTGATAATTACCTCTCTGACATTTCCGTTATTGGTGAATGGGAGCGTTATGAAAGGTTAATGCTGAATCTAACGCGCCACCATTCCGTTGACAATCAGCAATGTGGCCAATTACGATTCTCGCGGTTCGACTGATGTGTATTAGGATTATTTTTGTGTGAAAAAAAAAAAAACACCAAAGGGAATTCTGTGCTGTGCTTTCATTGAGGGGCTTTGGAGGGAGGGGGATTGGTCACGTCACAACCTCCATCCCTTGAAAGCCAACCACTGCAGCTCCTCCAATTACGGCTGATAGGCCACCTTTTTCTATCCCGAGGTGTCACAGCTATATGACACTTTTTCGAAGCACAAAGTGGATGGATAATAAGCCTTGGGAGGAGGAATATGAAGGCCATGCATGTCTACTGAACTTTTCCAAGACAGATGCTGAACTAAGACCCGCTTGCGAATTATTAATATGAACACTTCTGCAAGAATAAAGCATTTACTCACCCACTGATGATCCTGAATTAATCATGCAGTCATTTTCAGAGGCATGTCACGATTCCCCAAATGACACAAACAATGAATGCCAAATCATTGACAGAGGCATGGCTACGGCTATAACAGAGCGATAGCTACGTTTTAATGCGCCGGTACATCCACGGATTGATCGCATTTGCACCAACACGGTATCTCGGATCCGTTTCTCCGCAAACTTTCCACATCGGCAAATGTTTGCCCTCGTTTTGCATGAAATTGTCGATTAGAGCTCTTTTGATTGTGCAGATGTCCGTCCTGTTTTCCCCAGTGGGAGTAGATGCAGTGACTGTTGTTTCTGCTTTCTTGCTGTGCAGTTTTTATTTTTCCCTCGGGCACATGAGCATTGTGCATGGACTGTATATTGTTCTGGTGCATTAAGGAGAAGGATTGCACCTTCAGGGCTCTTCATCCACACACTTGATAAACAAGAGACACCTTTAAAAGCCCCCCCCCCCCTTATATTTCCAGATAATGGATGCATTGATGCCCACCGCACATATGAAAGTGCAGGTGCATTTTCTACATTTGCGCCTTCACCATGAATGAATACATCATCCTCCGCCCATCGTTCTTTCTCCGTTCTCACAGTGTAGTGGTCAACCCCCCACCCCCACCCCTCCTCTCCCCGCTTTGTCCTACATTCATCACTGTCAGGTACCCACATATATATATATATATATATATATATATATATATATATATATATATATACACACACACACACACACACACACACACACACACACACACACACAGTCAGCCCATATTAAAGCCATAGCAGACCGTCACGTGGCTTCTGAGCTCGGCCCAAGCCTGCACAATTCTTACATTTGTGTGCCACACAGGTAAAATTGGAAAAGCGCAGAAACTGACACGGGTGTGCTACAAACTGTTTTTTTCTGATGGAATGTGACATGAATGTGGGGTGGAAATGTAAGTTATTTTCTTAACACGGCCTGATGAACAATGAGACCGGACCTAGTATTGAAACCACGAACAATTTTACCATTGAGTGCAGTTGGCAGGTGCAGTGGTCTTAATAATATATGAAATATGAATGTATCTGCATGCATGAGACTTTTACTGGCCACCCTCAATTAAAAGCAGTCTATCTTGAAAGCAAGGGATGGACTTTGCTCTTAGTACATAACACTTCCAATCAGAGGGTCATTTCAATCCAGTGTGGTAACCATAGCGACAATTTGGCTCAAAAGACACATTTTGGAAAAGCGCTGAGGTTGATCTCTGAGCTTTCAACCCTCGATGAGCTCCAGCACAGCTTGAGATCTGAAGAAATCGACCCATTTGCAATTAAGAGTCTTTCATTAAAAAAAAAAAAAAATATATATATATATATATATATATATATATATATATATATATATATATATATATATATATATATATTAGAGCTGTCAGTTTAGCGCGTTTTTATTGGCATTAATTTAAATTAAATTTTATCGGGATCAAAAATTTTCTCGCGACATTAACGCGGCAGACGTCACAGCGGAAGTTACGTTGCTCTATAAATAAACCAGATACAAAACATCAATCGCTCTGCACAGGTCCACGCACGTTTGTTTTGCCAGCCACGGCAGCGCGAGACACCGAAAATGGATACTTAAATAGTTTATGAATGGAAAGTTTACTTTTAAAAAGTTGCCAGATTGTTCCAATGACAAGACCAAAGTTACCTGTATGTTTTGCAGTTGTAAACTGAGCTATCATCATAGCACGTCGAGTCTGAAATACCACTTAATGGCCAAGCACACAGCTGACGTGCGTAACTCCGCCCCCTTGTCTCAGACCGACAGCTATGGATCATTTCAAAGCAAACAGCGTGGGCTAAAATGTTGCTAGAACAGGGGTGTCTTTATTTAGCTCATTTTTGCATAGTTGTCATGTTTGTCCGTCTGCAATCTGACGTTTAAACGAAGTAAATTGCGTTTCAGCTTGGGTTAATCATGCCGGCGCTCCACTTCCGGGATTGAGTATTGGGACTTGTAGTTCTTTTGTTCGATTCGACTTTATGTTTGTGTTGTATGGTTTCTTACGTTTAAAACAATGAATAATGATGACGATAATGATACATAGTGAAATCAGGGTTGATTAAATTATTTATTAAACGTATTGTTAAATAAAGGTATTAATTAATGTCAATTATATACATATTTACATTGTGATGCAGAAAGATAGATATATTAATTTTTTACTGCATTTATGTGTAGTTTAGGTTATTATCTGCTTCTGATACTTCTGTTACAACTACTACTACTACTACTTCTGCTGCAAAGTGCTCCAATAAATGATCAAAAAAGTACAGAACGAGAGATCCTTCCATGCTGACCGACAATCCCTATTCAGGGGGCCGTGAAAAATTATAGGCTGAGTACTAGTTTACCTTAGATGTGCACTTTATATTGCGCCGTTTTGATTCCATAAAAAGAGCTGTTCAAGCAGCTGTTGTGTGACAAAATATTTTTTTCACTGTTGTTGATGGACAGTAATATTGTGTGAGAGATGATGTGTGAATAACTGCTCCGAGTGAAAAATGTTCATGTAAAATTGAAAATCGAAATTATTTCAGTAAATATTTGCATTTTGCACATAGAAAACTGATTCACGATTCCATGTTGATGAGAGCATTAAAATAGGGGAAAATAGGACAAAAAATATAAAAGGAAATTCAGAAACGATAAAAAATGCGGGAGTAATCATGATTAATTTTTAGTTAATTTGAGTTAATTATGACAGTTGAGTTTTTAATTAGATTAAATATTTTAATCGTTTGACAGCTCTAATATATATATATATATTGATGTTGCTTATTTTACTTGTTTCCCTTTTCCCCTTTCGTTTAACCCTTGTGGTGTAGATGGGTGAGTCATGGGAAAAGTGAGTCATCCGTGGCAATTAGGCTCTTAGGTCCGAGATTTAGGGGTGTACAAATCCTTAACACGATTATTTTGATTCCATGACTGTTAATAAGACTTCATTTGCCGAAGAAACAGCCTCTGGTGTCATAGTCCAGTTCTACAACACAACAAGCTACAATCTCAAGAATAAATGTATTGTTAAATATTCCAGTGAATCGAAAACTGAAGTGTAAACTTTATACTGTATGTGCCGGATTGTCTTGCACAAGCTTGACCTAAGGCTTAAGAATCAATCTTTTTTTTTCCTACATATTGTGACATGCATTTTGATAGACACGGTTATTCAGGTGGTGTGTTGTCCACTTCAACTAAATATTGTCAATACCTCAGTTGTTTCTAATCAAAACAGCAGCACCCCTGCAACCTTTGTGAGGATCATGCGGTTCAGGAAATGGATGGATGGATGGATTTCCCTTGCCGTTTGCAAGCGCTTTTGGTTGGACTCGTTCTTATCCTGGTTATTTTGTAAACAGCATTTTATGTTGGATGTATTGTATTCGATCTTCTCTTGGTGTGCGTTTGTGGGATCTGCTCCTGGTCCGGAACCTTAACAAGAACGAGGCGCTTAACACATTGAATGACGGATCCTAGAGCGCGCGGCTGTGGCGTATTGGATGCATCCCAATTCGCAGTGCAGCTCTCCAACTCGGTCGTCTCGCTCTGTATGTCACGTCTGATAGAGCAACTTGTCGGCAGAGCGAGGTGGCCACATGCTTTCCTGGGGCCCATTTTTGAACCACGCCCAAAAATCCTGACAATCGAGAAGGTGAAAAAGAGTTAATGCAATTCAGTTCTCAGCCTTAGCATGCCTTCAGCACTTATCTTCAAATGAATTTCGAATCAAATTACAAAAATGACTTGACAGGAACTTTTGTGGTTGTGCCTGTCGCTACAAATTGCTGACATTGATCGATGAACCAAAATACATTATTTGTAGGAGCTCATTTCGCATCAATTAAGTAGATAATTTACCGTGACACACTGGTTGGGAATCACCCGCATTGATGTTGTATTCAGACCCTTTAATAATTTATCTTTTTTTCGTCATTCAGTGGTTGGAGCGGACTACTCAGATAAAGAGGTCCGTTTTCCCTCCTGACACAAATTCCAATTCCATTCTGCGTTCTGACAATGATCCAGTGGCTTCATTCCCATCCGTCAATGCTCCTCATTGTGTGACAAAGAGGAGGCCCATTCTTACCCACGTCTCTCCTTTCTCTAGCACGGCAAACTCCTCTCGGGAGTTCGTCTGTCGCCTTTGGCGTGATTTCCACGTCGTTTGAGCACCCACGAGCGAGCTCGTCTCTGTTCTCCGGGCGGCGCCAATTAAGGCGGGCTGGAGCCGGGGCAAGTTGTGACAGAATTGGACGACACACCAAGGCGAAGAGTAAAAGGACGACGACGACGGCGCAGGGAGGAGGAGGGGCCTGCGGGTGCAGCAGACACAAGCGGAGGAAAACCGGTGAGTGTCTTCTAGTTGACAGTGTGGCTGGGATGTGCACACATTTTCATGCTGAAATGAGGGATTTTTTTGCGGCTTGATGAATGCGAGGCGGTGTTTTCTTTGCTCAGTGCAGCTGGAATGTTTTTTTTTTCTTCTTGATGTTAGAAAAAATAAGGGCTTCCCATCTAATACACGAACCACCACGCTATTGTTAATTAGGTAAAAATAAATGCCCCTATTGCCCAAATATGGTATTGATGATATTGTAATGATTCTACTTCCCCCAATTGCGTTGTGCAGCATCCATTTTTATCATCCTTTGGCCTATTCCTTTCCTTGCTTTGTAAAGGATGATAAAATAAGAGTTCGGCTGTCATACTTTGGCTCTTGCTATTTTCAGCCTTGCAGCACATCAAATAACGGCTCCATTTTCACTCGGGCACCCAGTCGATGAATTGGGAGGAAGAGGTCAAAATGATCTGAGAGATACACTCAACTTTCCCATCTCTGATACCTCTGATTTCATACCGGGCTGAGATCTCGTGCCTATAAGGCACATGCTGGAACAGTACGAGTGAATTTAGATGGGTCGATGCTGCGGATTAGAAAAATCTAACCCATCTTAAAAAGTGTGAAGGCAGCAAATGATGAAAGAGTAGGTGACTCTTAACCCACATATAGACTGTCAGGCTCTTAAAACCGAAGAAAATATTGCCAATAGTGTGACTTTTTGGGGGAAAATTGATTCCAAAAATTCACGCCTTTTTAGGGCCTTACGAGAGGCATTTGTTAATGAGATCTAGTGCAAATGTTCTTCCAAAATCTATGCCTTAAAAAGATAACGTGAACGTGGTCCAACATTGGTAGATAAGGGTCCCGTTCATCCATTGCAGCTTTCCTCATGAGAGCTTTGGCTGTTTTTACTGCAGATTCCGCCTTCCCATTACTCTGCGCGTAACCCGGCGACAATGTTCTGTGTTTGAATTCCCATAGCCGGCTGAAACGTTTGAACTCTTGGGAGTTATACTGTGGCCCATTATCTGATACCACAATATCCGGGATCCCTTGTCTTGCGAAATGTGCTTTAAGTTTTCGGATAACTGTCACGCTTGTTGTGTCCGGAAGATAATCCACTTCCCAGAAATTGGAATAATAATCCGCAGTTATCAAATAGTCCTTTCCATGGAAAGAGAACAAGTCTTTTCCGACCTTTGCCCAGGGTCTGTTATTCCATGTCATGCTTTTTCTCCCGTTGTTTGATCTCTCATGAAGAATGTGTACCTCTCCACGGTTTAGGTAAGCTTAGGGTTACAATGTTCGTCAAACTTTCTCATCATATCCCTCACGCTGTTCCTTGCAGACACATCATCGCTCAACCACGTGTTCAACAGTTCTCTTACCTTCTTCTCCTATGAGGTAGCGAAAAAGCTTGCATCTCGTGGCTTCCTCAGTGTTCGGCATTGTCAGGTCCACGTACAGTGTGAATTCCTCTTTCCACGTCTTTGCCAGATTGCTTGAATCCAAAGACAGAATCGGCGGTGGTCTCAGGTATTCCATCGTAACCTCTGTCCGCAGTTAGCTTCCGTGCTAAAGTCCGCAGTTAGCTTCCGTGCTAACGAGCTAGCGTTTCGTCCAACACTCTCTTCACGTTGCCAATTTCTACACACACGCTGCCACCATGTTTCCCACTCTTCTGTTCTCTCTAAACAAACAGAGTGGACGGTTAAAGCTTTGGCTTACTTGACTTTAATCGGCATAACTCTGTAAGCACATGTACGGAACACAGTCTAGAAACATCGGGGAGAACATACGTCATTTCCAGTTCCCTCACCCAAAGCTGTCTCCCTAGCAACAACTCAATCTAACATTACTATTGTTACAATGATCACTTCTGTTATAGTGGCTACACTGTATCGTGTGACATGGTCTCTATTCTGCCCTACTTGTCCGTGTCCGAGACGTGAACAGATAGGCAGATAGCAAACATTGAATAAAGACCAAGAATCCAAGGGGTTGAGATGGAACTTTAGTTTCTTTTTCCTTATTTGTTTTTGTAAAACTGTACAGAGAAATCGAAACACAAAAAGAGGATGTTTCACACCGTTAAAAAGAAATGTCTCTGTGTCATCACTGTACATTGTAATGTTAACTTGTATAATAACATAAGGCGTAGAAAAATAAGTAGTGTGTTTCCGGTAACATGAAATTTCAGCATAGGGTCGGTAGGTCGGACAAAGTTTTTTTTTATCTTTTTTGCTCCCTCCCTCCCCCATCAAAAACGTAAACAAAATAACCATAAAACATAAAACAAGGAGACATTGAAACCAGTGCCATATGCTTGTCTGTCAAAGAGGGGAAGCTCAATTTTGGTCGACATCATAAAATGTGTCCGTTTATTTATACGTGAATTCTACTCTAGCTCCGTTCCTTTTCAAGAAAATGATCTGTCATACCAACAAGGCGTCTTTTACTGGTACTTAATTAGTGTCCTACAACTATAGCAACTACAATAAAACCCTACAACAAAAAGTGTCACTAAAATGATTAGGAGAAGTCTCCAGCTCAACTCGGAACAGAATGAGAGTTGAAAAATTGCTCGCGACGGATGTCTACACTAAAAGCTCGGTGACTGGCTCATTTCAATGTCAATCGAACTGGCACGCAGACAGATCATCCAATCTGATGCAGAAAAGCCTGGCGTCCGGTACCCTCCCACTGCCATCCAGTCCCACGACTAGCGTCCGTGGGTGGGACAAAAACCAGCTTGTATCCAATGACTCGTCTCCGTTCAACGCATTGGGACAACCTACCCTGAACTCACTACTGTTTAAAGCACAGCGAAGCTGCGGGATGAATGAGAAGGGACTCAAGGGAGTCGCGTCGTAACCAGTAAGAAGAAGCTGATACGGAACAAAAGTTGAGCACGTTGTAGCGCATATTTAGTCAATGACATGTACACACAATGAAATTTACATTCATATATTTGATCACTTATTCTTTGACATTTTAGGGGAAGCCGAGCTTCCCTTGCAGTCCGAGAGCAATCGCCACTGATTGAAACCCCCGCTCGGCGGCGAGAGAGTTGGGTACCCAGCGGCTGGGTGTTACAGCCATCTCGTTACCTCTGCGTCCCGCGTCCTAGACGGCCCGTGGTGGTCATGGCCCGGCCTGGACTAGGGTGCCGTAAGACTACGGCGGACGGGGGGTCGACGCCTCCCGCCACCGTCGTCTCGCCGCTCCGCGGCCAGCGCCGCCTATTTGGGTTTCGCTCTCGCTCCGGGCTCGGGAGGCCGGGGTGCGCCGCCGCCGCCGGCCTCGCGGGGTCGGGCCGCGGGGTCGGGCGCTGGGTGTTCGTGGCGGGGGGTAGAGTAGACGACTGGCCAACGACCGGCCAACGACCGGCGCGCCGTACCACCACCCCCGCCCGTCCCACCGTCACGCATGCCCCCCGCCTCTCCGCGCGGCCAACTTCGAACGTCGCGCCGCCGTCGCCTCGTTGAATCTTTTCCATACAGCAGTGGATGCTATTTTCTTAATATTATGGTGCGAGCATGCGACTGCAACACACAAAACACGGTTTAAAGTTTGTGGCCTCCGCCATGATTCAATGTTGTTGACAGACGACAGGGCAAACGACGCAACGTGAATATCGCGAGAGTTTGCACCAATGTAAATGCTCTAAATTTATCTTCCTTTTATTATTTATAATTTTGTCTGTGGTTTTATTGTTCTTGTTTTGATTGTAAAGCGTCGTTGAGTGTTTTGAAAGGCGCGTATAAATGAAATGTACTATTATTATTATTATTACACAAAAATGTAGAAGGTTTGAAAAAAAATGCCGACCGGTAAGTTTTTTTTCGAGGTAGAAATTCTCGGTCGGTCGGGTTACCGGAAACACACTACTTTTTTTCTACGCCTAATCACATATAATAACTTGCAAATAACAATGCATATAGACGCTAGTTACTTAATGTAACTACGGTTCTGTGACTGCATGCACAGCTCAATAACCAAGGCTTATGAGATGTGTGACTATACACATGTCTAAATAACTACCAAATCAATCAACAGATAGTGCTTTGTGGTTCACTCTTCACAAATAGTGGATTATCTTAAAATAATAATGCCAAAACGCAACATAAGCTTGGAACAGAGATAACCAAAATATGCACGGTTAGCATTGAAAATAGCCGCAACTAGCATGTAGTAGCCCATATGCTAATATGGATAGCCCAAGCGCTAATGTAGCATAGCAAAAAACGGACAGAAAATCGTTCTTAATATTGCACATTTCCAACACTAGAACTGAAGCAACGGTTTTGCAGACATCATGTAAGTGCAGTCTAAACAGGATTCTACTTACAGACGATACTTTCCAAGACATATACACAAGATGAAAACAAGAAATGACGACAACAGCTAGCACGAAACCATGCGGTCTTCACTGGACTAAGTACTTCCGGTTTGTGTTGCCAAATTAAAGTGCCGTAGAATCAAACTAAAAACGGAACATGACGAGATACTTCCGGTTTGTGTTGCCAAAATTAAAGTCCCCAGGGATCTAACTAAACGGAACATGACAGTCTCAATATTCCTGTCGGGCAAAGTTCAGCTTCACCGAGTGATGCCAGCTAACAATTGACATAATTGTTCGCTTTCCAGTCTCTCTTACCGTAGCAAATAGCATATGTTATATAATCATTCTAATCCGCCTGCCTGCCCCTTCATTTGGTGCAAGTTGAATTAGCACGCACTCACTCACTAATAGGCAAAGCGGCCTCACATCACAAATTTATAGACAGCAACCATCGATGCCTGTCGTGGGAAGTATTAACTCTTCCGGTTTGCACAGATGTGTGGGCTAAAAAAAACATGACAAAACCCCTTGCTAACACAAATGTCAACTCACAAAACCATATGCCGATGAGACATCTATGATCCCTCTGGCTGATTCTATTATGCTGACACTGAAGTTGACTTCGATTAAACTAGGATGTCATTGGGAGGTCAGCAGAGGGTCAAATACGGCAGCTTGGTCACGGAAGAGATCTATAAGGAATTGATAGAGAGTTATCAATGTGACAGGAGATTATATACATACAGTGATACCTCTACTCACGAACTTAATTGGTTCCCAGAAAGGGTTTGTGAGCCGAAAAGTTCGTCTTCCGAACATTTATTTCCCATAAGAAACCATTAAAATGAGAATAATCCGTTCCCAGGTCCCCATAAACATAATTTTCGACTAAATAAGCCTTAAAACTATACAAAAATATACCGTATTTTATGTATAATAAATGTGCTATTGTATTGAAATTAAAGAAATACACTGTACTGTATAATAAAGTCGTTTTATTTACCTTTGTGATCGTAGTTGATGGCTTGATGGAATGGAATGGGAGGGGGAAGGAGGGAGGGAGGGAGTTACGGTTTGGAAGGAGAGTCACCTTCCATAAGGACTGTAGGCAACTCAACCTCCGGTGTGGCTTCTCTTCTTTGCTTCTTAAGAGGGAGACTCTTTATCCTTTTTGCTGACTAAAAACCTCTTAATTGACACCTGTTGCGTGTTAGCGTACTGGTACTGGGACTCTAAGTCACACAAACGCACACCTCGTTCGTGTTTTTCAATGATCTCCTTCTTCTACTCGATCGTAATTTTCTTTAATGTCTTCTTAGGCTTAACACTAGCCTGTGGCGGGGTCTTTTTCGGTCCCATAATAGCAAAAGTACACTCAATATGGTCCAAAATGTCTAGCAAACACAAACCACGTCCGCACTCAAAGAAAGGAGGTGACGAACTGGGACGCCGTGAGCGTGCGTCGATTCTCGTGGCCGCCACCGTGGTGCTGTTCAACCGCTTGGTTTGGTTCGTCCGCCGAAAACTAGTTCATCAGCAGAGACTATATGCTCGCGAAATTAATTTTCCTGAGGCGAAAAGTTCGTGAGCTTAAGCGTTCGTGAGCCGAAGTATCACTGTATTCACATACACACACACACACAATAGTATTTTCAGAGCTTAATTAAGTGGTAATTATTATGACAGTTAGATAATTTTGAAGCCAAAAAAAAAAGTTCCTTCAAGTGCTTCTGTCTTTGTATCACCTTAGCAGCAATAATCTCCCAAATAGAGAGCTACGCTGATTCGGGAATTGCATCATCGAAATAGATTGCATTTGTATGTCCTGACCTAAAGCTACACATCATATAAAGAATAGACCGTCATTTTCTACGTCCCACCTCTATTGTTATTCGGAATAAGAGCATTTCCCCTTCTGTTCCAGCGTCTCTCGTTCGCTTGGCCTTGCTGATAAACATGCCTGGACTAAGGTTTTTGTACAAGAATTAATTATTTAGTGGGATTGCACCTTGCCAAGCTCCCTTTGTATTTTTTCCTTACGCTTGCAAACTAGGACAATCGTGCATTGATGCAGGCTTCTTTATGCATAAAACACATTGCTTGCCTCCTTTGCTCTGCTCCTATTCTTGTACAAGCTCTTTGTTCATTAATGACACAAACCTGCTGTGCCACTCCATTATTTGAATTTCACAGCACTAATTGCCGAATCACATAATAGTGATGGATTTGCATTCAACAAGTACAGTTATTAAATGTCATACTTACTTGATGCCTGCACCATTATGTATTACAGACGACAGTTTGGAGTCGGTCAAGCATCGTGGACGTTGACGTGATTGATTTGCTTTTGGGGGCGGCCTGGTGAACGAGTGGTTAGCGCGTCGAGCTCACAGTGCAGAGGTCGTGGGTTCGATCCCGGCTCTCACCTCCCTGTGTGGAGTTTGCATGTTCTCCCTGAGGCTGCATGGATTTGAAACCGGCTACTCCGGTTTCCTCTCGCATTCCTCTCGCAAGTTAATGGAATACTCTAAATTGTCCCCAGGTGTGAGTGTGGATGATTGTTCGTCTGTGCGTGTGCCCTGCGATTGCCGGACAACCGGTTCAGGGTGTCCTCCGCCTACAAAGACAGCTGGGATAGCCTCCAGCATCCCCCACTACGCTTGTGAGGATAAAGCGGATCGGAAAATGGATGGATGAAGAAAATGATGTGGCAGGCCAGATCTGGTTCCTCCGGGCCTTGAGTTTGACATCTGTGTCCTCTGGCATCATTGATAACTTGAGTAAGTGTTCATTTATCAGCATGTTCATGATTGCTTAAAAAAAAAAAAAAATTAAGTTGCCGTGTTGTAGAACTGCACTTTATACAGGTCTGGCATTTACAGTAATCTGTGCTGACACTACAGATGTTGTAGTATTTGCTCAGGAAAGGAATTCAGTCGAAAACACATGTCCACAGACAGACGTGCAAATGCCGGGCAAAAAGTGTTGCCATGTGATGCAACCGTTTGCAATTTTATTGTTACAATGAGAACACGCTCTCCACATTTCCCTCTTGAACGGTGAATTATTCAGGGCACAACATGCAGCTTTTTCTGTCAAGCCAAGTCGCCGGGCAATCGCCTGGCACAGTTGCTATAATAACTAACCGTGGCTCATATAAGATGCAAGCAGAGCCCAACCCGTGCTGGAAAAGAAGAATTCTGAGCAAAATGAGCACAAGGGAAGCTTCAGCGTTTGAATCATTTTTATCTCTCAAAAGCATGACCTACATAACTAGTTCTGGGAATTGACTGCACATTAATATTAAGCAGCAACTTTTGTGAGTCTCAGACACAAGGGTCCACAAATACTGTATTATTTGGAAATAACTACAAAGCTCATGATGCGGTAAAAGTTTGACACGATTGCAGAATTAGTGGGCGATGAATGATTGCGACCTTTCCGAATGTAGCTTGTGTGTTTTGTCCTCCATCCATCTCGAAATGATGCCGCTGCGCTTAAAGGTTAAAGGGCCAGAGGGCCGAGTGCAACTTCAGTTGAAAATTTTTCAAAGTCATGATGACATGCAGTCTGTTAACTGAGCTCGTGTAGACCACCCCTGGTTGTAAAAATCCCCGCCGGAAACAACGGCGATTCGTTCCAAGCTCGAAGTTCACCGTCACAAAACCGTCATTTTCACATGTTCACCGGTGCTAAAATGAAAGTGTCGGACTATCAAAAGGTGTAAGGCAAAGGTGATTTATGTTGCAGAGGTGCCCGGTGTGAGTGAAAAGCACTTATCTAATTATTCTTTGTTGACTCTGTTGAAAATGTATGATCGAGTAATACTTGGGAGTCGTGAGCAAAACTTCATCCATCCATGCATTTTCCGATCCGCTTATCCTCACAAGGACCGCTATCTATATGTTATCTAAAACTCTGCAATCGCCGTACAATTGGTGGCTATTAGTCGTGAAGGACAGCGCAAATGAATAAATGCTGATTGTGGGTTGTTTGCCAAGGGCCATCCCTCTTCCTTTTGTCACAGTTCAAGTCTAACCCCCTCCCGACCCCTACCCCTAACCTCCCTGCACTTGTCAGCATGGTAGCCCAATTGCAGCATTTCCACATGAAATGCAGCAGACCTCAAGGGGACTTGTTATAGACACTGGCTGGACCGCTCTCCACCCTTTCACAAGGGTCCTGTGGTGCAGACGAGTGATGGATAGATACGGCTGGTTTCATTCAGCCTGCGGGCTATTGATCACCCTTACAGTATAGGAAGGAAGGAAATCACCCGTTGGTGTGTCTGCATCTCTGCAGAAAAGAGGACTTGCAGAGAATACACACTCTACGGTGGTGAAAAATGGGACAATATGAGCTGGCTGCAAAGTTGGCACAAAGACAACAAATAGAAGATTGTTCCAGTTTGATGAAAACTTGACTAAGGACCTACGGATTTTTATTTGTATTTTTTTTTTTTTAGCTACAATGCATTTTTTGTCTTTCTTGTTGCCTGGCAACACTGAGGTTTTTGTTGTTTTTTTCCTCATCACAGTGCAGTCTGTTTTGTTTTATTATCAGTGTATAAATTGATAATCCCTTTGAGAGAGACACAGTAATCGACTTCATTCGGCGCTGATGAAAAATGGAAATATCGCACATCATAGCATTCCAAAAAACATGACTTGACAAGATTTGTTTTTATTCCTGAAGAGAGTGGCGTTATTTGTTTGTGTGACTTGTTTTTATTTTGCCAAATAACTAATGGCAAGGATGACATAACGATATACCCAATTTCTAAGCCAGACTCTTGCGGTGTAGAATATAATAAATTAAAGTATGTATTTTTTTGGACGCCGCCATTGTGACATTGGATATCTGAATCTCTGGGCAGCGAGGTGGAAGAATGGGTTGACAAAAATATAGCCACGCCCATCACTTGACTGCCTATCTATAGTGTATGTGATGTGTGAATATATTAAATAAATGTACATCATCATGAACTCGGTACCTGTTTGTTTTTTAAATTTTATTTTATTAACTCACTGATGTTACAATGCCTCATTATACCCATCAATCCATTTTCCGGGTCATCTTCGGGTGTTTTGGTGGGGTACACGTTGAACTTGTTGCAAGCCAATCGCAGAGCACACATAGATTAATAACAGCCATTCAAACCCAAGGACAGTTTAGAATGTACAATCAACCCACCGTGTTTTTAATAATAATAATAATAATAATAATAATAATAATAATAATAATAATAATAATAATTCATTTTATTTAAAAGCGCCTTTCATGCCACCCAAGGACACTGTACAGACAATGAGGAAATACAATATAAAAAATAGATAAGAGAAGTATTATATAAAAACAGGACATAAAATCACAAGACATGGGAAGTGGGACAATTAGGTATTGTAGGCAGTCCTAAACAGGTGAGTTTTTAAACGGGACTTGAAAATGGAGAGAGGTGTACAGTTTTGGAGGTCCGGAGGTAGACTGTTCCAGAGCATAGGAGCAGCGCGACTGAAGGCTCTGGCTCCCATGGTGCTCAGGCGAGCAGGGGGCACTGACAGGCGGAGGGAGGATGAGGATCTGAGGGAGCGAGTGGGGGTATATACCTGAAGAAGTTCGGACAGGTAGGGAGGGGCCAGGTTGTGGATGGCCATGTATGTATGAAGGAGCAGTTTGTAGTTGATGCGGTAATGGACAGGGAGCCAGTGGAGCTGCTGAAGGACAGGGGTGATGTGCTGGTGGGAGGGTGTTTTTGTAATGATGCGAGCAGAGGCGTTTTGGACCAGCTGGAGTTTATGGAGGGACTTTTGAGGTAGGCCGAAGAGGAGAGCGTTGCAGTAGTCTAGGCGGGATGTGACAAGACTGTGGACAAGAGTAGCAGTGGTGCGGGGGTGAGGAGGGGCGAAGTCTGTTGATATTGCGGAGATGGAAATAAGCAGTGCAGTGATGGTGTTAATATGTGAGTGGAAGGTGAGCATGCTGTCAAGGGTGACGCCCAGACTCTTAACCTGAGGGGAGGGGGACACTAAGGAGCTGTCGATGTTGAGGGAGAAACTGTTTATTTTAGGTAGAGTGGATTTCGTGCCAAGAAGGAGGATTTCAGTTTTGTTCGGATTTAATTTAAGAAAGTTTGTTGCGAACCATGTTTTGAGTTCGGAGAGGCAGGAGGTGAGGGGGGGGTGGGAGAATGGAGTTTGGTTTACAGGAAAGGTAGAGCCAGTTTACCCAGAGAAAACCCACGCGGATACGAGGAAAACTCTACGCAGGTAGGCCAGAGCCAGGATTCGCACCCACGACCTCTGCACTGTGAGGCGGATGGGCGAACCAGTCGAAACACGGCGACGTGCCTCGAGAAACCCATTTAAGTTTTAAACAAGCCCCTTCAAGCTACGTGACAGCTGTGACAGATTGTCGCAGCATGACACCGCGTTGTTTGAGGAGCGTGGGTTCGGATAAAAATGTGCCGTTCACGAGTTTGTACACGGTCTCCTTAAAGCCGCCTCTGAATCCAGTGACATGCCGCCAGTCAAGCACTCGCGCCTGTTATCTTTGCAAAGTCACCTCCAGAATGCCGACGTTTGCTGTGTCAACATTGTACTGCACTGTGGCTGTGCTTGGCCGCAGGCTCGTGACA
This sequence comes from Hippocampus mohnikei, assembly GCA_026261675.1. Lineage (NCBI taxonomy): Eukaryota > Metazoa > Chordata > Actinopteri > Syngnathiformes > Syngnathidae > Hippocampus > Hippocampus mohnikei. The sequence goes on from JAKGUB010000327.1 coordinate 3,208,807, forward strand.
CAAGAGGACAAACGGTAATCGTCAGAGATGAGCAATTATTTCACAGGCAGGCAAAGGGCAAATTACCAAAGTCTCACTTTGAAATGTCAAAAATGTCTTGTTGGCACGCTGAGCTGGCACCTTTTGCTGACTTACTGTTTCCCTTTCAACACTGTCGCTCTTTTGACATTTTTAGCAGGCATCTCCAAATGTCAGTGCTTTTATGCTGTCCCAAAAAAAGTTTAAAAAACGTACTGGTATATGAAAGGAAATTTCAAATTTCAGAGTGAAATCTTCAGAACGTCAATTTAACACGGATGTTGCTATGTTGAGGATGAGACATTTAATATGCTCCAGAATCATGGATCCCATCAAAAAGAACATAATGTATCCACCAATTAGCCAAATTAATAACTGTCACAGCCACACATGAGCTGACATCTTCCAAGTTAATCACGGCACGCCAAAGAACGAAAAATCACATCACCGCAGTAATTATGTCATTAGGTAAACACCAGAGAAGGACATGAACTCACTGCCAGCTGTGTTCGCTCCTTAATTGTGATGTGTGTGATTTACGCATACAGTAGCACAGAGATTTAGGGAGCTCTCCTGTAGAAAATGGTGCTGAAATAAAACACGCACACATGCTGTAACGTCTGAGCCTGCTTGTAGATGCAGATAAGCAAACCTGACACTTTGGAGACACGCATGACTTGTACTGGTTTAGGATGTCAAGGCAAGTCCCCGCTTCACTGTGGCTGCTAATGTCTTATATATATTCCGTTTCTGACAAGACACTTTTCCTGTTTTGCTGTTCAAAAATGACAATGACGGCATTATTTTTTTCTTGATGCACCACTCCAATTGAAAAATATATATATTATTTGGCTCACATGTTCAATAATTTGCTTTTATTGATAAAATCACTTTTTTTTTTTTACGAAGGGAATTTCTCAATTTATAAGAATTCAACTGGGAGATAAAAGGAAATGTAATGTAATACGCGTGCCAAAATTCAAATTTCAAAGAAGAAAAGTTTGGGCAATTAAGAAAAAAAAAGGTCATTCACGACCATTATCCGAATGACTTGCCAGTTAATATGCCACACATCATTTTGTATTCTGATTAAAGTGCTGATATGACAAAATCTTTGCTTCTCTTAGGAGAGACTGCGACATGCACAAGGTCATGGATGTCACATCTTATTATTCATTGTTGGTTGCATTCTATCCCTTTTACACTTGCAGGGCGAATACTAGCGTTGCTCTCCAGAAAAGCCTCCATTTGTCTTTGTGTTATTGTCCTGATGGCAGTTGCCGAAACGACTTGACTTCCCAAACGCAGCGCCGGATGTGAATCCCCTCACAATGATCAAATTGATAATTACACAAGTTTTCCTTTTCCAAAGGCACATAATTGGAGGACTTTGACGCTGGGGAATCTCTCTTTGGAGAGGTCCAGGCCTTGACCCTCATTACAGCACTCCTAACTCAGTGCAGATAGAAGATGAATACGGCAAAAACCTTGCACTCAGAAGTGACCTTTAATTAGCTAATGAATGCGGAAACTCCCACTTCCCACCTCTGACCTCTTATCAAAGCCTAATAAGCCTGCGCATGGTGAAACATGTCACAAGCGCTTGCGATTGATCCCCAGCAGACTCCAAGCCTCTCGTTTCATGAGATAAATGTTGCAGTCCTCATTCATGAATCACTCCCGCAGACTCGCTTGAGATTTTTTTTTTTAATGTATTGATGTTGTTTATTATGCACACCGCGGGTGACATTTTCTAATTTATACCAAAACACGTAAGGAGAGGGAGACAATGAATGAGTATCGATGCAAAAAAAGGGTCATTTATTTCAAGGTTTGTAGTTGCAGCCAGTAGCCATGTAAGTGGCAATTTAATATTGGTTCATTTTTGTGGCATGTTCCATAGGCTGTGAAATGTTGATATTGTTGAATTGGCATATTTCATACAAAGATGTAATATGTTGGAATATTTGTTGGGACGTCATGTGATCGGTCAGTGCGTAGTTAAGTTAGTGTGAGCTTCGTCACATCCCGGCTTGATTACTGTCATGCACTTTAATTTGGAGTCAGCCAATCCTCCATTAAGTGTCTCCAGTTGGTCCCGAGTGCTGCTGCTTGCCTCTTGACTGTTTTTTGTTTTGTTTTGTTTTTTGTTTGGCGGTGCGCCGGGGCTCGATGAAGTTTAGAAAATGTTGCCAACAACCCCACAAAAAAAGTACAATTAAAACAATTGTATAATTAATTGACAAGTAATTTTAAAAATTGTGCAAATTATTCACACTGTCATTTCATTTTCTCTACAGAGAATATAATATAGAGAGACCTCGGTTTGCGAAGGAGTCCCGTTCTTATGGCGGTGATCCAACACAAATTTGACGGGAAATCGGAATCGCCAACCTACGCAGTGATGAAATCCAAATTACAGTGGATCATGGTATGAAAAACAGTTGTAGGCCCGAAATATAAAACAGTGGTTATGGCAGTAACTGAGAATAGGCCATGGCGTACTCTTTGTAAACTAACAACACCGAACGTCAGAACCAAGGACACCCATTTATTGTTGAACTGCCCTGTCAATGTGATCTACATAGTTTGTGTAACAGAAACCCAATTCTGATCAAAGTCCGCCGAGCCGCAACGGACCTTTTGCAAACCAACTTGAATTTGCACCATTGGCAGCCTACTGAGGACAATCTGAAACGATGCCATCATCTCCCCCGTGGCTTCCCTCAAGATCACACCAGACAGCGTCAAGCTGACACTGTTGGTGCTGGTTTCAGATGCGGAGACTCGACAGTCCCGCTGAAGGTCTCTCACCGTGGCCAAGCTTGCGATGAGAAGCTTTCGTGGCGCTCCCACCGGGGCCCGCGTTAAAAATGCGGTCTGACTGAGCGAGCAGCTCAATAAATTAGTCAGAAGAAGTTCAGGGCGGGCTGCATTCTTCCCTCGCGGTTATCGGCAGAAACAAGCTGCCTTTAGGCTTGGTGCTCCTAAATCTTTTATCATTGCTGAGGCAGGCTGATCCTGGCATGGACTCGGGCCATCAATCACAGCCGATCCTCACAGCTAATGGCTTATTCAAGATTTCTTGGGTAGCCTAAATCAAGCTTGAAAAGTAGCATTTGCAGTAATTGGGCCGAGTTGTGGGGGGAAAAGGATAATCTTATTTATTTCTAATTTTGTTTAATCCTATACAGTCTTTAGGTCTAGTTGCGCAATTCATCGAATAAGGAAGACAGTGCAGCATCCTTGATTTTAAGAGGACAGTATCTGGTGCACTTTGAACAGTATTCGTACAGATTTGCTTTGACTGCATTTCTATTTTTGGAAACGTAAATCCACTTCATGAGTATTCCCACTCTCGAGAGCCTTCAGGTGCGAATCGCATCGATGGGCCATGTAACTCCACACTTGCATGTGGGTGACCTTTCGGTGAACTAGCGTTGAAAAATCTATGAATGTCGCATTATCGGTACTATTAGACTGTTGGAGGTACTGGATTTGAATAATCAATGCCAAAACGCCTAGTTTTCAAGCTTTTGTATTTTTCCGAGGATTGTCACCAAAATGGCAGTTTTAGCATTTTGGGGGAAACGATGAAGATCAGAGTGAAGATGTTTCATTTTCATTTGATTGATTTATAAAATATTTATATTTTATGTAAAATATTTTAGATACAAATATTTATAAATAATATTTATTTAATTTCATTTTCATTGAATTTCATCTCTTTCCAGCATGTGTGTGTAGATAGTGGGAGGCGGTCGGAGCCTTTTGGATGTGGGCCTTTGTTTAGCATAGTGCGAATAGTTGTATGAATAACAACAATTAAAAAGAATACTGGCCACATTCCACTTTACCGAGACCTACGGAGCCAGAAGTCCTTCATGTCGTGATCTCACCACAAAGACACTTGTACCTGTCATCAGAGTTGTCGGAGCTGTTTAGTGGCAAGTTGAAACAATGGGGCGACGCCATAAAAGGCACAAGAGCAAGTGGAGTGGATGAAAAACGAGCTATTCGCACTCAGGCACTTGAGGAAGGAGGTTGTCAAGTGGGGACACTGATCCAAGGTGGCTCGTCATCCCGGAGGTAGTCGTATGCAATTCTTTATCGCCAAAGATTCTGGTTGGCTGCTGTTAACAAGGACATCTGGGAATTCATGTCCGCCTGTTTCGTCTACACCAGGAACACATTTTCTCATTCAATGATTTTCTGTGTGTATTGCATAACCCATCTCGCCATTGGTCTCTCATAGCATTGGACTTTGTCTTCCGTCTTCACAGGGCGACTCGGTCATCCTTAGTGTGCTGGACAGATTCACTGGAGTGGTTTATTTTATTCTCGTTGAAAACCACAAATCTGCTGATAAGGCGGGTGTTTCATATCAGGGGCATTGCTTCCAATGTGTCCTTTTGTCATTGTTGTGTCTCGTACTCGTGTGCTGTTTGGAAAATTAAAAGGCTGATTTCTATCATTATTCATTAGTCTCCCTTTTGGTTGCGTACCCACGACTTGAATGTCATCCTTGACTGCTACTCACAGTTTATTATTGTAATGGTTTGGATTATTGCGCTGTTTCCATTTACACGGTGAACAAAATGTAGCTAAAAAAAAAAAAAACATTTGAAGGAAATGAGTGATGCACTCCATTGCTGCTAGATTTCTTTTACGTGTTAACTCGCGGGAAGCGAATGGCTGTCAGGTTGAGGAATGTTGTCATACGGCTTTGGATGCTGTCTACTCTGGTTTTAACAGTCGGGGGAATTCCTTGAGGATTTACGGGAAGTAAGAGACAAACAACCAGATCGGAATTGATACATTGGTCACAGGTGGAGTGGAAGCTCCCGAGTCAAACACCCCAAGAAAGGTCCCGTTCAAATAAAGTCGTGTGCAAAAGTATGCCTTGACGGTCAAACAAGACTTGAACTCCAAACCATCATCCTGGTTATGACCACAGAATGGGTACCACTTATGGTCAAGAGGAAAAGTGGGATAGTAACCATTGAAATGAATGAGCATTGCATCATGACTGATAAAACGTCTTCATCCTACAGACGTTGGTCAAGGAGTCGCCTGTCTGGTTGGAGGCGCAAGAGGAATGCATGATGTTGCTGCGCGTAGCTCACCCAGAAAACTCAGTGGGCTTCTCAGCTGTGCATCACCCGTGATGCCATGATCCAGTTCTGACTGTGGGTGAGTATCGCAGTTGTCAGGTACGTCCCATATCATGTAAAACAGGGGTGCCCGATCACTTAATTTGATATGCAGGCCCGAGCCCGAAGCAAACCCGACATTTCATATTTTATTTGTGAGGACTCGGAAGGAGGAGGGTGATTTCTGATAACAACGCCTGTCTTTTGTAATGAAATCAAAGTTAAACAAGACTGTATAAACATTTACATCTCTTATATTTCTGTTTCTGAAGTGGTTACATTAACCGACAATTTCCCCATCATTGACGGATTTTTTTAAGAGTGGACGGGGAATAATTAAGGTCGGCCGTCATTTTGACTAGTTGAAAATTGGGCCGCAAACCACAGCAGCTGTACGTCCTTAAGAATCTATCACGGCACTTTAAGAGAGAGAAGCAGAGAGACAAAGACGAACACTGACGGGACAGAGACAGGAAGGAGTTCTTTGAATTGTCATTGCAAGAGTTTAGTACAGTGCGTGTTGTGATACTGGTTGTGATGAGGCGACTTCTGTTTTTCTGCGAACCACGGTCTCTCATGGCCAAAACAATTCACTGCCTCGAAACGAAAAAAAAAAAGTCAGCAAAAGCGAAACCCGACCCGAACCCGAAGCAATGATGGATCATTTTATCGGGCTCGGGCGGCCCGATCTTACCTCTATCTATCTGCTTATCATGGCATGCGTGCGTTTGATCTTACCTCTATCCATCTGCTCATCATGGCATGATGCGTAACGCACGCATGCCATGATGAGCAGATGGATAGAGGCAAGATCGGGCCGCCCGAGCCCGCAAGTTCTGCGTCAGGTGCTGGGGAACCAGAGCACCTTGATGAAAAATGGGCTACTGGAACAAAGCGGAGATGGGCGAGATGCGATAACATGGCTCTGTTGGAATGCTACTACTCAAGCAACCCTAGTCATAGGGGTAACATGCAGAGAATGCGGGCTGAATGGTTACTTCGAAACCCACAGTCACGGTTGACCACGAAACAACTAGTAGCTCAGTGTTCCAACATCCACAAACGGGCAATTGCTGTCACAACTTGAGATTGATGAGGTACAACACAGGTTCCATGGTGAAGGGCCCCAGGCTGCCAGATCAGAGGAGGAGGTCATACCAGAGATTGGGAGGCAAGCCCCAATGAATGCAGATGATGATCAATATTGGGGGGCCAACCCCAATGAATGAAATGCTGAGCGAGGCAGCAACCGACCTGAAAGCTAAGATTTTGGCGAGGATGAAAGCTGGGCAACCTAGAAACCGCTTACAACGGCTATGTGAAGTACCACCTGAAAGTCTCATGGAAAGTGTGAATGCAGCCCTGAGGGCGATCCCTACCATAACGATCACGAAAACCAATGAGCTGATATACGCTTTAGCGTCAGTGATCCTAGAAATCCTTGGCTATCGGAGCAACCATGAAACACGTTACCCACCATGGAAAAGACGGTTGGAGGCTAAGATCAAGGCGGCTCGGAAAGATGTGAGTCAATTGACGGAGGCCCAGAGAGGTGTGATGGAAAGGCCGATACCTGAGAGGTACATCCAGATGACCATACCTGAAGCACTCGAAACTGCCAAACAAAGGCTCCAAGTCTTGTCCAATCGCCTAAAGAGGTACACGAAAGAGAATGAGGCCAGGCGAGGTACTGGAAAGGCATAAGGAAGAGGGAGGTTGCACATAACAGCAGTGCACAATGGCTGGTGACCCTGAGAGAGGAGCACAGCAACCTCCCTGAGCAGAACCCAGTTACCATAACAGTGGGAGACATACAGGAAAGAGTATCAGATATGAAAAACTGGACAGCACCAGGCCCGGACATGGTCCACACCTACTGGCGAAAGAAACTCACAGCACTCCATGAGCGCCCAGCAGCACAAATGAACCAGTTGCTGAAGGATGGGACTCACCCAGGATGGCTCACCGAAGGGCGAATGATCCTGATCATGAAGGATCCCTCAAAGGGTACAGTCCCATCCAACAATCAACCTGTCTCTCCACAACATGGAAGCTCATGTCAGGCATCATTGCGGCTAAGATAAGGGGACACATGGATCAATACATGAGCGAAGCACAGAAGGGCATTGGTAGAGATACCAGAGGAGCCAAACATCAGCTCCTGGTTGACAGAACAGTCGCACAAGACTGCAGGTCCCGACATACCAACCTGTGCAGAGCCTGGATTGATTACAAGAAAGCCTACGACTCGATGCCACATCCATGGATCACTGAATGCTTGGAGTTGTATTATGTGAACAGGACAATAAGAGCCTTCGTTGCGAACTCTATGAGGATGTGGAAAACCACACTTGAAGCCAATGGCAAGCCACTTACCCAAGTGTCCATCAAATGTGGCATATACCAAGGTGATGCACTCTCCCCACTGCTGTTCTGCATAGGACTGAACCCCCGAAGCCAAGTCATCACCAAGACAGGCTACGGATACCGCCTCAAAAATGGAGCTACGATCAGTCACCTCCTCTACATGGATGACATAAAGCTGTATGCTAAAAGCGAAAGGGATATAGACTCCCTGATCCACACAACCAGGATCTACAGCAGTGTCATTCGGGCTTGAGAAATGTAGTCGGATGGTAACTAAGAGAGGCAAGGTAGTCCGCACTGAAGGGTCTCACTACCTGAAGGAACAATAGCAGACATTGAGGACAGCTACAAGTACCTCGGTATACCACAAGCCAATGGCAACCTCGAACTGGCAACAAGGAAAGCGGCTTCGGCCAAATACCTCCAGCGGGTGAGGCAAGTCCTAAGAAGCCAGCTGAATGGCAAGAATAAGACCCGGGCAATAAACAGCTATGCCCTGCCAGTGATCAGATACCCTGCAGGAATAATCAGGTGGCCAAAGGAAGAGATTCAGACCACGGATGTTAAGACCCGAAAGCTCCTAACCATGCATGGAGGGTTCCATCCCAAATCCAGCACCCTGAGACTGTACGCAAGCCGAAAGGAAGGAGGCCGGGGACTAGTGAGTGTGAGAGCCAGAGAATGTCTCAAACAATGGGGAACAGAGGATGAGATGCTTGAAGAGAGACCATCATGGGAGGACAAGCCCCTACACGGAATGTACCACCGGACCATAACTGAAGTGGCTGATCTCAAGAAGTCCTATCAGTGGCTAGAGAGGGCTGGCCTGAAGGACAGCACAGAGGCACTCATCCTGGCTGCTCGGGAGCAGGCCCTGAGCACCAGAGCCATTGAGGCCCAGATATACCACACCAGACAAGACCCAAGGTGTAGGTTGTGCAAAGAGGCACCCGAGACGATCCAACACATAACTGCAGGGTGTAAGATGCTTTCAGGGAAAGCCTACATGGAACGCCATAACCAGGTGGCTGGCATAGTCTACCGAAACATCTGTGCCCAGTATGGACTGGAAACCCCAAGGTCAAAATGGGAAACACCTCAGAAGGTGGTGGAGAATGACCAAGCGAAGATCCTGTGGGACTTCCAGATCCAGACTGACAAGATGGTAATGGCAAACCAACCGGATATTGTGATCATCGATAAAGGGCAGAGGAAAGCCGTGGTAGTGGATGTAGCGGTCCCAAGTGATGGAAACATCAGAAAGAAGGAACACGAGAAACTCGAGAAATACCAACGGCTCAGAGAGGAGCTGGAGAGAGCCTGGAAGGTAAAGATGACCGTCGTGCCTGTGGTGGTCGGAGCACTCGGGGCAGTGACCTCCAAACTAGATGAGTGGTTGCAACAGATCCCGGGAACAACATCGGACATCTCAGTCCAGAAATGTGCAGTGCTGGGAACAGCAAGGATACTGCGCAGAACCCTCAAGCTTCCTGGCCTCTGGTAGAGAACCCGAGCTGAATGGGGGACGGACACCACCCGAGGGGTGATACAAGGATTTTATATATATATATATATATATATTAAAAAAACTTTTTTCAGGAATTTTCAGGAAAGTCCACTTTCATCTCTGTGGTGGCTTTCTTTCCTCTCATTTGTCTGAAGAATATCTTCCCAATTCATGCCGCCTGGCACCGCCTCCTCCTCCAGAGCTTCCTCCTGCGGTGTTGACGTTCTTTTAGTTGCCAGTCACACTTTAAGAGACACTTTATTTATTTATTTATTTATTTATTTATTTATTTATTTATTTATTTATTTATTTATTTATTCTGCTGCTCCACACTCTCATTCGCCATATCTCCTAGCTTCTGCCAACCAACAGAAGTCCATTAATCACCCCTCCAGCCCCCTGCTGCTGCCCCCCCCACTTGTTCTATTGTCTTCAAATTTGCATCCCGTATGAATGTGGGCGATCACAAGTGCTTATTATACTGCTCCTGAGTCGTTAATTGCTAATTAAGGCGCTGTAAATGCACCAGTCATTTCCTAGCAATTAAAATTCAGCAACATGTTTAAAATGGCTGCGGTGTGAAGTTTATTTTCCATGTGTCCATGCTAGCTTAAACTTCGAGGCTCACAAGTTCAGACATGGCTGACGATGTGTGTGTTTTGTTTCTCCGTAGGTAATGCAGAGCCTCAAAACCAATCCCGGAGATGCCGAAGAGAAGAGATATTCTTGCCATCGTGTTGATCGTGCTACCCTGGACTCTGCTCATCACAGTTTGGCACCAAAGCGCCATTGCGCCGCTCCTTGCAATCCATAAGGGTATGTATTGCGGCCACACTCCACAAGCCATATCGAATCGAAAGTGGCTCCTCCAACCTCACACCGCACTTCATGTTTAGACAGGGAGCCAGCTCATTTAGAGGCTTTCTCTTGCCGTGATCATCGACTTCATTGCGGCTTCTCCAGTTGTTGTGGGTTTGTCGCAGAGTGCAAGAGGAGGGCTCCCAAGCTTCGATCAATCCCAAACGCAAAAGCAACAGGAGAACGTGCAAGAAATGAGTCGTAAATGCTACAATTAATGTTTCCTTGAAAAACACAAGCCAACAAATATGGTCGACATAACAGAGAAAGAAAATAAGAAAATAATCCAGTCTTCCTATGTTCATGATATAAACCTCTGAAAGTACGCACATGCTACATTGAAATAAAAAACGGTTTTGGCATAATTTCAAAGCTTGTAGGACATGTCATAAAAAAAATGTAGAGTCTCAACAAATATGTTAGACCAACCTAAAATAATGTTTATGCATTAACAGTACAATATTAAAAGCCCAGGAATTTTTTTGTTCTTGTTGTTTTTGCCCCTGTCAGGGTTAATACGGCAGTCCTATTTTACAAAAAAAAAAGAAAAAAAGATGAACGATTATTAATTATTACTTGATTATGAAAATTACATTTATTTACAGAACATTATTATTTGAATGTTCTGCTTGGTTAATTTCTGAGTTCTCAGGGCAGCCCAGTCAGCCACCTCAAATGTGTGCGTAAAAAGATTAATTTACTTCCAAATGTCTCATTCCTCTTTAAAATGGTACAAAAGTGCTTGACGGTCTCTGAAAGCAATATGCAATGCTTGTTTAGAAATTTGTCAAGCACCGTGTGGGTAAATATTACCCCAATTGCTCAACCAGAGATCTATCACGTGTTTCATCCATTTGGGTCGAACTATTTCCCACCGACTGACATTCGCCACTAATCAATTGCAGGGTTCGTTTCAGCTGCAATTAGCTTAATGGAGCCCAAACAATGTGCGCTTTTTTTCGTACATCATATTCATGAGCCTCCCGATCTTTCTCTGCCGAGCCCGCACAGCAACAGTAGGAAATGTCAAGTAAGCTCTTGGGTAAACAAAGCCAAATTAGATGGACAGCAAATCAATGCGTCTTTGTCTTCGATTTACGATCTAGAAAAAATACATCCAAAAGTGGCCAATACACAAGAACCAATGTAAATACAGTGACACCAAATGTCACTTCAATGCCTTGAAGCGCGCCGGCGAGGAAACGGCGAGGTGTGAAACCAAACCAAAACTCCTCGTTTTATTTCATTTAACCTCGACCGCTCACGGGCTTGCTTTTGTGAGCTCTTATAAAGAGGAGCCGGAGGTTTTGGCAGCATACTCGCTGGCAGGCTGTTGTGAACATCTGGCCATCAGCAGATTGTGTTAATCTATGCGTGCACCAAAAAAAAAAAAAAATCCTCTTTTATGTCTCAAGTGCGAATGGCTCTGATGATGAACTCTTGAGGAAGATTGTTTGTAGCCACGGCAAAATGAAAAAGCATCAGTTATCCTCCACGGTTCTATTTCTATAAGATGCTATTTTAGAATTGTATTATCGCCGCCATTGCCAAATTGTTGAATTTACAATACCATTTTAGATGCTCCAATGTTAACGTTCATGTCTTGATGAGAGGAGCCGGTCATGATCTCTCCAAAATATGGAACACAACAAACGTTATACCAACTTATGTTCGACATGAATGTGTAATATGATTTGATGAGGTTGGACCCGCCCATTCTGTGACATGAGTCGAAATTTGAAAAAAATAATCCAGTTACCAGTAAAATACATTGAATTATTTCGATTCAGGTTGAAACTATCTCTGTCATAAAACAATATTCTGCTCTTTCGTCAACAATGGGGAATTTTATTATCAATCATTTCTGATGAGGACATGTCCAGCATTGGGATTTTAAATTGTTTCTCTATAAAGCCACAAAGAGGCTGGTCAGCACTATCCTAAAAAATTGGGAAACATGATGTCCCAGTTGTATGGAGCATAGAGTGAGCATCTCAACTGAGTATGTATATTGCAAAATGCGCGGAACAGCTTTATCGGCTAACGATATGAACTGTTGTGTGCGGTTCTTTTTGCAGGCGGTAAACTGACAAAAGCAGAATTTTGGGCATGTTTTGCATTTCATTCTGTGGGGGGGAAAAAGACTGAATGTTACGAGCCCCTGTAGTGTGTATGGAAGAATAATACACAGCAACAAGATCCTGCTCACACAATGTCTGATGATGTTCCGTTTCTGATCATCCTAAATCAGCTATCGTGGTTAAGATGGTCACTCGAGCATCACCAGCAATATGCCCGCAAGCAGGCTTTCCAACAATCCTGCATGTAAATAATTAGCAAGTCAAACACGAATTAGCTTCATATTTCCATTTGTCACGACAGAGAATTGAAGCAAAATTGTTTTCATAGAAATCTTAAGCACACTGCACATGCACAGTTTCCTGCTGAAAGAGGGGATGGATATTAATAGGATCAGCCAAAGACAAAATCCTTGCGCTGCTTTGAAATATGATTTCGAGCGAAGGGGTTCCTCAAGCCGGAGAAAATCGTCACACGAAGGTCAAAGTAGCGAACGCCTGCTCGTGGGTCCCTTGGCTGTTGCCGAATGAGAACGGCTGTCAGGATCACAGACCGTGACGGTTTGCGGCTCAAGAAGTTGGTCTGGTCCCCTGAGGTGCAACCAAGCACACGGGTGCCCACAGCCTGACCACAACTTGCCTTGTACACTAGGCTGGGGGAAAAATTAAAATAAAATTATTTTAAGCCATTCAAACGCAGCTGCCATATAAAGATACCCATTATCTCAAGAACTGTTTACGTGTAACTCTTTTAAAAATATTTTTAAATAAAGGGGAGCTGTCACTTTAACCCACAAGTATCAAACTCAAGGCAAATCTGGCCCGCCATAATATTTGCTGTGGACCATGAAAGCCAATCAAATGATGCTTGCTAAAATCTCTTCCAAAAATGTAAAATTCTTAGATGTACTAAATAAGAGAGATACTGTAGTGTAAGCATTTTTTTTGGTTACCAAACCCCTCATGACAGGATGAATAAACCGTTTGTTTTTATATGCTTCCACTCATAACGGCCCTCCAAGGGAAACAGTAACAGAAATGTGGCCAGTGACACCCCATTCCACTACAAAATCATTCCACTCCCAAATCACTGCTTCCAATGAAAACCATCCATGTCCAATAACTGCGGTTACTACAAATCTTTTATCCCGGTCTTTTTAGGGTAAGTTTAATGTTTTGAATTATAAATCATTTCAGAAGGCATATTAAAGAACCATTTTAACACGCAATGTTTGTTTGCTATGGTAATAGGAGGATTAAACCAAAACTGCATAACCAACGTGCATAAATTGCCATGGGAAATTTACATTTATTTACCGTAGTTATTTATTTACAAAAAAATCTGATTTCCCCCTCCCCCCTTTGTCTGGAGAAAACACAAATTACTTGAATGAAATGAGTTGTTTTTAAAGTGATTTTTACCTCCCTTCTAGGATGTTTACGCCTTTATCAAAAACTGTCACGTTTGCGTGGTGGTGGTGGACCCCAAAAGCAGGCAGGAGGGAGGAGCAGGGTGTGCTTGACAAATCGTATTAAAACATAGATCAAACTAAATCCAAAACAAACAAAGTCCAAAGTATCAAACAAAACACATGAATGAAGATAAAACATAACAATGACCAAAACATGACTGAAACAAACATGACAGCGGCCAACAGCAACAAACAATGACCCGACACTGAGTGCTCGGGCGGGAGTCCTTTTATACAACTAATAATTACATAACGACCAACAGGTGTGCAGCTGCAGGGAGAACCCTACAGTGCCACCTGTTGGTCACAAACCAAAACATGACAAAAACACTTTATTTGTTCCTCCCATTTTTTTCTTCTTTGCTGAACTATAACTTGCATCAACTTTCCTTTTCGCTTGGCTGGTGTATATGTCTGAAAGGTCGTAACCCTTCCAGCTTGCACAGTCTCAGTTGGAAAGGTGAGGTGGTCGACCTCAGCAAAAATATTTGAAACAGTTTGGAAGCACGTATGAACCTCAGGTCAAAGGTTTTCCAACATGTCGATAAATAACTGCTTCTCGCAATGTATAAATGGGCACCATGACACGTGGGATTGCCTTCCACCAGCCTCCTTTCTTCTGACTAGGAAAACAGACGGATTTCGCTTAGGCTGTATTTTTCTCAAGTCTCTAGAGGGGTTGGAAAATCCATCCATCCATCCATTTTCCGATCCGTTTATCCTCACAAGGGTTGCAGGCGGTTCTGGAGCCTATCCCAGCCGTCTTCGGGCAGTAGGCGGGGGACACTCTGCCAACCGGTTGCTAGCCAATCGCAGGGCACAAAGAGACAAACAACCATTCACATTCACACTCACACCTGGGGACAATTTGGAGCGTTCAATCAGCCTGCCGTGTATGTTTTTGGAATGTGGGAGGAAACTGGAGTACCCGGAGAAAACCCACGCAGGCCCGGGAAGAACATGCAAACTCCAGAAAAGAAGCCCAGAGCTGCTATCGAACATGCAACCTCTGCACTGTTAGGTGGACGCGCTAACCACACGGCCACTGGACCGCCCCGTTTTATCATGTGATACATTTAATTAATTACACCGGGTCAGGGTGTCCCCTACTGCCCGAAGACACCTGGGATAGGCTCCAATATGCCCCGTCACCCTTGTGATAATAAAGCGGATCAGAAAATCAATGGATGGATGGACATAACAATAATAATAATAATAATAATAATAATAATAATAATAATAAATACATTTTATTTATTAGCGCCTTTCAAAACACCCAAGGACACTTTACAATCAGGAACAAGAACAATAAAACACAATGCGGGTTGAGCAGCGGCAGCCAAACGCGCCAGCGTTCACGTTTTTATTGCTTCTTTGACAATTCATAGCATTCACAACAATCATGTGAACCCAAACAGTTGTGACAGCAGCACAGCAGGCGAGTCAGTAGATAAGAGCGGACGTGTTGACACTTGAACGCAAGAGGAGCGAATCCACCATATTTTCCTTCCTGAAACGGGAAAATCCAACGTCGATGTTTGCTTCTTTCTTTCTTTCTTTCTTTCCATGCTCTCCTAGCACAATCTCTTTGTCCGTCAGCTGTGTTGTCCTCTCAGTGCTTGCTTTCACCTTTTGCAGCATGTCACCACCTAGTAAAAGAGATCTTTATCATTCCAGAGAGGCTTGCGGTGCGCCACCGACTCTCAGGTACACTTTACCCACTTTGGGTTTAAGTCACCTGAGGCAAGCATGCAAAGGGCGGCCCTCGGTTGCACTCATGCCTTGCACGTCTTCTTGAACCTGCAGGTGACGGTGTTGAGGGCAAGAGGGAGGCAGGAGGCCAGGCAGGAGACTCCAAGGAATACTGCGCCTCAGATAAGGACATAGTGGAGGTGGTGAGAACCGAGTATGTGTACACGCGGCCACCGCCTTGGTCTGACGTCCTGGCCACCATCCACATCATCACGCCCACGTACAGCCGACCAGTGCAAAAGGCCGAGTTGACGCGGCTGGCGAACACCTTCCTCCACATTCCCAACCTGCACTGGATTCTGGTGGAGGATTCCCAAAGGAGGACGTCCCTCGTCACGCGCCTCCTCCGAGAAACGGGCCTCAACTACACCCACCTAAATGTCGAGACGCCCAGGAACTATAAGGTGCGCGGGGACACGCGGGACCCTCGAATCCCCCGCGGGACCATGCAAAGGAATCTGGCACTCCGCTGGCTGAGGGAGACCTTCAATGCAAATAGCACCCAAGCTGGAATCGTGTACTTTGCCGACGATGACAACAGTTACAGTCTGGAGCTCTTTGAGGAGGTTAGTGTCCGTTTCTTTGCTCTGCTAGCATCACCTTTTTTTTTTACTCATGTTCTTCTTCTCTGAACACCATCACGTTAAGCCTGGTAAAAAGTAACGACAGCAAAAGCAGAAAGTACATTTTTGATACTTACTTAGTGAGGTTAGGTTCGGACAAACATGGAGCAGTCAACACTCCTAAGGCACAGTAATTATAGTCATTCTTCACAGAGGATAAAGAATATGCCTGAGTTATGTCATCATCATGCATGTTTTACTCCGCTGTTTTTGCTCAAATATTCACTGCTTAAATGTTTATTACACCATGACATCAATGCTTTTTGCATTGTTTATTAGCATTACGCTAAACAGACTTAAAGCAAAGCAATATGATTGTCTCAACTCAACTGTATTTAGAGAGCACTTTCAAACAGCCATCGCTGCATACAAAGTGCTGTACATGGAGAAACTAACATAAATACAACAATAAAGCAATAAATCAGTCACAAAGATACATCAGTCACTAAAGCAAAGCAATGTGCAATTCTCATTCCGACATTGAATTGCAACTGGGAGTAAACGTCTTTGTTTGGAAGAATTGCTCACCATCTGCCAAACTGCTCCTTGTTGCGAAATGACTGAGTTCACTGTTGTCATCCAGCGAGTAACACCCAAAAAATACAATAAAATCATCCAAATGATGACTCTGATCTCAAAAACATCCGAAACTGGGTTAGTTGTGTATCTCAAAGCAGGTTTTGATGCTGGCCAAGCAGAGGTCTGCTGACATCTGTACTGTGACATCACACATAATCAGTCTTTCAGCCGACGCTGCTTTGAGGGGTTTTGTGTGAAACAATTTTGATTCTATTCCATCTCAAAGGCGTTTGAATTTAAAGGTTATGCTTTTTAGTCATGAGTACACAAAAGGTTTAAAGCCCCAAAATGCTCAGCGGCCACTCTGCTAAAGAGTGAGGCAGAGGGGCGCATTGATTAGGACCTTTTTGTGTTGCTTGAATGTTCATTGATACTCTTGCGCTTTATGGGAAACCAATGGCCGAATAGAACACCGCTTTGTCGGGAACTGTGATACATAATGAACAGAAGATTCTCACTCGGGCCAGTCATTATTTTGCTCCTAACAAGCACAAAGAAGATTGCTTCATAATAAGCACGCCTACCAGCCCTCCATCTTGACGTCAGCTGAATTCCTCGCGTAAACGTGAGCCACGTCCTTCGGGTACCGGTCCAGAGGGGAATTCTGTGGGGAGCCAAGTGTCAAGTATTGACATGGCCCGTCGTTACCTTTCTCCGGAAATCAGCCAAAGTGCTCAGTCACCTTCCGAAGAGCTCCATCACCTCCAAAAGGCCCTTTTACGCGGCGGTGTAACAGCCCTGAAAGGACAGAGACGACAGAAAGGGAGAGTGGACAATAAAAACAAAAAGAGAGACACAAATCCGACCGCGGTGACTTTTGCTGACGCCAGTGAAAATACGACCGCCGTCCGCCGCTTGACAACTGTGCAAACAAGGTTGAAAGGAGTCTGTGCCGTATGTCCTTTAAAATGAGGACACCATTTCCTAAAGCTGCAACCGTGAGCGTTTTAAAATGAATATCACGATCAGGCGAAAATGTATTCCACTCCATTCTATCTCAGCCACTTTAGAAAGGCTGAGTAAATTGCTGTTATTGTCTGAATATCATTGCCTGTCTTTCTAAAGGCATACTTCTCTGGATATGTCTTTCATTAAGACCAACAAAGAAGCTCTACAAAAATGTTCATTTTCTTTGCAAGTTATCAAAGTGCCTCTTCGACGCCGTTCTCATCCCTTAAGAATGCATGTCAAAATAAACAATTTTAATATTGTATGAAATTAAATAAAATGCAGTTTGATTCGGTGTCATACTCTGTGCTTATATATGTACAGTCAAACCTCGGTTTTCGTCCATAATCCGTTCCAGAAGGCTGTTCGAAAACTGAATTGTTCAAAAACCGAAACCACGCTCTTTAAAAAAAAAAAAAAAAAAAATTGAACACGTCTCTCTGTAAGGAAGGCGAGAGGAGTCAAGTGGTGCATTCAAGTGCGCTCAGGTTGTTCGAGAACCGAAATTTGTTTGTCATCTAAGGCATAAAAAAAAACTTGAAATATTTGGTCGAAAACCGAGGTTTGACTGTATATACATATAACGTATATGACTAAATTCATACACCAATGGCCTTTACCAAGACCAATGTCGCCGCAACCGGTACAAAAAAAGGCAGTCGTCAGTTTTTGATGGATTTCAGTTCCTACAGTGTTATCGTAACACAAATTAGTCTGTCAATGATTTAAACCAAGTCCTCCCAGCGTCCCCGAATGGCAATTGAGCTTGCATTGAAAATGGCATTGATCTTTCCATCAGAGAGCAACAGTATGGAGCCTCTGAAAGTGCTCGCTGCCCCTCCACATTTCGTGCGTTTTGAGTCAATGGCAAAGATGAATGATTCAAAGAATCCACTCGGCCACTGCGAGAAGACATCCAACGCATTCTTCACACTTATTCTATTCAAACATGATCTCCGCTAATCGTCTCCATTGTGGGCCACCCGTTGAACAATGCGGGTGATGGGCCTCCATCTGACAATGTGTCAGCCGTACAGCGCAAAATAGCCGGGTCAATAGTCAGTGTTTCGTGATGAATAATAGCAGCAACTCTTAAAAAGCCTCTTATCGCCGCGTTTAGTCGCACTGCCATGTCGACTTTTTCACATGACTAATTCACTCCCTCCCGTCACTCTTCTCTCTGCTAGATGAGATCAACTCAGAAAGTTTCCGTGTGGCCCGTAGCCTTTGTGGGCGGCCTGCGCTATGAGTCCCCCAAGGTCAACGCGGCCGGGAAAGTATACGGCTGGAAAACGGTTTTTGACCCCAACCGGCCCTTTGCCATCGACATGGCCGGCTTCGCCATCAACCTGAGGCTCATCCTCTTCAAGCCGCAGGCGTACTTCAAGCTTCGCGGGGTGAAGGGAGGCTATCAGGAAAGTAGTTTGCTGCGGGAACTTGTCACACTCAACGACCTGGAACCCAAAGCCGACAATTGCACTAAGGTAAGTCGATACTGTTGTTGTTGTTGTTGTTTTTTATGGTTTGTACTATATTTTATGACTTGCAAGTGGTTAGGGAAGCCCCGCAAGTTGGTATCAGGATTGTTAAATAGAAATGATCCGTTAAAATGATACATAGAGTGCGAAGGTAATTTATCTTTACTTAATGCACGAAGAATATATTTACACAAATATGTGTGTGCGTATATGTGCATATATATAGAGATACATATGTGTGTGTCCATTCTTGCTCATGGCCCATGGGAAGTTTACACGCCAGAAAAGCTCTTTTCAGTCAGCCAGAGGGCTTCATCTTGCCAACAGCCGTAAACCAAGCCCATAGAGACAGAAAAAGATAGTGTCAGCCAGCCTGTTCTTGACCTTCCTCAGCCATCCACAGGGGTAAATGAAAGGCAGGCAAATCGGGGAACCGCTGAGAGAGCGTAATGGGAGCTGGAGGAAATAGCGAGGTCAGGACACCGCGCTGATTACAGATGAGGCGGACTGAGAGATGGTGTGTGGATTTAGATGTGGGAGACAAAAATCGGGTGAAATTGCGCATTGGGCTCCCTGACAAGTGTGACAATTAACCTCGTGCGCAAAGTCGGAGTGGGTTCCCCGCATATCTGAACCACTGTATCCATAATTCAGTGCACATCACAGCCGGATGACAGGAAAGAAGGTCACTCTATCTCTAAAAAGCATCCTTGGGGCTGTTGAAAGCAGCAATGCACATTATTATTATTATTTAGAACTGGCAGCACACTGGTCAACTGGTTAGCAAGTCCACCTCACAGGACGCAGGTGCAGGGTTCAATTCCAGGCTCCGGACTTCCTGTGTGGAGTTTGCATGTTCTCCCCGTGTTTGCGTGGGTTTTCTCCGGGTACTCCGGTTTCCTCCCACATTCCAGAAACACGCGTGGCAGGTGAATGTAACACTCGAAATTGTCCTTTGTGAGCTTTCGGGCTTCATTTTAAATGAATTTATTTTTTTTAATTGCTGTATATCCAAAAGAGCCAAAAGAGCCAAAAGAAGACGATGACAACGGAATTACTAATGTTGTTTTTTTTCTTCTGCTTTTCTTTTCATCATCAGATACTTGTTTGGCACACGAGAACAGAGAAGCCCATCCTCGTAAACGAAGGGAAAAAAGGATTCACAGACCCAAATGTGGAGATTTAACCATTTCTTCCACATCTCCTGCGAAGTAAGACCATAAAACACACCTGAAAACCGCTTACAGACACACTCGTGAGGTTGTTGAATTGATGTCCACACTTTCTTATCGCGCCTTGGTCTTTTCTGTTGTTAGAAGTCTGTCATCGGAGTTCTGGACATGCATTGATGAAGATGGCCTTCGAGGTCCATGATATGTGACATTTTCCAAGAAATGGACAAAGCCGTGGCGATGTATTATCGCAAAGCACAGAATGGCGACAGGCGGCTTTTATTTCAGAGGTGTGTGAAAGGGATGTCGTCAAGGACGCCTCACTGGGCAGTGTGGGTGTCACGGTGATGACAACCTGCCAATAAGACAGCACAATTTCAACCAAGTCAGGTTCGAGAGGGGGCGGGGGAGGGGGGCACCGGGAAAAAACTGAAAATGTGACAAATCCTACCAAAATGAAGGACAATGACATGACACGGACTCTGTGTCTTTTGAATTTTACTCCGAACAAAACACTGGAAGGGATGAAATGTTCTTTTGATAACAATGTAATGTTTGCTTTAATTTAAATGAATTTCTTTCGGTGTTGACAAAACTACTGACCCCTACATTGACATTTACTCCTGGTTTACAAGAATGACATGCATTTTATTTCGAATGAACACTTGAAGATTCCGCAGTTGGAAATGTACATTAAAACAAAACAAAAAACAAAATGCACTTACTTCCTTAGCACTTAAATACACTGATGGTATTTCTTTGTTATCACTTGTGTAAATAGAAATTCTTAATGGGGGCAATCAGGAAATGTTGAAAATGTGTTGTAACGACTGTATTTATGTTGGTGCATTCCCAAAAAAATGATGGCACAGTCAAGTTTTTTTGGTCAGAAGTGCAGTTTGTGTTGAAAAATCAATGCTGAAAAGCCTATTTTTGTCATTTTTATTGACATCGAGCTTTCCCGCTCCTCAGTGCGCGGCCATCTACGGTATAAACGTACACAACCATGGCTGAGGTCATCATCAATAAATTCTGTGGAATTGTTTCAACACATCTTCAGGCAACTGAGGCAAACCGGAGTTTGCTGTTCATTCACTCGAAAGTCGTTGGACAAGCTGCGCATGGCTGCGTTGTGGCACAACTTCAGGCAGAATTATTCTCGTCATGACAACACTTGCTTGGAAACCGAAGTTCAGCACCTTCGGAGAGCGCTTCTCAATGAATAAATAAATGAATCAAGGACATGTAGTCATTCCGTAGCTAGTATGCAAAAATTTATCTATTTCAAACGTTTGAAAATTTCAAGCATGGGGAAGGGTGTTGAGCACTCGTAAAATGTCATGCTTGCAACATTCTCCACCGGCGATGGCAATCACTACATTGTCCCTTTTTAAAACCACTTTTTAATTGCCAAAAAAAAAGGCAGAGCATTTGAGTGTGGCTCAGCCGCTCACATCCACTAAAAAAAGTCTATATATTTTTTTGTCATTTCACTCCAAAACATCATTTTTATTTATTTAATTAATTAATTCGGCTTACTTATCATGCAGAATCAGACTACATTTGCATATGCTTTGGGGAAAGCATCATTGTAAAATGGTCCAAGCTCTTTTCCTCGAAGGTGTGTATGATCCAGGTCGACACAAAGCACGCCTCACTGAGTCTTAAATAGAAGAACAGCTTTCAGACGTGGCCTCTATGATTTGAATTTCAAAAAACAATGTATCGCGCTCATCCTAAGCGTAGGCGAGAAAAGAGAAATCATTTGTCCGAACGCATCTTTTCAGAGTCTTGCATCCTTCATGATCTCCTTTTATGACGATACGGATGTCGTGCGTGAACTCAACTATCGACGCCGGCAGCTGTTATTAAGCCGCTATGGACGGCGATAGTCATATCTGCGTACGTTTTCAACTTGATAAATCAGAGCTTATCTGAACGGCGTCAGGCAGAAGCAATTGGAGACGATTCAGACACTGAGCCTCTGTACGCTGCCAAGTGATATCTAAAGACAAGCATCACCCGCAATACAGCGCAGCAAGAGGAGACCGCATAGAAATGCGTCTGGTCTAAATATTACATTGGACTACATCAAGATACTGTCTTAGAAAACGAGCAAATTCATCTTCCTTGCTGCTTTTATTTACTGCAGGATTGTGTAGTGGGTCGACCATTTCGCCTCTTACAGTTTGATCCGCTGTTTGTTTTTATTCTTTTTTTTTGTGTATTATATTGAGGTACGGTTGTGCTATAAAAATCATCAAACTGTCTGCCCACGATGAAAACAGCAGACATGCGTCCAGTAATCCATCAATGGATCATCATGTGAACAAATACGTAATCAGCAATAGTAAACGAAAACGATTTTTAAAGTTTTGAATCGTCCGGAATCCAATTGTGCCGTCAACCAGCAGCTTACGGAAAACCCACTGGCACAGAAGCGCGACAGCTTTTTCTATCTGGAATGTCACTTGAGAAGCTTTAACAGCCCCTCTCAAGGGCTTCGAAGGCACAAAAGACTCCACTTAAGCTCTCCCTTGGTCCACTCATCTTCACAGTCATCCTCATGTGAATCACACTTTATGCATGGGACTCTTTAAGGTTGTCCGATTGCCTCTGCGAGTTTGTCTCAAAGGAAGATGGTCGTTCAAGAATCAAGAAAAATAAACAAGAACATCAACTTGACTGACTTGACTTTTATGTTCGTTTACGTGTGTTACTTGATTCATATTTGAAACTGCACTAGGCCTTTGCTCATATTTCTGTTAGGCTTCGTGGAAACAGAGCACAGGACCCACACGCAGACACAATGAACTCGGAACGGTTGGTTGCCAATAAGTGGGAAAGGTCTAGGTGGCAGGAACTGAAAGGGAGTCAAAAGGACCAAGTCGGGGGGTACAGGAATGCCGGCGTGTAGCAGCTTGGCAGGTAGCGAGTACGGCAGGACAGAACGCTGACGACCTGGCAAACGGGTGGCTGTTCAGGCTGGCTTTTATGCTGCAAGTGGCTGATGAGCAAAAGACTCGCAGGTGTGTAAGAGAGTCCAGGTGCACCAATTAGCGAGACGCTCAGTCCACACTGAAAAAGTTTGGAGTTAAAACGAGTGTCTTTGCTTTGTATTGAGCTAAATGTGCATGGAATTATTTTGCTCTTCAATTTAAGAGTAAATAATAGAAATCAGCAATTCAAAGCAATCTCTGCCTTGTCTCTCAGTGTGTGTGCGCTCGAGGGATCCGTCACATCAGAGGGAGCAGATGTGGACTGGAGTGCACCCTCTCCACTGTCTCTTTCTCTCCAACTTTCTATCCACACGCAAAGGCTCAAGGTGTGTCTTTGAAAACATGCTCGACGCCTGAGAAAATCTCCTCTCGCATTGCTCGTTCTTTCAATCCTGCCTCCCGGCCCTCGCGAGGTCAACGCGCCATATAATGGAAGGTTTCTGTCGAAGCAGAATCTTACCATCTGCTCGCCGCATGCTGGAATACTGACGCGATCTGTCGTGAAGCGAAAGTTACCAGCTCTGCCGAGGTGAACGCGAGGCCAGAGGTAGTGGGCGGCCAGGCTGCCTCGCTTGAGTGTCAGCCCACTGAGAAAACTTGGAGAGGACGCGGTGATGGAGAAGAGGTGATGCAGCTTATTGGCTTCTTTTACCACACTCTTAAGACAATACAGTATCAATTTTGACCCGTGACATGCATCTTTTTTTTTTTTTTTTTTTTAAATGACAAAAGGAAGCCTAGTGGGCACATTTGGGGAAAATAATGATGTGCTGAATTTGTAAGTTTGCTCACTTATTAACTTCCAAAGAGTTGTACCTTCTATTGAATATAGTAAGTGTTTAACCCCGAAGTAAAACATTAATTAGTTGGTGAAGAAAAACATGGTGGCAAAGTAGGTGAGACGTGACCACCGATTGGCTTGTTGCTTGTGATCAAAAGGCAGGCGTTCCCTCACGCATGTGTCAGTGTGAGCGCGGGTTCGGCTTTCATGTTTTACATGACATTAACGGTTGATTCCATTCAATGTGCAACTTGTGTTAAACAACGACATTTGTGAGGTTTGACGCGACTGTGTGATTCCTCATTCATCATAAGGAGTAAAGAGATAGTTTGGTTTGAAAATGGCAGGTCTGAAATCCTTTGATTTGAATGAAATTAAGATAAGAAACCCGTTATTTGTCTCACAGGGGAGACATTCCCAATTTACAGCAGCAAAATTATGAAAGGGACAGAGTAGAAGACAAAAAGTATATCAATAAATGTGAATTTAAAAATAGTAATAATAAAATAAATATAAATTAAGCTGTGTGTTTAACAAGCAGACAGTCTCTTGTGTGCTGGATGAACGTGTATTTAGCAACGCTGCTCTCGTAGAGTTTGGTTTGAAAAAAAAACAACAACAAAAAGAAAGCAAAAAAGTCTGACTGTCAGAAAAAAACAGCAAGACAAAACACTGCACTCTACATTATTTACGATTCGGAAGCGACATCCTACTGTGCCCGTTTCATTTGCCTGCGCTATATCAAACTATTCACATTTATAGCCACAGTCCAATAAAGGTCAAGTGAAACACTGTTTATGGACGACAGGCAATATATACCAAATCCTTTGTCTGTGGTACATTCATCCTACTTTAGAAAAGTGTACATTCTCATCATCCGCAGTAATGCGATGCCCTGGAGGGACTCTGCCGACGACTGTGGGAGAGCTGAAGGTGTCACTTTTTTTGCAACCTTATGGATCTTTGACAGTATTTCACCTCTTAAAATGGACAATCATTTGCACTGTATTCTTCTTAACAGAGCACAGGTTGTTGGTCAGTGATGCAGTTTTAAAAAGCCTAAACAGGTGCAAACTGTGTTGGCACGTCACTAAATTCATTGACAGTTTCGCTTCATTGGTGAATATAGCATCCAAATACAAGACATGTTTTGTGCTTCAAGGATATTTGTTGTCTGATTATCTTTGGAAGAGGACTTTTTCTCAAACATATATTTTCACAAACAGAAATGCAAACATAAAGATCAGCCACCTTAACAACGTCAAATCTTGTTTTGGGGTTAAACGTCTTTTCTACAGCAACTGCAGGACAATGATACCAGAGCACAGGCTGAGACTGTGAAGTCTGCTCCACAAGTGCTCACATCAGCGGTGTGATTCGTAAGGAACAGTGATGACTTGGTGCAATCTCACAGAGACAAGCGCAAAAGTTCGCAAGCAAATGTGAAAGTGGGTGATTATGTTGGTGACCGCCTTCAACACCCTTCCAGTGTTGATCTTCGACACGGGCTTTATTATCTGCAACTGTGCAACTGAAGTGTGAGGTGTGGTCTAAATCTGCAGTGGGACGCACGACTTGGTGCAGTTAAAAAAAGAGGCGTTTTGCGCCATTGTGGGCGTGAACACAGCCTACTTGATTCTCCGCCAGTCAAAGCGACTCCCCTCATTCCGTTTGTGAAAAAAAAAATTGCTGCATGAGAGGCACTTGACGTGGCGGAAGAACATGATCTACTTGAGTCCATGTAGGAGGTCGAATAGTGCAACATATTTCTATAAGTAACTGCAAGCTGACCTCTACGGGCAATTGATGTGTAGTTGACCAGGAAGATAACAAAACTGTGATGTGGGCATTCATGTCTGCGTTTAAGACCAACCTCTAGCCTCCCAAAAATGCTAGGTGCCCAAATTCGCAGTGACAAACTGGAGCTGGAGCACAAGTTTCAATTTCCCGTCCGTGTGCAGACCTTTGCACCGTACAAATCCGTCGCTCTCGATTAATTATGTACACGGCCACATCACAATTACAAGGGGGTGTGCGCACTTGTGCAACTCCAGTTTGGTTGCTTAGTTTGACTTCCGCTCTCAGAAATTCTTTTTCCATTGAGTTGTAGAGGTTATAAGTGGAACGTCGGAAGATTTGAAATGCTTTGTCTTGGTCTCATCACAAAACCCCGGAACTGAACTGGGGTGCGTAGACAACGGTGGGTCGTTACGATTGCTCGGTAGGTAGGTTATGACGGTGGAAGGAAGGGAAGTTTGTTGTAGCGAGAGATATATTCCCAGGTCTCTGTGAGCCCTTGAAGTCCACGTCATCCCATCTTTTTGCCCGCCTCTCCTCCTGCTCCCTGCTGTGTTACCTTGTGCAACGGACTCGCAAGGTCGCCCGTTCTTGTGATGCAATTTGTCTTTCTTGTAACGCCTTTTGCAAAAAGGCTTCACGGAAAGCCATATTTCATCAAACACAAATGAGCTTTCCTGACGGGGGCTCTGAAGTCTTTCTTGATTCTTTCATTATTGCACGCTATTCTTTCGCACACCCCTCCGGAGACGTATTGTGCATCCCCGCAAGACAATAAACGGTTATGACACGATTAACCACCTACCGACGAACACGCAGACACAATTTGAGACCTCTACTTCCCACTCGCTCGCTCTGAAGCCGCCAATATAGGGGTTCAGGAAAAAAAGCAATTGTGTGCAAATTATTCGGGCGGGAGTGTGAATAATTAAAGATGCCAAGCGCACTCTGCAGACGTGCTGCATCGCCTCCCAATACAATGAACGATTTATGCAGACCAACTGTGCTTTCAATGTGTTCTTCTGTATTTTGTTGTTGTTGTTGTTTTATACAAGGCAGGTATTCCTACTTTAATTTCAAAACAACAACAAACTTTGCAGTCGTAAAGCAGCGCAATTTATGACTGCTGTTTCTCAGGCAGGCCACTGGGAAAGTTTGAAAAGGGCAGTTGTGCTCGGGGCCACATCAGTAGCTGTCATTCACTTGGGGAAAATCAGCTTACAACTATTTTATCGTCACCCCCCAAAGGCACTATTTTTATGTCCTAAATCTGCGCAGTGGCGGGATAGACTTTGTTTTGGTATTTTCGCAATTGCATGTAGCTTGGCGTAGTTTAAAACGGGCGTTTCATGCTGTTGTGGTGGTGAACACATCCAATTTATTTTGCCGCCAATAGAAGCAACTCTTCTCATCCCCTTTAAAAATCGGTGCACAAGAGGCGCACAGTCCTTCACAAGGGGGAAAAACTGGTTTGCTGTAGTCCATGCGGGGGGTTCAAGCACTTAAAGTATGTTTACAAGGAATTGCAAGCACACCTGCACACGCATATGTTCAACTCATTGAACCTTAAGGGTGTTCAAATTGTTACTTTTCATATGACATCCTTGAACCAACATGTGATTAAAAGAAAAGCAACAAACTGCAAGTCCCAAATGTGAAATGCTCTTTTAACTGTTAGCCATCCATTGCAAACTCCACCAGAATCGCTCACTATGCTGATGTTTGCCTTAGACATTTTCGAAGGAAACGTCCTTGGATCAGTTGTTTCCAAAACGGCAGGCCAAAAACACTTCTGAGTAAGAGCATGGATTAAAGAGGGCAAAAAACAATGAGGACGCAGTTAAAAGTTCAATCATTTTTATTCTTTACACTATTCTTTGTTTTTTTACATTATGCACAAATATCATTTATTGTGCAATGATCTAATTATAACGTATTTGTTACATATTTTGATGCAGTTTTATGCTGTAGAAAACATTTAGATCTGAATTTTGAGGGAGTTTGGAACGGATTAAGGCATTTACATGGAAAACACGTCTCGACTTACAAAATGTTCTGGTTAAGAAATTTCTCCCAGAACAAATTAATTTCGTAAGTAGAGGTACCACTGTATACCGTATTTTGCAAATGACTAGTTTTACTTGGGCACTGACTGTGCCCTCGGTTGAATAGTTAGCAGCTGATGAAATACCGCCACCGCCAATCATGATCTGGACGTTTCTCTGCCTTCTTCTTGAGAATTTTACGATCGTGTTTTTTCAGCATCCGCCACACATATATCCCTGCCTGCTTGCCAAACCGCGACTGGAATCTTTCATCATGCTGTTTGCTATGCAGTGGGATAAGTCGATATGCACCTTGGCAACCAGACCAGGGTGTACTCCGCCTCTCACCTAAAGCCAGTGGGGATAGGCTCCAACTCTACTTCAAGCTGTGTAAACGGCACATTCGAAAACAGTCATACAGCGGTAGCGCGAGGTGTCATCTCTCTGTCAAATTTCAGCACCTCAACAGAGTCACCTGAGTCTGTGCCAAAAGCTGTCAAAACAACACCGCGGGGCACAGAATCCCTGACAGCACATGCACGACCCCGTAACAAAACCGTGACAATAAATCAAGCTGAAATGATTAAAAGAACGAGGCCGTATGTTTGCGGTTGCCGGGTAGCAATCTCCGATCCGGGCCACTGCTCATTTTGCAACAGACTCGAAAGTGTAAGGATGAACCATGAAAACGCAGGCTGCTGTTCAAAGAGTCTTCAATCACTGCAAGGCTGCGCAAATGATAACTTTGTTGTTCTTGAATGAGACCCAGATTGCCCAAAGCTACATTTGAGCGCCTGGCCAGAAAACACTTGAGACTTGTGCCCATAACCACACAGCCAAGTGGTTTAGAAACACACAATAGATAGCGCTTTGTGGTTTACTCTGCAATTTCATCAATCGGCAGTAATGGAGGGTCTCTGACCTCATCTGAAGTCGCTCAAACTCAGACGCATGTGCGCGCACACACAAGTATGCATATTGAATCCGTGCTTTTCATATTATGCAGAGTGAACCTGCAGCGAACGTGGTTGTACAAGAAGAATTAACTCAAAATTGTCAGATGAAAGGAGAGGCACAGGAAGCGAGACGGTAGATGAGAAGGCCCCTCTCTCTGCAACAACACTCCACGCTCGCAGTGCGGTAGTGGCGGAATTCATTGCTCACAAGATGCTCCTCGCTGTTGTAATCCCCAACCTCGGATAATGGAGCGTCATAATCTGCGAGATAAAGCGCTATCAGAACGGCGGACGGTGGAGAAAGTGGGAGGTGGGGTGATGCCTCTTAGGATGCCACATACTCCTCTCCATCAAACACCACGAAACGGCAAAAGCGACCGAAGGATCCTTTTGTGTTATCTTGATGGAAAATTGTGCATTTTTGTGGTTCACAAAAATGCTCAAGGCATTCAGTAAATACAAACGTGAAGATTGCTGAAGGTGAGAGAGGGTTGTCCCGGCTGCAGACAACTATCTGCAATTTTCCACAACAGAATAAAAAAAGCAGTGAAGCGCGTTTACCTGTCATGGCGTTAGGATGACCTGCATGCTGCAAAAATATGTCTGTCTCACTGTAATAAAAGCAAGAAAATACCAAAGGCTTTCTGTCATTTATTTTCTCCTGCAGGAAGAAAAGAGGTTGTCCGGAGTGAGCACACAGAGTGCAGTGGAAAAGATATTTTGCTAACATCAGCCACTGTATAATAAACATGACTATAAACATCTGATTGCTGAAAGGCAATCGGAATAGAACTCTCAAAAATAACCCAAGGTAATGAACCACATGCAAGTTTAATGATAAAAACATGATATTATATTTTGTCCTTGCTTTTTGTAAGCGTTTTTGGTTTGTTCCGTTTTTTCCCTGGTCATTGTAACTAGCGTCATTAGTTGCGCTCGCACATCCATGACCCCAATTAGGATTAGCAGTACCGAAATGAATAGACGACTGGCTAACCGCAGACATCAAACAACCTGTTTATGTAAAAAAAAAGATGCAAACCAATGTACAGGAGATGGCAAAAGAAAATGTGGAATGAATTCACTTGGGGTGACAAAAATCTAATCTAACATTTGTTTAAAGCCGAGCCATAGTGTCAATGATGAGATTTCCCTCAATTTCATTCGAAATGAAACACGGATGGGCCACAGCCACACACCATTTTATGGCCTATTATAACTTACTAGGCCCGATGGGGCAATACAGCCCATAAAATGCACCTACATCCCTGCATAAATTAGCTACCTAGATTCTTTAGCGTGAAGCGATTAAGAATTCAATTTAAACTTTAGTGGCCAAATTGGTCTGATTTTAATGGATTGAATCAAGGGCATGAGCCTGGGTGAATAATAACCGTGCACGGTGTTGAGTGACAAGAGCCGGGCTCAGCTGCTTTGGCAACGGGGCCACTGGCCGTGACCGACTGCTGGATATGTTTGTGACTACAGAGCAGTCAAGCGTCAAGGACGCGAATTCCCATCATGGCGCGCATAGCTGGACACGTGCTTTCTGCGCAATCTGATTTGGTTCGCATCCAACAACAATAAGGCCACATCTGTCATTGTGATTGGCGATGGGGACAAATTCGAGGCTATATCGATTCGTCTGGAATGACAAAATGAATGGACGGCGCTGAGTCGACTTGATTGTGAATTACGGTTGTTCAAGCTGTCAGAAAACTTTGTCTTTTGGATGTCGAAGCACATCAACACCTGCGCAGTGCATGATAAATATTTAAAGCTGATATAAAAGGTGTTACGTTTATTTATTTTTTTCCTCACTAATACTGACAAACCCGTTCAAGTCACTGACATTTGAAAGGATTGCCTTTTTGGTCATAAAACATTTAACAGGGGACCATAAGCTTCGAGTGGATGTG
The DNA here is from genome assembly GCA_026261675.1 of Hippocampus mohnikei. NCBI lineage: Eukaryota > Metazoa > Chordata > Actinopteri > Syngnathiformes > Syngnathidae > Hippocampus > Hippocampus mohnikei. The sequence goes on from JAKGUB010000327.1 coordinate 3,239,309, forward strand.
AAGTTCAGTCATCGTGAATATTTTATTTTTGAGGATTTGGTTGATTGCTTACGACTGGAGTGCAGCACCTGTGCAGCGGAGGCACCGTTCAGTGTTCGGGCAGCGGCTAATAAAATGCGGTACTGCCTCTTGGGTTATTTGAAGACTCGAGGTGTGAATGTGAGTGTGAATGGCTGTTTATCTTTATGTATTTATGTGTCTTGCCATTGACCGGCAACCAGCCCCAAGTCAACAAGTACAAGGTCCAGCTCACATGAGGATAAGGTGGATGGAAACAAATGACTCTCTGGAGTGCCTGTCCATCCATTAAGTGTGAAATTCAGCAACCAAGTAAATCTTTTGTTATCTGTCTAGTTTAGAAAATGTGTCTGAATAAGTCCTTCTGCATTTACGCAGCCAACCACCAGCGACTTGGCAGCTAGGTAGGTCGCGAAGATCAAAAGCCACTTTCAATCGATGGCTGGACTACTGTGCCTGAAACACTACATCAAAGCCTAAGGATAAGCAGAGCTGCACTGAGTTTTGTTGGATGCATTGATTAGTGATTAGCATGAGACAACGGCCTCAGCTTCTGATAACTGGCACTTAATCGATTGCTCAGTGAAGTTGGGCCCACGACGCCACATAGACAGCAAAGTCAAGTTGGAATTTGGGGGATTAGTGCTTCCTTTACGAGGTAAAATATCTGTGATGCCAACTTGGAGAGTGTGTGTGTGCACTTCACACTTAGCAGTTACTTTTTTAGGCTGACAACAGCCACTGCAAGCTCAGCCACTTGGTTGTCTAGGTAACGGAATCTGTACTTGCAATTGGCCCCGCAGTATGTAGGGCAGAATGCGGGCTGGTTCACTTGGATGAGATGGATCTGCTCTCTCAAATGGCCTAACTTCTAAACAGAGACAAGACAAAAAATATAGTGTGTAAATTGCGATTCTTGATCCCAGGGGCATTTTGACAGAAGCATATCACATGTCAAGACGTGCGTGTGTGTGTGAGAGAGAGAGAGAGAATACTCACAAGTGCACTTCAGCCTGAGGCACTATAGGACTCTTGGCACGGTCAGTTTGACATTTTGTGGTTTTGTATTTCTTCACAGTGCAAAAACTCAGCACCAAAAGTTTGTTAATTTTTAATGTCGTCTACCTATTTTTGGGTAAAGTTGATGCTGCTTTTTATTTCTTGGACTTCCCTGGTAAAAGTGTCAAGTCGTGAGTTTGTTGAGTCTATTATCATCTTGACAAATCCTTTGAAATTTTCTTGTGGTTGTTGCAAGAGTGCCGTAAAAAGCTGTTTTTGTTGCTGGAGTAATTTGTTTACTTGAGTGAGGGTCAGGAAGTCCTCGTCCTGCTTTGTGTCTTGCTTCGGTTTGGGTGGCATTTTGTCGGGTCTCGTTGCTAGCCGGTTGTATGCTAGTTGGTAACGTGTGCAGTGGGCCTGCTGCTCGCCCGGATGTTGCTGACGTGTCAGGTGGATTTGCCGGTTTTCTCACGCTCGCTGGCGCTCGGCTAGTTAGTCTCTCGTAACTAACAGCTATACTAGGTGTTACGTTCTAAATCTTTTCAGGAAAAATATGTCGCAAAAGTAACACAAACTTAAGGGACTGTGTTTTGTCCGCTTACTGTATTATTGTTACTTAGGTGAACTATTTTTTTTCCTTAGGCATGTTTCTGGGGAATATGTATACAATGCAACACAAAAGCAACATATTCTAAGTTTAGGTGCTGATGGGAGACATTAATATCATAGGAATGGCAAAGGAAGCCTGTCAAATGCAAATGCCAATTTATATAACTAATAAAAAATGAGCAGTAAGAAGTACAAACTCCATTTCCAGAAATTCAGTCAATCAGTTACATTACTTATCTGCACAGGACTACCAAATTAACAGGTGTATGGAGGTTAAACACATTTAAAATGAGAGTTGAACTATTGCCTGTACCATCAATAAAGGTTTTATGATGGAGTTTGAGTCTGGAACACATTAATTCAATTTGTATTATTTCCTATGGGGAAAGTATGTTCCATCATAACTCCTTTGCTTTACCTTGGTGTGTCAGCCTATATAGTGAAGAGATTATTGCTTTGAGAGGTAACTCACACCCACGCATTCTTTACTTGTCTTTGAGGGACTATAAACATCCCCACTTAGCACCTGGAACTTCCAACTCAAGCAAAAAAAAAAACGGTATCATCTTTTCCCGCACACAGGGATCAGCACAAAATATGCAAATCTTTGAATGTTAAACGCGCATGACTTGTGAAAAAAAAAAAAGATGATAATGTGGCACTAAAACATTCAGGAAAATTCTCACCCGAGGGACGTTTTGCTCGAACGTTCTGGTCGTCATCAGTCAGAGAAGCATTCAAGAACAAGCTGACTATCAGTGGAAAACAACGGTTGGAAGGAGGAAACGAAACATGTCAGTATGTATTTTTTTTTGCCAGCTTTTAAGGCCCGACAGGGACGGTCGTCCTTTGGACCAGTCGATGGCTGACACCGGGTCACTCTTGTCACACTGTGAAAAGATCATTCTTCCCCGGCCGACATGGCGTTTTGCCCGGCTCTGTGTGCGTGCGTGCGCACTTATTGTTTACTCGACAATGCCTCGTTTTGAGACTCAGCCCTCCCTTCACGTCTGAGGTCATCTGCAGCATCTCTGTGAGGCCCCTAAACATTTATGCCCGAAAAGATAACATCAGGCATTGTGACTCAAAATGCCCTTGCTGCCTTCTCTGACCCCCTTTCGCCTCAGCCACACTTCCTATGAGCTCTGCATCAGATAAACAAATACAGCGAAACCCATCCATCCGTTCGTTTTCTATTCAGCTTATGCTCATTAGCTTCGCGTGCGATTGCAGACTGTCCCTGCTGATTTTCAGTGAGAGGAAGGGGGGAAGGGGCCGATGTCAGGGCACAGGCAAACACAGTCACGTTCACTTCGATGAGCAATTTAGAGTCCTCAATGAAGCTAAAATGCGAGGTTTTGGAAGATGGGAGGAAGGGGAACCTCCATAATGAAATGCCCGGAAAGGTGAATTTTGGAGTTCAAACAGCATTTATTTGGAAAAACAAATGGAAAAATAAAACCCACAAGTGGCGGCCCGGTGGTCCATTGGTTAGTGTGTCGACCTCACAGCGCAGAGGTACCAGGTTCAATTCCAGCTCCGGCTTCCCTGTGTGGAGTTTGAGTGTTCTCCCGGGGCCTCCGTGGGTTTTCTCCGGGTTCCTCCCACATTCCAAAGACATGTACGGCAGGCTGATTGAACACTCTAAATTGTGCCTCAGTGTAAGTGTGAGCGCGGATGGTTGTTGGTCTCTGTGTGCCCTGTGATTGGCTGGCAAACGCAAAAGAATAGCTTTGAAATTTAAACAACTTGGATGGAAACATCATCGCAGTGGTGATTATGTTCAACTTTGGAGGTTCCACTGAATTGTTGTGGTTTTTGCTTTACCTTCAATAAAAGGCGTGTATTCGACATTGTCAAATTAGTTTCATTCAGTACTTGAACTGCCGTAATTAGGTGAACCTTGGAGTACCGGGGCCGTACAAGTCTTTGAATGGAGGACACATATAAAGGGTTGGCATTTGTTTTCGGCGGTCGCTTGAGCCTCAATGCAGCTGCCTTTTCAAAAACACTTTGAAATGGAAATCAGAGTTTGCTCTATGGCGCATGGCGCTGATGGAGTGAAAATGTCTGCTGGGTGGATGCAAATTGACTGATTCGAGTGTGCACGGTGCATTTGATTGCACGCCAGGGTCATGCAGTGGTTGCACTTGGTGTAAAAGAGTCGTGCTTGTTTTGGACTGAATTTAAATGCCATATGCCAGGGGTGTCCTAACTTTATCCTACGATGGCCACATACAGAAAAATTGAAGGATGCAAGAGCCGCTTTGACATTCTCCAGCTTTAATTTCTAAAACATGCTAAAACCATCAAGCACTTATCTAGGTATCGTGAAATTGGGGGTGCAGGGGGGGGGGCATGGCTCACGTAATTTCGATCCTTGGCCCTTGTAACCATGGCGAAGTGTCCTTGAGCAAGATGCTGAACTCCAAATTGCTCCTTTGAGTGCCTCGTAGGTGGAAAAGTGCGAGACAAGTACAAGCCCATTTACCATTCATATGCTGCACATTTATTTCTTATTGAATGACTGCTATGTCACAGCTTCAATTAAAGGTAATAAGTAAGGTAGTAATGAAAAGCAATTTGAATTCGAAAATATATATCTAAAAGCTAAGATTTGCATGATTATAACAAAATAAATGTTTCATGCCTTGCTGCACGTCCTATGTATCTCTGTTTTGATGATGATTAAAAAAGAAAATGTGACCTGGAACTCGTTTCCCCTCAAGTTAAGCTCCTCCAAAAATACCTAGCGACAACAGCTACCCCATTATCAGTGTGAATCTATTTTGGTCACAATATCTAATGAATGCGACAATGTGTCCTTTCAGGGAGATATGCCTGTCAGATGCAATTATCGTTCCCAGAAATACCTCATGAAAACTCTCTGGAATCATCAGTGATTTTCATGTGTGTATCAGTGAAGGTTCATTTGTGTGATGTGTACTGCCCTCCATGCATGTCTAAAACCCTGTCGTCCTTTGTCGAAGATGTAAAAATGTGTGTCAAAGTCCATGGAGACATTTTGTTGTTTGGCGATGCTTAGAAATGCTCACATAAGACAGTAATTAATCTGTCTTTCACATGAAGTAAACCAATTTGTTTCCATGACAACTATACATGCTAATGCCAACGTTTGGATAAATTGTACAACAAAAAGTTTGTAGAAAGATTTTTAAAAATGATTATACAAGATAATATTGAATAGTAATAACTATATCTATATCGTTCACTAGTTTATAAATGTATATGCAGTATTTAGATTGTGGTGTAAAATGTTTTACATGTATTTTTTTTCTCCCGCTTGGATAAAGAGCCATTCATTTTTGTTACTTTTGGCGCGAATATCTGTAGCAGTAATTCATATTGATTATTCATCCCAAAAAACATTAAGTAAACATTGGAATTTACTGTACTTAGTTGACCTACGTACTGCGTGCTCAATAATTGATCTCAGAGAACTTAGAAATAAAATGCTGAAGTGATCCACAGATCGTAAAAGTGCTCCCCGTCCCTTCCAATGGAACCACTCACCAAAATTGAATTGCAGTTCAACACTTCCACCTGCAGGATATTATCGACTCTGCAATAAATACTGAGCTGTAGTCACCGTCCTACATCGTGGTTATTTCTTCCTGAAACCAATCACGTAATTGTCTCAATAAATGCATGACACTATTCTTTATCCACGAGATCTATGCCACTGTATTAGTTTCAATGTACACGCTAAGACAAACATTTGACAAATTAATTTTCCAGCCAATTAAGTCTGCCATAATGACACATAATAACACACACACACACACACACACACACACACACACACACACACACACACACACACACACACACACACGTTCATATATATACACGCGCACACACAAAGACGTCTTGACGTGTGATATGTGGTATGTCAAAATGCCCCTAGGATCAATTTGGCAACGTAAAATGGCCGCCGGCAGCTAAACTTTCACGTCGTCTCAAAAATTATACTAACCGGAATAAGTTTTATTTTCATGTTCTTCAAAATAAAGCAAACATGTTTTCTCTGTGATATGAATTGGAGGAAAATATAGGTACAGATTAAACAGCACTGAAAAAGAGAAAATATATTCTTTAATAATTTGACAACAGTTGGTTTTAATGCATCACATTGCGCCTGTCGTCCATTATTAGACTTTTATTTTGAACGAACACGTCCAACTCGTGCGTTTCTCTACCGTATTATCTAAATACTGTATATGAATGGAAGTTCAACTATCGACGTTGGTGTCATCGCAGGAAACGACTCCACTGTTTTAACCTTTCGCCTCAAGTAATATCGTATTCGCTAACTCGACAATGAATCTTCTAGAATACCACAATCTGGAACGCGTAGCAATTGTTTGCAGTGGTTCCCGATTAATTTAGCCTAGCCTGCATTGATCAGCGCCGGGTGAACTTCAGTGTTTTGTTTATCAAGTGTAACTTCATTCCGCCCCACCGCCTTGCTCCTTGTCATGGAGTTACTCGGGGCCATTCTTGGGTGTTTTGCTCTAAGTGGACTTGTATTTGCTGCCAACAGACTTGGCTTACTGTACCAGTTGTTCCACAAGGTAAGCGGTCACGGACTCATAAAATAAATTATAATTGTATCGTGTTTCTTTCTAGTTTCTTTTTACTACACAGCCAGAATGTTGAGCGCCATTTTAGTGAACCAATTACCTCACTTACTATGTGCTATCAGTCCCTTTAACGAGTGTGACGTGAAAAATTAAGAGCACCTAACCTAAGACTTTGTATGCATTCCTCACACAAAGGTCAATTACACCCCCTGGCATGTTGGGAATGATGGACGCCATTTTTTTTATAGGCGCAGCTGTGCTAAATCAGTTCACACCAGATCATAGGTGTCAAACTCAGGTCCTGGAGGGCCAATGCCCTGCATGTTTTCCAACTCTCCCTGTTGCAACACACCTGATTCAAATGAACAGGTTCAATGTCAGGCTTCCTCAGAGCTTGCTGATGATCTGATCATTTGAATCAGGTGTGTTGCAACAGGGAGAGTTGGAAAACATGCAGGGCATTGGTCCTCCAGGACCTGAGTTTGACACCTATGCACCAGATTTTTTCAAATCTCGTCCTTTTACACAGACCGAGACAAACAGCCCTAGGCATGGTGGCGAAAGCGTGGCAGAGGTCCTGCGTGCCCACGGGATCAAGTATGTCTTCACTCTGGTTGGTGGACACATCTCGCCCATCCTGGTGGCCTGCGAGAAAGTGGGCATCCGGATTGTGGACACCAGGCACGAGGCCACGGCTGTCTTTGCTGCTGATGCAGTGGCGCGGCTTTCAGGTGCCCTTTTATCACGGCACATACAGTGACCATGTTGTTTTCTTTTTGATGTTGACTTCTTGTCACCAGATTTCCTGAGCAGTCAGGATGACGATGAATGAATGTATAGATTTCATCTTCCACTCACAGTCTCGACCAAGGTCTCTGGTCTGAGTGTTAATGATGTGTGATTGGTTGAAAACAAAGGTGTAGACAGTAAGCACTGTAGTACAATGCAAGCAAACGACAAAGGCCGTGTTAAATGTAAAATTTTTAGTCTACGCTGCGGGCCGCTCAAACACGGATGGCCATGGTGTGGACACTCCTGATTTAAACCATGTAAACATTTGTTGAACTTGCAATTATCGTGTATCTAATGATGTGTCCTTTTACTGACTGTGTTCCCATTAGGTACCGTTGGTGTAGCTGCAGTGACTGCCGGCCCAGGTCTCACTAACACCGTGACAGCAGTGAAGAACGCTCGAATGGCGGAATCGCCCTTGTTGCTCATCGGAGGGGCTGCTGGGACACTTCTTCAGGTACAGTCAAATTGTTATGTCGTGACAATATGTAGTGAGTGTAATTAACCAATATTCCAACCAGTGGTATTTGTTGTTTTGGGTTCCAGGGCAGAGGAGCACTGCAAGACATTGACCAAATGTCTCTGTTTAAGCCTCTGTGTAAGTTCTGTGCCTCCATCAGAACGGTCCGAGAAATCGTGCCTGTTGTCAGAAAGGCGCTGGCTGTTGCCCAGTCTGGAACACCCGGGCCCGTTTTTATAGAATTCCCCATCGACACTCTGTACCCTTACCATTTGGTGTCCAGAGAGTTTGCTGTTAAAAACCCTCCCAAAGGCTTGATGGGCAAAATTATCTCCTGGTACGTTCATTTTTTGTTTTCCCCTCCTCTATGTTATGGACAAAGTTCAAATGCCATTTGTGCGTTGCCTGCACAATCATACAGTCACCGACCGCAACATTAAGCACAACTGAACAAGTTGATGAAAGCCAATAACGGAGCCCTAGTAACATTTCTGCCTTAACAAAGATGATGATGATGAATTTGAATTAGCTTATTTAGCATTCTTGGAGGGGCAACATTTTTACATCAACATCAGTCGAAATATGGAAATATTTTCTAAAATATTGGGGGAAAAAATTGCAAATGTTTGAATACGCGAGTGCTTAACCGTGTGCACGCAGGGTTTCCACTGTGCATACTTAAAAATCTCTTGAATTCTACTGTGTGTATATGATGTATGAAACTGAATGCATACTTGCTAGGTACCTTAACAACCACCTCACGAACATTTTTGCTGGTGCCTGGGAGAGAAGAGACGTTTCACCTCTACCTGTTGACATTCCACAAGCCACAGATGATCAGGTACATCAACACGTGGCTTTGTTTTTGTTTTTTTTTCAAACCTAGTGATGTGATACAGTATGGGAAACATATCTCTTTTTTGGCAATACTCATTAGGTACAAAAGTGTATAGAGCTGGTAAGCCGAGCCAAGAAGCCTGTTATCCTCCTCGGAAGCCAAGCCACGCTACCACCAACACCAGTCAATGAGATCAGGTGAAAATGTGTTCGGCTAAAGTATTTTATTGTATAAGTTGTCATTGTGCTTCACTGTTGTTGGGCGAGTTTATTCCGTGAGGGTAAATTAGGCGTAACATCCAATTGAATCCGTTTGATGGCATTACAGGCGTGCTTTGGAGGACTTGGGCATTCCTTGCTTCCTTGGGGGCATGTCTCGAGGCATGCTAGGTAAAGACAGCCCAATCCACATTCGACAAAACAGACGCGATGCTCTGAAGGAGGCCGATGTTGTGATCCTCGCAGGTCAGACGTTGAGTATTGACCGTCGAAATCGTGTTTTCTTTTATTTTTTTTCCAGCAAATGCTCAAGTTTAAGTGTATCGGTAGTAGAGAAAAAGACACAAAAGACCAAAGGACATGCAAAGGGAGTTTTAAAAACTGCAATATGGATTTTTTTACTTTTTCATTTTGAAGAAAGTTCCGTGTCCGTTTGTTATTCATACTTTCTCAGTACATGCACGGCTGGTGCTGATGAGAATGCTCTGTCATGGTAGGAAGTCTTTCCCACTTCCTTGTTTCATTTTCACCCATTCATCACATTCATTTTATTCAACATTTGACCTAGGTATAAAGAATTTGACTGAGTGTGAGCCTCTGAGTGAAATGGTTGAGAAAATCATAGGGAGTGCAAGTCACTTCTTAGTTCATTTATTTTGTATAGGTATAGCTGCCGGTGTTTCTTATTCTGGGAAATACTGCAACAGACCACAAATGCGTGTCAGATGATAAATCATATTTATTTGGACTTTGATCTTTCCTGTCGAGCCCGATAAGGCTAGATTAGACAGACAAGTTTATGCTAGCCTTGTTATCTTGAAACGTGATGTAATTGTCCTCTTTATTCAGTAATCAATCGACAGTATGAAAAGTATTTTTCTAAATATTATGAGTAGTTCGATTCGTTTTTTTTGTTTTTGTTTTGCAGGCACGGTGTGCGACTTCCGTTTGGGCTACGGCAAAGTTCTGAATAGACGTAGTAAGATCATCGCTGTCAACAGAGACAGGATGCAGCTGCTTAAAAACTCGGATATGTTCTGGACACCAACCGTCGCAATTCAAGGTGTGTTAGCTATTTTTTGTTGGGGTTTTTTTTGGGTCACTTGCATTTGCAATTTCTAAAATGTTTGTCGATCACAGGTGACGCTGGTTCATTTTTAGTACGGCTTTTCAAAGGCTTAAAGGGCCATCGATGTCCGGAAGAATGGCCTCAAACCCTCAAAGCAGGAGACGTGATTAAAGAAAACATCAATAGGTAAGGAGGCCATATAAAATGTTTTCCTGACTAATTCTGGAAGTGTATTGCTGACAGACACCCAAAAAAATGCTCTCTATCACGTGATGACATAAAAAGTATCGCATCATTCATTTTATAACGTGAACTTGCATCAAGACATGATTTAGTGTTTTGGGTGTTTGAAGAGCATGGCATTGACTTTAGCAAAGGTAATTGTTGTCTTTTTTAATTTTCAGGGTTAAAGCCGATGAAAAGACTGAGCATCACCTGAACCCCTTGAAGGTACTTCACGTGTTGGACGAGCACATGTCAGAGGACAGTATCATTGTAGCGGACGGAGGGATTTGTAGGAAGTGCTGCTTATATCTTGAGGCCGCGGGCGCCGCTGCGTTGGCTCGATCCAGGTTCGCTCCTTCTCTTTACATGACATGAAAAACTCTTTGGGGATTGCAGTTAAAAAGAATTGTGTATTAGGAGAATAATGATTCCCCACAGGGGCCTTTGGAACGCTGGGCGTAGGAGGAGGATTTGCGCTAGGTGCAAAACTGTGCCGGCCTGAATCAGAGGTGCTGTGCGGATGCAAGTTTTTTTTGGAAAAAGGATCCATCTGCTTGTGACGCTTCATGAATGAAATCTGACCTCCTGTGCGTTTTAGGTGTGGATTGTCTATGGTGACGGTTCCCTTGGATACAGTGTTGCCGAGTTTGACACGTTCACTCGACATAAGGTACATCCATCGTATTCATTACATTTCTGTGATATTGTTGTGAGAGATATAGGTTGTTAGAATAGAGGTTAAGCATCATATCCATTCATCTATTTTCTGATCCGCTTTATCCTCACAAGGGTCATGAACAAAACACAAACAAAATCCTTTGTCTTTGTGACAGATATGGCAGGCCATTTTAAGAAAATGCAAATGTTTGTACAATAAAGGCATCCCCTATCTGCAGTGGAGATGCATGACTTAAATAGGGATTCTCTTCTGTTTACAGACACCAGTTATTGCTGTGGTGGGAAATGATGCATGTTGGAGTCAGATTTCCAGAGAACAGGTTCCCATTCTGGGCAGCAACGTGGCATGTGGCCTGGCATATACAGGTTGGTGCTTGATGATGGGTTCCATCTCTCGTGTTCTAATGTATTACGCTGACCTCCCTGTTTGCAGATTATCACACTGTGGCTGATGGGTATGGTGGTAAAGGCTACCTTATAAGGCGTGAGGATGAAGAGCAGCTCGGGGACATCATCAGGGAGGCTCGAAAGGAAAGCCGAATGGGCAAAGCAACACTTCTCAATGTCCTGATAGGCAGAACTAACTTTAGAGAGGGCTCCATCTCTGTATAATGTTCATGTGCTCTGAGCATATTCAGCATGTACCAATGGCTGCTTTAATTATTATTATTATTTTTTAATATCGTATAGAAGAAAATGGATCATGAAAGCCTTAATCATACAGTTAAACATTTCCTGCTTCCAGGGTTACTTTTCTGCCCAAACCATAATCATTGCATTTCAATAAGGGACACCCGCAAAAAATATATATATATATATATATATATATATATATATAATAATACAAATAAAAAAACATGCTGGCATTGGGCTAAATAAACCCTCCTGTCACAATTTGGTAAATTTAATATTTTTCACAAATCTATACTATTGGCCACAACACACTTGTTTTTGTTTTTCTAAATTGACAAATCGAAAGCGTTGAAAATGGCTTGCTCTCTTTGACGGTGTAATGCTAATGACAATAAACATGCCGTTTTTGGGGAACTGATGAAAAGTGAGAATTTTTTCGATACAAGTATTCCACCCAACGTTATCAACTTGTACAGCGCATTTGCTCACCACGTACGTAATGCAGTTTCTTGCATTTTTAATTAGATGCGACCAAAATGCCTTCAATCCAATTGGGAAATGAACATTAAGCCTTTGTGTTTGAGACCTGTCATATTCGACAGAGCAGGGGTGCCCAAGTCCGTGTCTTGAAATCCCCGATCCAGCCTGTTGACAATTTCTTCCTCTTCCAACACACCTGATTCAAATGATCACGATCATAATCAGGCTTTTCAGCCAGAAGAATTTGAAAACATTTTGAATGCTTTCAAGTACTGTGTATGCCTTTCGGATGCTCAAAGAGAATAACAATAATATACAGTATTGCAGAATATATTGATATATGTGACTGTAATGTACACAAATGATGTCATTTTTAGCAGGTGGATGTTATTTTATCTCAGGGGCCAGTTGTTTGTCCTCCAAGACCATATTAATTGTTTGAAAAAAAATATGATGCAATCAGTCAATCATTTTTATATAAGATGAGCATTTCAGGGTTTAGTGTTTTTGTGATTTTTAGAGCACTTTCCCCTGGGGGTTTTTGTCGTACTTCTAGAATTGCATAGTAGGCCAGATCAAATGCTCCCACCCACTCCTGCTTTACATTCTGCATCATATATTGCACTATGAATGTTCATGATTGGTTCACAAGGCAAATGCATGTTTATTGCTGCTGTATGAAGGGATTTTTTTCAGTGTTTAATAGAAAATGTGTGTTGAATTTCATTATCTAATAAACTGACAAAGGCAGGGGTGACTTTTGTTTTTTGTAATGCATCAAATATTGTCATAGTTTTGTATGATTTTGAGGAACCATCTATCCATTCATTCTTTCTCTTGCGCCTATCCAGGGTCGGGTCACGGAATCAGGTAAACCCAGAGCTTGTTCTCCGCAGCCACTTAGTTTATCTCTTCCTGAGGCTTTCCCAGGCCAACCCTTAGACCCTGAGGGTGTCCTGGGTCATCCCCGCCGACTCCTCCCAATGGAAACGTGCCCAGAACACCTCACCATGATGGCGTCCAGGAGGTATTTGAACAAGATGACCAAGCTACCTCATCTGGCTCTTCTCAATGCAGATCGACTTGGAGCTCCACCCGTATGACCGAAATTAAATTAAAACTCAGGACTCAAACTCAATATCTCTGTTCCCACATCACATTGACAGCAGGGACGAAATTTTGCTTGGATTCTTTCGACCAGGGTTCTTTGCCATAATGAGACGTGGTATTCTAGGTATGGTAAAACGTGTTCACTAAAAAGAAGTAAGCTTCGAATCCAACTGGTAGTCGTTCGTCTGCCGTCAACAAGATTAGGGGACGGGATTTTGGCTGCCAGTCTTGAGCTGTAATTTATAATTATTCAAGTAGCACCACAGTATTAAATCGCAGGAACAGTCAAATTATGAAAATATGTTTACAGTCTGAAAAATACGGTAGTTATTATGCATTTTAGAAAGTGCTGACTGGAGAATCTCAGAAGTTATTTTTCAAAGTGACTAAAAATACGTGTTCACAATTATGTTAAAGGGGAGGACGGATTTAGTTGAGGACAAAACACAGAGGGGGAGGGGTGGTACAGTATTGCTATTTACGTCATCATTTTCTGAAAGGAGATACAATAAACACTATTTTTATACAATGTGCGCATACGCTGAGGACGCTTGCCTCTTCGCCTTTGACGTCACATACCTGGTTGTGTTTGAATCGTTTTGCTTTCAAACGCTCATTGAAGTGTAGAAAATGAATACTGTAACATACACAATGGCTTATTATTATGACTTGAAAACGTAGTCATTAAGTTCCGACTTTTCGATATGAGTATGAGAACTATCTAATGCGACTTCTATTTCATATATATGATACAATGTACTGTGTCTTGAAGGAAGAAATGTACGACCTCTTTCTGACACGCCACGCTACTGTAAACGACACGCGTTTGTTATTCCTGATGCACGTGAAAGCATCATAAGACAAGCAGCAGAATCACCACAGGCGGCGACTTCAACCACCCCGCTCTCTCTCTTGGCTCTCTCGGCTCTCACGCGAAACACAAACTCAACATTGAACAAAAGTGCTGAGCCTCCGCGTAGTCCAAACTTTATTTCGAAACGTTTCTATGCCATTTGCGAAGGCTCCTTCAGGCTCTACGTTCATCATGACAAGTTAACCCGGGTTCCTGTGCCATTTAAACAAGGTTAGAAAGACAGCTATAGCAACAGTTGTGCTGGGTGTTACAGTCAAGTTAGCTCGGTGCTGCGTCAGTTTGTAAGCCGGGTTTTGTCCATCACTTCTTGTTACAAATACCTGATGACGTGGACTTATTTGGATTCCAAAACGCTGAGATTGCCAGGAGTTGTACGACTGTTTCTCACTGAGCTGGAATTATAGGAAGTTCTCCGTGAACAGACTTTCAAACAAACGTCGGGCGCTCCCTCCCTTATAAATAAAGGTAAGTAATTTTCATGCAGATGAGCGCGTTGACGAATATGTACATTCACTCGTCATTTTCCCTGGGATGGCTCAAACTACAGGCTGTTTGTCTCAGTCCTGTGTCTCGTTATTTCAGAAGATGCGCCGAATGTGTACTTCCTGTTTCATCGTGACTCAGACACCGCACTGTACATTGTTTCGTTTAACTGCATAATAATATAAACCATTGGCGCGAAAGTGAGGTAATCGGAAAAGTTTATTTTGTGGTATGGCATTGACTGTTTTGATGGTTCCAGGTGCTGAATGGCCTCTGTTGTAGCGGTGAAAACCGAGAAACGAACTGCAGCTGATTCTCAGGATGCAGATTCAAATGGAAAGAAGCCTAGGTAAGCATATGGCATTGTGAACACTGGTCATGGTTCAAAAACACCCAGAAGTCAACTGTCTGTCAATGAAAAGTAAACTATATACTGTATTTAGATGCAATACAATGTACCTTTATTTATATAGTGCTTTCACAACAGCTGCAGCTGTAATAAAGTACTTTTCAGAACATTTCGCGTAAAATAACAATACAACAGAACACATAAGATAGAACATCGACTTTCTGTACACACTCAATGTCAACGAGATGTGTCAGAAAAGCTCCAGAGCTGGTGTCACAAAAGATATATTTCAAACCCAAACTGCCAACTAAGAGTTCTCCCCAGCAGAGTGGGCCAGACGGTCACCCAGGGCATCTACCAAGATATCCTGCTTTGTTTGTTCAGTGCGAGAGAAAATGTGGGAGTTGGGGCAAGGAAATGACTACTGCACCATGACAACGCATCTGATCAGAATGCCCTGAGCATCCGTCAGTTCCTGACCAAGAACAGCATTGCCACGCTGGAACAACCTCTGCACTCACCCAACCTGGCTTTGCGAGCTTTTTCCTCATTCCTAAATTGAGGGGATTCATCAAAGGGACCAGTTTTGAACATAGGGATAATAATAATAATAATACATTTGATTTATAAGCACCTTTCAAGACACTGATGTCAAGATGGCCTTGCTGACTGAGCTGGAGACAGTGAAAGGAGGTGGATTACGCCAAAGAGAAAACAGAGACATTTTGACTTTTGATTTGAAATATACCTTTTGTGACACCAGTCCTGGAGTTTGTCCGACACACCTCATATTATATTACAGTACATGTATCAGAATTATAATGTGTCTCATACTCATTTTTACTTTAGAATTTCTTTCACCGAGGCAACTACTTTTTTGAGTGGCATATTTAATTTCATTAAATTGACATCCTGTAACAAAACAATACGGAAACAATATTACAGTTGATATTAATATTGATAGGCCTATGTACCATTGAACTTTACAAGAATATGTTCTATGCACCTCCACTGATCTAAACAATGCGTTCTGATTAATATTGTGTTTGGAGTATGAGTTAAGCAAACCCCCCGTTATTAGTCATCTCTGGGGGGTGGCCATTTTGCCACTTTCTGTCAACTGAAAATGACGTCACAGTTGCCAGGGTTCAGGTTACAACCAATCAAGGCTTACTTGTTTTCTAAAGCTGAGCGATTCTTATAAAGAATGTTTTGGAGTTGACTTTCCCTTTAAAGTTTATATGTAACGGCTTATAAGAAAAGTCTCTAATTTGTACCTTGTTACTCCTGACACTGCTCACAAGCTAGGACTTGTTCAGGTAATTAATTTTGTAAAGCCCTGTTTTATGGATGCCATTCTAACTGTGTGTCCAAAAGGAAGCTGTTGCCCAGCCTGAAGACAAAGCATGCCCCCGAGCTCGTATTGGTGATCGGCACGGGGATAAGCTCCGCCGTGGCCCCGCAGGTCCCCGCTCTCCGCTCCTGGAAAGGCCTCATTCAGGCCCTGTTGGATGCCGCCAATGACTTTGACTTACTTGAAGAAGAGGAGAGTCGGCGTTTCCAAAAGCACATGCAGGAAGATAAAAATTTGGTGCATGTGGCTCATGACCTCATTCAGAAACTTTCCCCGGTAAGACATTATGTTTATGATTTCCCTTTGCTTCTCCTTTCCACACTGCTGTGTCATCGCTTCAAGATCACTAATAGTCTCTGTTTCCACGCACTATGTTAATTTTTTCATCAAAATAAAGATAGCCAATGATGCAAACTCCTATGACTGCGGCATAACAAAAGGTCTGGCTGTTCAACAATTTTTTATTTTTTTTTGTACAACGGCAAATAGTTACACTTTATCTTGGTATGGTTTTATCATACGTTAAATTGCTACTTCAAACATTGTCTGTACAGTTAGCAAAGGTTTGAAGAAGTTAATCTCTTTTCAAACAAATTGTGTTTCGACCATTATCTCTGATCTGATGGCAAACATTCAGAGGGGAGATTACAGCATGTGCTGGGAGCTGATGTGAGTTTCTACACATGGACGGTAAACAGCAGTTCTGTTATTTTATTATCGATGTTTAATTGTTGCCTCTGCTTTATTATATTGAGCAGCCAAGTTCCATTCATAGTTCTGTTTAAAAGGTGTGATTTGCCTATATGCTTGCCATCCTGACAAAAAAAACCCCACACAAAGTGACACACACATACACACACACACACACACACACACACACACACACACAAAAGGCAAAGAAAAAGTAAATCTCACTTGAGATAATCTATTACAGTTTCGCCTGATTTAACAGCATGATGGATTGGATTTGCCCGCCGCATTTTTGTGCATCTTGAGAGCAGTGCGTTTACTTGCACTTTATTTGGTGTTTGCTGAGTCGCTCAGATGGCCTGAGGACACAGCGATGTGGGCTTGGCTGCCATAGACACTCCATGCAGATGATGGCTCCTTTCCCGTGGAAAGGAATCAAGCTGTTTAAAGCCCATTAGTTCGGTAATCGCCTTCAAGTCCGTCTCCCAGAGTCGAGCGTCTCCCGGCGCCCAGATCTCCGAAGTGTCATTACAGCGAGGAGCAAGTTCACTATTTATAGCTTCCACGCAGATTTACTATGTCGTCAGAGCACAGTCGTCATCCGTGTACAGTACATGAGAGTCCCCCCCTTTTTTTTTTTTATCAGGAGATCCCACAAAATTGGAGCAACACACATCCCAGGAAAACGAGATGTTGTCCGAGCCGTGTGCGCTTTCATACAAAGACACAGCAGTCATAGAATTAGATGCGCAACAAAAGTGAGATTTGCTCTCAGGGGGGGTTCACACCTTGCTCGCACCTTTTCGGCATTCTCATCGCTCTCAACTGCGGGCTCGGCTCTGTTACCGCTCCGATTGCCTTTGAGGCACTTTATGCATCCTCGATTTAGGTGACACGATGAGATAAGTAACACCTTAAACTCAAGTGTAATCCAATGAATTGCCTGCATGCTACAGGTTTGAGAATGGTTTTAAGAGGAATGGGTGCTCGTGTTTTTTTTTTCTTCCAGAGTGCTCCATTCTTAACCGTCAATTAATGTAAATTGAAATCACTCACTAATGGGAAATAAAATGTCCGTCCGTCCATTTTATTGTCATCCCGCTTGTCCTCATTAGAGTCGCAAGTGAGCTGGAACTTATCTCAACCGACTTTGGGGCAAGAAGACGAACTGGTCGGCAGCCAATCACAGGCCAAATAAAAACAAACAAACAAACAAACATTTTCACATTTCATCAATTTAACATCTTCAATGAAACCACCGTGCATTTCACACATGGCAGTTCAACATGTGAGATTTTAAATTTGTCCTCTGAAAATGTTTTTCGATTTATGGATGTCAACAATGTGTCCCGATATCGTTTTCAGAGAACAGGCAATGTACGCTCCACGTTCTTCAAGGACTGCCTGTACGAGGTGTTTGACGATTTGGAATGCAAGATGGAGCACGCCGGGAAACATCTGCTGCGCTCCGTGCTGCAGTTAATGGAAAGCGGCGCGCTGGTCCTCACCACCAACTTTGACAACCTGTTGGAGATCTACGCGGCCCACCAAGGCACAAAGCTGGAGTCGTTGGATCTGACTGACGAGAAAAAGGTAAAGGTTCCTGTTGACATTATGCTGAGGTATTGATTGAACGGTCGAGCCTAGTTAAGACCAGTCAGCAATTTAAAAGGAGAGCAAGGTTCACTGGAGCATGAACGTCAACAAAGACTTTATTACTGGGCCTGACTCGGAACACTTAAAAAAAATAAAAATAAAAATAACAACCTTGAAATACTAAAGCAATATCATTGCCACTGCTTATTTGGTCGATTACAAACCTAACGGCCTGATCTTCTCCTTTTAGTCACAAGATCGCCTTTTAATGAAGTTCCTCCTGGGTCAATATTGACCCAATTGATAATGATCACTCTTGAAATAGCATTCTGTTTAGACTCCAATTGCTTTTGGGTTAAAACTGAGCCTCAAGCATAAGCACACTTTTTTTTTTTTTGTGCTCCACCAAATTGTGCTGTTATTTCTTAGCGGTGCGCCAGGCATGTAAAATAAATGCGCCATCATCATAAAATACAAATGTCAAACCTTTCCTGATGGTGACATACCGTTCTGCCTCTCAGTCGCGGTATTTATGTCGGGGGCTGTAATATCCTCTTACCGCTACCCGCCGCCGACCCGGTCAGAACAGGATGTCGTGCAGTGGACTGTTCTAATGTGTGTGTGTTGTTCCTTTTGTGGGCAGGTGTTGGAGTGGGCTCAGGAGAAGCGGAGGTTAAGTGTTCTGCACATCCATGGCGTTTACACCAACCCGTGCGGCATTGTGCTGCACCCCGCTGGCTACCAGAATGTACTGAGGAACACGGAGGTTATGGTGAGTCTTTGAATGCTTTTTTTGTGTGTGCTGTAGTTATATCATGTATAGTAGTCTCTGTGTAATATCAAAATTGGTTTGATTCACTGAAACCTTTGTATGTGATAAATATGCAAAGAACACAGAAATCGGGGGCGAATACTATTTCACAACACTGTGTGTACGTCTGCTACGGCTGCGAGAACAATGACGCATCTTTCCACTCTATTCCACAGCGTGAGATCCAGAAGCTGTATGAGACCAAATCGTTTGTTTTCCTGGGCTGCGGGCGAACCGTTGACGACACAACCTTCCAGGCGTTGTTCTTAGAGGCGGTGAAACACAAGTCTGACCTGGAGCACTTCATGCTTGTGCGACGCGAGGACGTGGGGGAGTTCAAGAAGCTGCGCGACAACATGCTGGACAAAGGCATCAAGGTCATTTCCTACGGGGACGAGTACTCGGACCTGCCCGAGTATTTAGAGCGGCTGGCCAACGAGATCTGCTTTCGAGAGGTGTCAACGAACGACTGGGGTAAGGTACAGTGTTCGTATTTGGTTTGATGGATAGAAATGATCAAACTTACATGACATTACATTCGCTTTAGGGGCAAAAGAATACCGACACTAGTTGTGTCTGCTATCATTCCATCAACCAATTAGAAGTTCTCTATGCAGGCTAATAACAAGGTCGTTGTTGCTATTAGAATTTTGTATATTCTACCATAAATCGGGTGTTTTGGTGATGATCAAAGACACGCCCCTTAGGCTGGATTGTACACTGCAGGTCCAAGTGCTCAATTCCTCTCGAATGCCCGTATCCCACTGAGGAGTAAACAATTGTGAGTGTTGGCAATAATTTTCTGATTGATGACTTCAGTGACGTGTGAAAAATACAGGCCAACGTCAGGAGAACATATGGCGGATGTTTGTGACCTTGAACGAAGCCTGACGAAAACACAACATTGGCTACCTTGGCAAAGGTTCCCCCCCTAAGTGGAATACGAGCTTAATGCCCAGACCTGATTTTCTTTTGATTTGTCTTCATGAAAATTTCAAGTGACATAGCCAATATGACAGAAGGCATGAAACTGGGACTGCAACGATCAAGTATTTTTAAAATCCACTAATTATCCAATCAATGAAGAACTATCCATCCATCCATCTATTTTCTGATTCGCTTATCCTCACAAGGGCCTGCTGGAGCCTAATTAATAATCAGATAGCCTTTATTATTTTTGGTCACTTTGGATTCCCGTCATCTTTATTTACCGGAGTATCCACGAGTTTGTGTGTATATGGCTTTAAAAGCCGTCGCTGAAATTTCACAAGATTTGTGTCCACATTAGGAAGAGACCTAATTCCAAATTGACAATGACATATATGATTCCATGTTGTTTTTTTTTTAAGTACTCTTATCTAATTTGCGTCACTTGAGAGCACAAAAATCGGAATTGTCACTTGAACCATGCAGTGTAAGCTCAGCCTCAGATCCCCGTTTCCAGACCTGCATGTCCTTTTTCGTATTTTCAGCCCGCATACAGTGGAAACCTCCAAAGTCACACACGATTCGATAGGTGACACCGGTTTGACTTCACAGGGAAAGCATAGAAAGTGAATTAATTCCATGTTCAAGGGTACGCAAAGGAGAAACTTGTTTACAGTGGAATAGTGTCAGGATGGTATTGTCCTGTTTTAATCAAGTTGTATGGTCAAATAAAACTTGCATTATTGATCAATTGTACGGCTCACTCACTGAGCTGAAGACACATTTTGCACATGGCCTCATACGCGATGGTGCTTATGAGAACTTTTAAAAAAACGTATTTTACTGTACTTATGTTTTGATTGACTTGAGCGATGTGCCAACATTCATTTACTGTATAACCTTTCTATCTGTATTTCCAGGGTTTTAAAATGGGGGGGTGGGGGCAGCGGAACGGCTTTAACACTCAGACATACCTCCTTCAAGGTTAGGACTGAATGCTTCTTCTCGCTGACATCAAGCTGTGGCCACACACCAGATTTCCACTTCAGCAAACAAGACTGTTCTCTTTCTGTATGTCAGGAGCGCTCGAACGTCAAAAGGATTTCGCTCCTTCGGGGGTCAAACTACCTGCGGATGTTCTGAGTAGTTTCAGCCGACTGCATGACAGTATTCATCAAAGCTGGCTTTTCAGTAACTTCACTGAAACTCTCCATGTTGTCTTTTTGTTTAAGTGCCACAGACCATTGTTTTTTTTTTTTTGTGCATTGCCTCGACAAGGGGGCACTCCTCTGCAAGTATTGCAGGTGATTGAATTAACATTGTGGCCAATGTATGTCATTTCCCCCACATTGTTTTTTAAAAGGGAAGCTAAATTGAAGTTCGGGACACTCCAGAAATACGTCTCTGCTGTTGATGGTAAACTATGAGAGATGTGAATCACTGTGATCGCCCATTAGTCATCACATTGGAAGGGGTATCTTCATGTTACCCCTGCTCTCTGCGTGCAAACACACACAAAGTCAACAAGGTTGGTGCCGCAACACCCAACAACAGGGTAACTTTTCATTTGCGCTGTGCTGCGTACAGGACTGGCACAAATATGTCAGAGACAATTTGAATTATGTTCCTTTTTTGCAAGCCGTTGTCCTGCAAGTAGCAACTTGCCACTGGTGCAGACATGTTCTTTGTAAGTATTTTGTATTTGTAAGTACCTGTGTGTGTTTGCGATATTGTATTTATAAGTCCTATTTTCAAAATAAAGCTTTTGGCATCCCATTAGCGTTGCTTATATCGTTCAGTCGGATCAAGAACGGGGACAACGGAGGAAGTTCCACAATGTATGCCGTGTACAGCAGCTTTATTTAGAAATGTTTACATTCTCATAAATTAGCTCAAATAACCTTTGATCCGCTAATATTGCATTAATGCAAGTTTCAGTGGGGAGATGCTTGGCTGAGTTCCATGGGGAAAACATAAATAACCATTTTTGGGGAAACGGGTCACAGCAATCATTCATTTACAAACATACGGGCCTCCTCTGGGATTAATTTCTGAATTTGGCTGCTAAAGAACACGATACAATACTCCTTAAATTAGAACAAACATGTGATCCTTCAAAGCAGTGGTGGGGAACCGCTTTTCCTATCATGGGCCATAATACATTTATAAGGGGAAAAAATATAATTCAGCAGCCCAAGTAATGTTGATAATTACTTTAAATATGTTTGGGGGCTCTCAGAACAGATATTCTGAGGTTGTATTTGTTTTTTTTCTATTGCATGGTGGGCTGGATCAAATGCTCTTGTGCGGCTGCATGGCTCACTTGAGACAATGTATCAGTATACATTTAAATCCAATTCATGACAGTCAACTGAATCCAACGCCACGTTTTCCCCTTTGAGTAGGATTAGTTCCCATGTGTCTTTGATGTGAGCGGTAACCAAGACAGCAGCAGGAGACAAATAGGCACTATGGTCACGAAGCATTTCACAGGCAGCTGCTGCCAACCTGACCTGATTTAGCTGCGGGGGGGAGATGACTGACAAAATGCTATTTATTTGTTGTTCAACTAGTTCTGACTTGGTAAACACAGGTCCATCAGTCGGGAGCGATTCAAAACTGATAATGAGGTACTTGTCAATTTGGCCCAAATCCTTAAGTGTAAAAGTAAAAGGGAGGCTTCTTCTGGTTGTGTGGTTTTCAAATGCAGTGCCGTCCTTTCACGCTGGCCTGAAGCTGGGACAACGGTGCAATGAGCAGAAAAACGGGACATGAGAGAGGACGGTAAAGAACGGCAAGCGCGGGCTTTTAGCAAGGGGCTCAAGCATCCCTTGGCAGCACGGCAAAATGAGAATGTCAGCTTCCTCGCATTGTCCAACGACAAACATCGGAGTCTGCTGCCATTCTAAGCCTTCATCAGGGCGCTGACCACAGCGCGGGCGTTGAGACTACGCAGGTCGTTGTACGTCTGACCGGTGCCCACAAACACTATTGGCTGGCCCGTGATGTAGGTCATGGAGATCGCCGCGCCAACCTGTGAAGGTAAAAAGGATGGTGCATTAAATGTTCCGATTCAATCCAAATGCAGTTGGGCGCATTTTAACACACCTTGTCGTCGATGGTGTCAAATTTGGTCAGCACGATTCCGTCGATGAGGCGAGGTTTGTCCGACATGGAGTGGTCAGCCAGAGCCTGATTGAACTTGACCTGATGATCCAATTACAAGAGGTTAACTGTAAATGTACAAGTGGCACTTTTCGACCCAATATGATGTTTGACAGTACTGTACAGTATTCATTTGTGAGGACAGTTGAGAAGGGGAGAAACACTGCCCTCTGTTGGACCTTAAAATAACAGCATTTTACAACGGGTTAGCTACTCGACAGCTGGTGTGGTGTCTTGTTCTTGCAACGTGGAAAAGCCCTGTGACCACCTGCTGGGATGTATTCCAGCCACCGGCAGCTTTGAACGGATATGTTTTCATGGCTCAGACATGTGTAGGCAGAAGGACGATTGTAGCTCAAGTAGCAAACATATTTCCTGGTAGGAGTGGGATTTGATTGACAGGTGATGGGTGTGGTTCATTGCATCCGGCCTAATTTGAAAAGTTTTGACTATGCAAGTTTGGCAGGGTTGTTAAAATACTCCTCCACAGTTTGTCAAATTTAGAAGACGCTTATTTGTACTTTAAGGGACTTTTGAGATCGGCATGGGTTCCATATTTTACCATAACCTGCCACGAAATCTTGGCTGGCTGTTTTGAAATAATTCTTCGATTGATTGCAGTTGCGCAGAGCAACAGTATTCAAAAGCTCGTCAAGCGATCCCGTTTTCAATCTGGTTTCAGGCCTTGCTGTGTGAAGTTAGCGTGTTCTCCCCATGCGTTCCTTTTCATGAAGACTCAAGTTGTGAATATTAGTTTTCCATGCCTCAACAGGTACGATTTCATCCCGGAGGTGAGACGGCCTTACCAATTGATCGACTGCCTCGTTGCCCACCAGAGCCTCCCCGACGAACAGCACAAGGTCAGGCATGTTGACAGCAATGAGTTTTGCCAGGGCTGTCATGAGGGGCGCGTTGTCCTGCATACGCCCCGCGGTGTCCACCAGCACCACGTCAAAAGCCTGGTTGCGAGCTGGAAGGAAAGAGTCAGGTAGCGCGGCGATTTGATTTGTCGAGTTTCATTACAGGTTTGGTTCATGAGTATCACCATAGGCAATGGCTTCCATTGCAATTCCAGCAGCATCCTTCCCGTAGCCCTTCTCATAGAGCTGGACCATCGTTCGTCCTCCGTGCTTCTCCGGAGGGTGCAGTGAGTTGAGGCGGCGTTGGTGGGTTCGCAGCTGTTCCACCGCCCCGGCGCGGAACGTGTCACAGGCAGCGATCAGCACAGTGAAACCGTTTTCAATGAGCCAGAATGAGATCTGGACCGAGAAATGAGGGTGGGGGGGGGGTCACATTCACAAATTACGTTATGCCATTTATTGAACGGGATAAGTAATCAACAAAACAAATTTCTTGCAGGGTGCTCGCACCACGTATCTTTGTAATTCGGGTATTTTCAATACCCGAACACGAAGAGCTCACCTTTGCCAGGTTGGTGGACTTTCCAACCCCATTGACGCCACAGAACGTAATGACAAAAGGTCTCCTCTGGCTCTGCGCCTCCATGACGTCTCGCAGAATATCCACCCTGCGCTTGGGCTGCAGAATCTGCACCAGCGACTCTTGCAGGGCCTGCTTTACTGTTGAGGCAACAGCTATACACACGCACACAAGATTTGCGTCAATGAAACATGACAATTGACTGTCGTGTGAGACAAAACAACTTGAAAACAATTGAATGTTTACTCACTGGTGAAGGTGCCCATGACTTTGCCTTCCAGTTTTTTGGCTACAGAGTCACAAAGCTGTGAGGCAATTTCGGCTGCTACATTCTTCGCTGTGAAGCGCGGGCCCACAAAGATGACCAATCAGTGATCAATGGTTAACATCAAGTGAGACAAAGCCGTCAATCTCCTACCAATGAGGTGCTCCCTCATCTTCTCTAAAACCGGCTCCATGTCCTCCAGGTTCAGACTCTTGGAGCCCACCAAGCCCTTCAGCATGCCAAACATGCCGCCAAAGCCGCCACTCTTCTTGGCACTGACAAAATTCCACATCTTTCATGCAAAGTTTTCACATTGAGTGCTAAAAGATCAACACTCGTCCGTACCTTGTCTTGATTGTTGTATTGACAACTACTCTTTCTTCTTCCTCCTCCTCCTCCTCCTCATCATCATCTGTGGAATCACATTCCACAGATAGCAAATCTCCAATCATGGGGGTGAGCTGCATCCCCTGAAACATTTAGACATTATAACACAGTGTTCAATGAACAAATAAATGTCTTTCAGTGGTCGTGTTGAGACATACAGTAGCTATGGGTGCATCCGGGTTTTGGTCACAATCAGGGGAACCATCTCCGTTCCTGTCACTGTAGTCCAGGTCCTTGGTGCTGCTGCCAGTCATCTCCCAAACGCGCCTCTGTTTCTCCTTGGGCTTCTGAGGCTTTGGAGACTTACTAGCAGTAAGACGACACACCAACAGATGACTTCATGGCATACATTAGGACATCATGATACAAGCTGCAATACTTCAAGCAATGAACCCTCTAACATTTGCAGGTCGGAAATGTGCTCATTCCCCCTTTTTTGTGGCATCAATAGGCAATTATAAATTAATGAGATTTTTGCGACGTGCCGCATGGCTCTGTCTCGATCCCCGGCTATTTTCAGTACCCTCTTCTCTCCCCCGTGACCCTGAACGTGATAAGTTGTAGAAGACAAACGGATGGCTGGATGGAGATACAGTCAAGTGAATGTCGTTCGACTTTGGAGGTTTCCCGAAATCATCTCCAGAAACGTCAATATTCAACGTCAATCTCTCACCTGACTTTTTCAGCAGGTCCCCCTGCACGCTTGCGAAAGAACTCCTCTCTCTTCTTCTGCATGATCTCTTCAGCAGTAAGGCCGTGGTTGCCGTTTTCAACCAGCTTTGCGGTAGATGTGCCTTTGCCTTGCTCTGCTTTGACAAGGTC
Organism: Hippocampus mohnikei; assembly: GCA_026261675.1. Classification (NCBI taxonomy): domain Eukaryota; kingdom Metazoa; phylum Chordata; class Actinopteri; order Syngnathiformes; family Syngnathidae; genus Hippocampus; species Hippocampus mohnikei. The sequence goes on from JAKGUB010000327.1 coordinate 3,265,205, forward strand.
CACCGGAGGAGCTGGAAAAGATTAGGCAAATCTGATTGAACAAGAAATCATGATTTTTTTTTTTAATCAGGTTCCTTCAACAACACTTACCTTCCTTTTTGGTATTCTTGCTTTTCTTGCTACCCTGTTCTTTTTCTTTGTCCCCACCCTTTATTTCTATCATTGACTTCACAGTTTTTTGGGATTTTTCAGACTCCTTAAAGGAGCGCATAGGTGCGGGGCTCCGAGCCCTGCTGCCCTCTTCTGCCTCTCTGTTGGAAAACATTAGACATGAAATGTGTCATCATTTACAATCAAACACATAAGTTGATTCGTCACAGGCAGCATTTTACGGCTGAAATAATTGTGGTGGGAAACAACAGTTTACACAATTACCGAAGAAGCACTTTGAAGTCATCCTCAAATTCGAAGCTGTGGTTGAGAAACTTAACCACTCCCCTTTGCTCCAGTTCATTCTTATAACGGTCCCTGAAATGCAGCTGAACGTCATTTATGAACTTGTCCACATAGGTCAGCGTTAGGATCTTCTGAAAACCCACCTGAAGAGCAAGCGCACACGGAGATTAATGTCCACTCGCACATTATTTTTCATGAATAACGATGCGTTCACTGACTTACCACAAAAATCAACTCAAACTCGTTGTCCAGTTTATATTTGAGATTCAAGGATTCATGAGTGAAGGAGTTATTTCCACTCCGTTCCTGGAAAGTGACGAGGGATGTCAACAAGAGCTGAAAACATTTCCTCCACGCATCTTCCGCAGGTGGCTTCAAAAACTAACCGAAACGATTTTTTCCCCTTTTAGCTCGCACAGTTGACGCTGGTTCTCGTGTGACAGATTTAATCGTGTCGCGCAGTACAGTACGTGTACAACGTGCGCAGCTACCTTGTTAGCATTAGCCCTTCGCACCGTCCCGGAGCCTACAGTCATCGGACGAAAACCATTTAACGAGGCTCACCTGCAGGATCACGGAGCGGATCAGGGCGTTGACGGGCCCGGTGAAGGACTCGGTGACACCGGTTCCCTGAAAGCACCACAGCACTATCCCACCTTTGCTGAAGATGGTGAAGAAATCGAGCATCTTGCCAACACGTAACCTGGATTAGGGAGGGTAAAACGGCTTAGAAAGGTGCAAACCGAAGGCCTACCAAACAAAAATAGGATGGAAAACAAGTGAAAGGGTGATTTAAAGTTCTCCAGGGACTCACCCAAAATACTAAAATAGTAAATAAACCCCCGGCGAGTTGGCTCCACCACTTGTGCAAAACAGTTTTTCGACACGTCAGATGCAGAATCAGGAAGTGACGCTGAATTGCGCTGCCATGCGCACGCGCACTGTCGAAGTGTATGACGTTTCTTCCAACGTCTATGAGGGTAGGAAGTGAGCGAGAAGGGACTTTTATTTTGAAAATCAATTTGCCTAAACTTACCACAGCCACTTCTGGCGTATATCTACCATTGCCTAAAGCTACCTCCTCCGTGTCTGCAGCTGGATACTATTGAAGTGAGCGGCTTCAGAACGCTAACGTTTCTTTCCAACCGAGCCTGGCCGTGTTGCGTTCAGTGCTGCGATTATTCAGAGCAGCCACCAGACAGCGGTGTTGACCACTTTTCCTCAGCTTGACTCAGAGTAAAGTACTGTACTGTACATCGATGCAAGTAGTGTTTATGATGCACCGCTGTTGTTTCTCCCATGACTGAAAACAATGTCTCAGTTCCACTCTCTCTTCCAGTCTGTCTCATTATCTGCAGCGCTACGAGTTTCTTTCACTGAGTAAGAGATTTTCAAGTTAAAATGTTACTGAAGGTTCGAGCACAAAGTAGCCAATGACCAATTGCTAATTTTCTTCCATCTGCTTGACTATATTACGTGTGCCAGAGTATAATCCTACACAAAACGTGTGATATTAACCTAGGATCCTAAAATATCAATAGCGCTAGAGAAGATGAAAAAAGAGCATCTCATGAGTGAGGTGCGTGTCCTGCGTGCCCAGTGTCAGCTTTGTCTCCTTGCAAAAAAGGTGCATTCCCCTTCTTTTGTGCAACGGGAGCGTGACATTGGTGTTCCTACAATTGTTTTAATATTTGTTTTTATAGGGGATATCATCTGTCAGCAGCACTAGTCAGTTGTTTTCTACTAATGTTGTATCAGTCTCCCATTTCCCCCGTTCCCCGGACACAAAATGCAATCGAGAGTCACTTTTTCTGCCAGAGTACACATCAAGGCTAACCTCAAGCCACGTTTAATGTCAGTATGTTTTATATCACTAACAGTCAAAAGGGATGGAAATGAATAGGCTGGAGAATGTCCTTCCTTAAGAAGAGAAAGACTAACAATAATTCTGCCAGGCTGATGGCTTACTGTTAAACCTGAATGTGAGCCAGTTACGTATAGTGGTCATCATCCCAGTGCTCTTTGAAAGAGGAGAAAATAAGCCTGTGCAGAGCATGCTGCCGTGATCTACATGATACTGTACTCTCGGACCACCAACAGTTAGATAAAAAGCTCTCAGCTGTTTGTAACGACGGTGGTCCGGCCCGTGTGAGGCCAGATTGACCAGAACATTTGTGTGTGCGGTGAACGCATTCAGCTTGCCTTGCGACTGCAATGCTTCGGCTGTGCTAATTAAAGAAGAACAGGGAGATCCAAACATCTTAGCCCTGTTCACACGGGCAGATTTATTTCGGCGCTGCTCCGGAGTATTTTGTTGCGATATAAATTTGCACCGGAACGAATTTTGTGGAGCGTTCACACGTACAAAGCCGCTGAGCGCAACAACACGAGTACAGATCGGGACAGCTCCACTTGCTTTCACACGGGCTGTTCTGTTGCGGAACAAAACGACAGGAATGCGGAAGTAAAACATGCGCATGCGTAAAGAAAGAAGAAGGCGGGGAAAAGGAAGTACCATTTCCCCTCCTTCTTTGTGACAAAATGGCTTCTTCTCCGGAGAAATCAACGATGTGGTCGATAATCAGACGCCGCAGGAGAGAGAGAAAAGACCCGCCATGTTTTGAAGCGCAAAATACCCAGGATGCATGTTGGCAAGTACCCGGATGGACTCCTCTGACGCGTAGCGAGGCCACTCCCATAAGCGAGCGTTTGCTCTGGAGCAAATTTAGCAGTTGCGTTCATACGCGCACATTTGCTTCGGTACTGCTTCGCAAACGAGCATTTGTTCCGGACCAAATTTTTAAACCACCTCCCTGAGGTGGTTTAAATTTGGTCCGGAACAAGCTGTTTTCGGGCACTAGTCTGGAACAAAGTTGCACGTATGAACGCTCGAGAGGAGCAGTTGCGCAGTAAGTCCGGAATAAATCTGCCCGTGTGAACGGCCCTAGAGTCAAGGTTTTTATCATACATCACAGATATAGACCAAACAGTGGAATGAGAAGTCTGCAATTAAAATTCAGCACAGCAAAGACAGATGGGTTGTTTGTTATACATCAGTTATTTCCTGTTGCAGCAGGACTATTTGATAAAAATGTCAGCATCTGCATAACCTGAATGTGCGCTTCGTGACTTTTCCATCCATCTTCCGTACTCCTTTTCCTCAGTAGTGACATGTGTGTGTTGGAACCTATCCCAGCTCACTTGAGGCACCAGCATGAACTGGTCTGGTTGCTAGTCAATCAGATGCAATTGAATACCCTGATCAGGGATGTAAACATAAGCTGCTAAAAAAAAAAAGTAAATCTACGGGTTGCAAAATGTGTTTATGCGTCATTAGACCGATGCTTGTTGTTGTGCGACCGACACAGCAGCAGAGTGAAGCCCTGTGCCGTGGCGCATACGCTCCTCCCCAATGCTTTGGAATTGTCCTTTTTGTTGAGACCTGATTGGCGCTTTGCTGAGATCTTTTCGGTGGGGGGTTCTCAAATGCTGCTGGGGTGTCATCCGGGAGGATGACAGGTCGGCATTGGTGAAAAAAAAGGCAACATTTTAGACCTAACAGGCCATGCAGCAAATCACTCCAAGAGCCTTTATCCACAAATAGAGAAAGCATTGTGAAACGTGAGGTGCATGATGGTAGAAGACCAAAAAAAGCAGGGAGGCAGGAGAAGCAGGTTATACTGAACAAAATATATGAACAAAAACACCCACAGGGGCACACTGGAAGAACTAAATCAATAACACAAAGTCCTGAAAAAACCCAATTACTTATAGTAACAAACAAACAAACAAACAAAAACCCATGACTGTAGCACAACGATTCAAGGCCAAGTGGCAAAGTTCCAAAGCAAAAACACTGCTAACCCAAAAAGAACAAAAAGGCTATAAAGGCTCATCTTAGTTTTTCACAACATTTCTGAATGATTCCTAAGAATTTGGAGAGAATATTCTATGGAGTGCCGAGAGAAGAATTGAACTTCTCAGAAGGTTTGTGTTTTGTTACATCAGGCGTCAATGTAACACAGCATTTCAGAAAAATAACTTACCAACACTCAAACACGGAGGTGGTGTGATGGTGTGGGGCTGCTTTGATATTTCAGGACCAAGATGAATTGCTGTAATTGATGGAACCATGAATTATGCTCTTTTAAAGAAAATCCTGAGCGAGAATGTTTGCCCATCCGTTTGTGACCTCAAGATGAAGCACATTTGGGTTCTTCATCATGAAAATGAGCGGAAATACAACAGCAAGTCAACTATTGAATTGCTTTAAAGAAATGAAGGTTTTGGAGTGGCCTAGTCAAAGTCCAGACTTTGATCTGATTGTTGCAAGTTAATGCTGACCTTTAAAGGGCTGTTAATGCTCAAAAATCCTCTAGTGTTGCTGAATTTAAACAATTAAACAAATAACATTCTCATCAATTTTCTGAACTCTAATTTAGGGGGGGGGGGGTTGTGGTCGAACGGAGGACACTCGCGATCCGAGATTCAGACCCCCCCCAACCTCACTATTTGTGGAAGCTAGACTTGGATTCCACCCCTCGACACACGCGTGTGTCTCATGAATATTTCAGACACACTCAAAAAATATAACCACAAGCAGCCGTTCACAGCGTCACATGAGGACATCGTGAGCAGATTTTGATTGAATGTGGATATACATCGAGAAAACGCGACAAGCTCACTGCGCCATTCGCGAAGAGGACACAGTCCAGCCCCCTGAAACGCGCTTGCCCTCTCTTTTCGCGCATGCGCAATGAACGCGGTTGGGAACGCGCTGCCGGAGGAGTTGAAAGAGAGCCGACGCGTTTGGAGCCTGGCGGCAATCAGGCCAGCGGTGATCTCCCCGGTGGTCCGCTGGTTGGTTACCCCGTGATGCTCGTCTGACTTGGCCTCGTCTTTCCCTCGGAGGGAATAATTCATGTCGTGAGTCTAACGTGTCGGCGTGAGTCTGGTCACTCGTTCCCAGCAAACGTTTCACCTTCTCTTCGGATGAAAATTGCATTTGGTGGTCACGTTGGTGAGTACTGTTCGAATTCTCGACGACGCAAAACGTTAGACAAAAAACAAGCTGGTGAACTGTAATTCAATTTGACTAAAAACAAGCTGGCGAACTGTAATTCAATTTGACTAGTCGGCTTGCGTATCTTGAATTCAAATCATTTCTTCCATTTGACAGATGTTGCAGACGCTGTTATTTGTCACTGTTAAAGATAGATGGCAGACAGTCAGTCATTCATTCTGACAGTCAAACATGAAGTCTATGAACGGATTTTTTTTTAAATCAGTGCGCATAAAAAAACCCGCACCTCTCACGTGCAATATTGTATGTGACGTAAAGAACATGAAGGATTTGATTATTTTGCAGAAAACTGACTTCAATGTTGTTGTGCCCTTGAACTTTGAACACGTTATCGTGTAGCTCATTAGAGTTTACCGTGTGACGTTTGTTTAGCTGTATGGGCATCATCAATGTACTGTATTTGCATTCCGGATAGTGCACGATTGCAGTTGGAAAAGTGCACTTGCCTTATTGCATCAAAGTAAAACCAAAGCAACGGCATTAAGTGGCTTTATCTTTTCTTTAGACCAGAGGTCCCCAAACTTTTTTGGACCGGTTTTACGTCAGAGAATATTTTCAGGGACCGGCCTTTAATGCCAGATAGATATAACAGTATACAGTGATACCTCGGCTCACGAACTTAATTGGTTCCCAGAAAGTGTGTGTGAGCCGAAAAGTTCGTCTTCCGAACATTTATTTCCCATAAGAAACCATTAAAATGAGAATAATCCGTTCCCAGCTCCCCATAAACATAATTTTCTACGAAATAAGCCTTAAAACTACACATAAATATACCTTATTTTATGTATAATAAATGTGCTATTGTATTGAAATTAAAGAAATAAACTGTACTGTATAATAAAGTCGTTTTATTTACCTTTGTGATCGTAGTTGATGGCTTGATGGAATGGAGTGGGAGGGGGAAGGAGGGAGGGAGGGAGTTACGGTTTGGAAGGAGAGTCACCTTCCATAAGGACTGTAGGTAACTCAACCTCCGGTGTGGCTTCTCTTCTTTGCTTCTTAGAAGGAGACTCTTTATCCTTTTTGCTGACTAAAAATCTCTTAATTGACACCTGTTGCATGTTAGCGTACTGGTACTGGGACGCTAAGTCACACAAACGCACACCTCGTTCGTGTTTTTCAATTATCTCCTTCTTCTGCTCGATCGTAATTTTCTTTAGTGTTTTCTTAGGCTTAACACTAGCCTGTGTTGGGGTCTTTTTCGGTCCCATAATAGTAAAAGTGTCTATCAAACTCAAACCACGTCCGCAGTCAAAGAAAGGGGGTGACGAACTGGGACGCCGTGAGCGTGCGCCAGCTTCTCGCGGCCGCCACCGTGGCGCTGTTCGACCGCTTGGTTTGGTTCGTCCGCCGAAAACTAGTTCGTCAGCAGAGACTATATGCTCGCGAAATTAATGTTCTTGAGGCGAAAAGTTCAGAGCTAAAGCGTTCGTGAGCCGAGGTATCACTGTAATATGGTATGACCTGCATGATAAGTGTGGCATTTTTGAAACATAATAATAAACACCAATCATGATACGAGGAACGTCCTATCTGGCCGCAACATTCTCAACACTCTCACGAACATAAGACTGTGGGACATGTATTTACGTAATAAAGATAAAGTTGTGTGCTCATGACATTTTTCTCTCAGTAGGAACAGAATGTTTTACACCAGGTATCGAGGCTACTTCAAACAATTCACCCAGAATTTCAAATTAATGTTGTTGGTCTTGTTTCAGATGATCTGTTTCCCAAAGTTACTCCAGGGAATAAATCATTTGCAAGACAGTTTGAACACACACACGCACGCACGCACGCACACACACACACACACACACACACACAGAGTTTTTAATGCTTTTAAATGTTCCATTTTATTGTGATGAATATGCCCAATCTTCCATGAGGTTTGAGTGGAGAACAATGGGAAAGTTGCGAAATCACTCTTGAAGAAGGTACTGTTGTGTAACTGCTGCATTCAATTAAATATCATTTCATCCCCTCCATGTTGGGTGATGTCACACACAATGAAGAAAAGAGGGATGTGTGTTATAAAATGGCCTGCAGGGATTTACTTGGTTCACATGGTTACGACTCCCATGAGGAAAATACAATGAGGAAGCAAACGGATTTGATTAAAGGCTTTTTTGAATCTGTTTCCTCATAAATGTGCTTAAACTGCCACATATGAAATCCTGATTTAGCTCTTCTGAGCGGATTAAAAACAAGGATTATGTGTGTGTGTGTCTTAGAGGTCATTCTCTATTGTGATTTATTGATATACAGTATGTTGACAAAATGCATGTGTAACAACACAATCAATAAAATGCAAAAATATACTCTCCAAAATCTGTTTATACTGTATAACAAAAAGTGCAATACAGGTGTATCCCAAAAAAATCACAACAGTACAATACGTACAGTATTTTAATGTTTATTTTTTTCTGCCTTGGGAAAAAAATGGTCTATTTTGGATTGTTTTGCTGGATGCATTCTTTGGTTTATGACAATGTTTGCCTGCGTGTCATACAGTTTTCTTGCCAGTTGCAAGTAACTTTCCCGTTGATCACCGATGTCTGGTGATTCTTGTGCATACTGAAGGATTTTTGTTGCCATTTGAATTGCTTCCTTGCTGGATGGTGGCTTGTCATCAGGAGTTCAATGATGACTTGTCAAGTGGGCACTGCTTTCTAAAGCCCCTGTCACACCTTGACGATTTAGCCAGCGTATGCCGACGTATGAAAAATTTGGCAAATACGCTGGCGTACGTCAAATAAGTTATGGGTAAGTTTTGTATACGTAACAACACGCTGAAGCACGTTGGTATACGTCGAAGTACGTCGAGGTCATCGAAAAATTTTATGCATGCTAAAAATTTCTCGACGTATGTCAGCGTATGGCTATACGTCCCGTATACGCAGGCCATAAGTAATAGGTAGGTTATGCGATCGTTGACACACGTTAAGTGTAGGTTACTCATAAGTCCAAATACGTCGAGATAATGTCTAGCGTACCCAAAACTTATGAGTAACGTGCTTTGAACGGATGTATAACTTATATCGAACTTATCTCCTACGCATATTGACGTATGCAGACGTATTTAACATGTTCCGGACGACCACAGAACTTACTGAACGTGTTTCTAATGTACAGATGCCGTATAATGGCGTATTGGTAGCGTTTAGCGGAATTGGGATATAAAAATGGGGTTCACAGGAGGAACCCGTCAGTACTCCTCTAGATTTCATGGTGAGCAGATGTTCATACCATCCGAGAGATGGAGGATCCGGCAAGGCTGAGACGAGAATACCTACTAGCTGTTCTCCAACATCCGTGCCTTCCGGAACTTGCGCTTGGACATGCTGACCAGGCTGTCACGCACGTAGTTGCCGAAGGCTGCAGTGGCTGTGATGGGCTGAGGCTGTGCGAGACCTTTGACGAGCTCCCCAGACTTTTCTTTGGCATGACGCTGATGTTGTTTGGTTTATTAATGACACAAGTCATAATGGCGTTTGATTGCTGCTTTAATAGCGTGAATAGCAACTCACAGTAACGATGGCAAGCCGCACCTTGCATCTTGGGTTATACCATTTTAACTAGACCGGGGGATAGTCCCCAAACAGATGTTGGTACTGCAATGTCTAGTGCAGTTATGATTTGAAACGTCGAGCGGCAGCCTTTTTATAGACTACGACACGTGATCGTCGGCAATACGCTGTTGCACGCTATGCATAAGTTAGACTATCGTTGGGCATAAGTTGTGTACGCCGGCAACACGCTAGGCATTCGTTGGAATAAGTTATCTATAAGTTATCGAAACGTTCTATATAATTTACTGATACGTTATGTATACGTCCAACTCGTTATGAATACGCTATGTATACGCCCAAAATTGAAAAAAATTCGATAATTCAGCGTATGCCAGCGTTTTAGGGAAATTCTGATACGCCGGCATACGCTGGCTGAATCGTCAAGGTGTGACAGGGCCATAAGCTAGTGCCGCGATCTTCGGGGACGTAAATTAATAAAGTTAAAATCATTCTCAATTACAATTAAATGCACGGCAATTAAAATTCACTTACACGTCGTCGTTTCAGATCTGATGAATGAAAACGGCGAAGTGAAAACATGTCGTCTTCTTTACGTCCCAACGGGTGGGCGTTGCGTGTATTTAAGCTGCCGCGGCATGACGTCTCCATCCGGGTTACGGTTAGTGGAATTTCCGCCACGTAAGTTCCGATAACATGTAATATCGTAGTCAAAATGTTAATGCATAGGTTTTTATTCCGGGTGAAGGAAATTCCTTTTCATAGAATTCAGGGGATGGGAATGTTTACTGTAAATAAAAGCAAAACCCCCCAACACATTTCTACATTCTGAATTCTAACATGTGAATGTAAAAAGACAAACAGGCATCAAGGGTTGATCTATATTGCAATATTTGCATATTTGGAAGTTTTATGTGACGTCAGTGGCACATTTCTCTCTCACATGTCTGGATGATTTCCAATTTTTACACCATCAAAGGGCATTTGATTTCAGACGTACCACTGTATCGTGTCAGGGATTATAAATAATGGTGTTGATGTACGGTTTTAGCCAAATAAATTCACCTGCTGTTATTTACACAACGTTTTCAGATAACAGTTGACATGAAATACATTGTCGTTTCAGCTGCTTGTTTTGACTGGGGCATATAAGAGCCTGAAAATGTAAACACCTTAAACGGTGTCTTAAATAGAAAAAAAATTAGCATCACTTTTATCGTGTAAAACGAAAACAGCGGTCTGTGAAGACGTCAGGGGTCAGTCTTGCTCTCTGTGTGTAAGAACTGTCAGAATTTACCTTTGACTCTACTGCGGCTATTTCCAGCCTAGCCGTCCGTGACTGCCCACGGTCTTTCTTCATGTCACATTTATGCAGACAAGTTATTCAACAGACAAGAAGTGTTTCGTAAGGCTTCAAAATGGTCAAAAACATCAAGCCTTTCTCTCTGCTCTCAAATGACGTGATTGTGTTCACTGAACGTGCTGAAACCATGCCGCACTCCACTGGCAACTGGCAATCAAATACGACTAGTATGACCTGAAAAATGGAAGCTACTTCACTGAGCAACTTTCTTACACCAACACGTTAACAGTTAACACCAGCGCCGCAATCCAGTTTTGATCCAGAAGACACCGACCTAGCTGAGAATCGGCCTAGTTCATCTCATTCTGTACCAGAATGGTCATTTTTTAATGTATAAATTAGCAGTATGTTTTAGTCAGTATTTTATGTCTCCTCGTTTTTTGAGGCAATTTAAATACGGTACTCTGATCTGTTCTGTAAATTGTGACTTGTAAGGAAGATGCATATGCGAGGTGTTGGCATAGCTGCCTACCTGCACGCCGTCGTGGTAGAATGTATGTAGTGGGGGAACGGCCGGCTAATGTAAAAAAATAAAATAAAATAAAAAAGACAAAAACTTTTATTTCCCATGAACTCCAGAAACATCTTTCATCATTCCAGTGTGTGTGACAACCACCAGTGAATGGGGCAGTGCTGAGATGGGAAGGGCTGGTCTGACGCCAAAGGGTCCCTATTTTGCCTCACATCATTTTCAGCCACATTGAAACACATTCGAAAAGTGATCTGTGTTGAACAACATATTTTAGTTCCTGACATGGATGACATCACTTGCATGTTTTTTTTTTCTCTCAACTCAGCCTCTAATAGTTGTTTCCTCTTTTAGGGCCTGCTTTCTTTTTCAGAGTTGCCATGATAGCGCTTCAATCCAGTTCACATTGCATCTGTCTGGTTTTTTTTGCACGTAGAGCAAAAGAGCCCTGGGCTGATCGGTCGTAAACCCGCAGTGGACAGCGTCACTGGAAATGACAGAGAGAAAAGGTAAAATGATCACTTAAAGAGCAAATTAATTTTGTTCTGTTCACCAGATTTGTGTGAGAAATATTGTCACAAGTATGAGGGCCATTGGTCAATGGAACTACAAAATTAAATTTCCACTCTTTTGAAATACTTTTGACAGTCTTTTGTACGATGACAATAATCATAATCATTTAACCTTTGTTTCTTGGATGTTTGACCCGACCTTGGATTTGAGAGATTTCTGTCACGTTGCGTGGTGGTGGTGGACCCCAAGGAGCAGGCAGGAGGAAGGAGCAGGGTGTACTAGACGAATTGTATTTAATAAAACACAGAAAACTTAATCCAAAACAAAGTCCAAAGTATCAAAACACATGACTGAAGATAAAAACTCAATAACAGAAACATGACCAAAACAAACCTGACAGCAGCAGACAAACAGTAACAAACAATCATGACAGTGGCAAAAGCTACAATGACCCGACACTGAATGCTCGGGGTGGGAGTCCTTTTAAAGCACTAATTGCCAAATGACCAACAGGTGTGCAGCTCAGGGAGAGCCCTGCAGTGGCACCTGTTGGTCCCAAACCGAATCATGACAGTACCCCTCCCTCAAGGGACGGATCCCAGACGTCCCAAAGTTGTCCAAAAGGCTGCCTCGCCGGGGAACGGGAGCTAAAAGCGATGGCAACCCTTGCCTCGCCGAAGAACAGGAACAAAAGCGACGGCGACCTTCGCCTCGCCGGGGAACAGGAACAAAAGCGACGGCGACCTTCGCCTCGCCAGGGAACAGGAACAAAGCGGCGGCAACCCTTGCCTCGCCGGTGAACAGGAGCGGCGATGGCAACCCTTGCCTCGCCGAGCGGGAACTAAAAGCGGCGGCGACCTTCGCCTCGCCGGAGAACAGGAACAAAAGTGACGGCGACCTTTTGGCTGGACTTGGCCTGACGTGGACGGAGCTCGACGTAGCGGGGGACATGGGACAGCCGGACGTGAACAGGGGCTCGTCCTGACGTGGGCGTAGACGTGGCACGGCTCATCGTCGACGTGAATGTGACTCAGCTCAAACAGACACGTGACGAGCCTCGGCTCAACGTGGACGCGGACGGGGCTCGGCCCACCGTAGACGCGGCTTGACGAGACGAAAACAGGACAGCTGCATCACCAGCACTGCCTGAAGGGGAAAAGGGTGTCGGCCGCAGACGTGCTCCGCCAGGCACATGGTGGAATAGGGACCAGTCCTTTGTACCTGCGGGATTCAGGTGGTCGGGTCATTCTGTCACGTTGCAAGGTGGTGGTGGACCCCAAGGAGCAGGCAGGAGGAAGGAGCAGGGTGTACTAGACGAATTGTATTTAATAAAACACAGAAAACTAAATCCAAAACAAAGTCCAAAGTATCAAACAAAACACATGACTGAAGATAAAAACTCAATAACAGAAACATGACCAAAACAAACCTGACAGCAGCAGACAAACAGTAACAAACAATCATGACAGTGGCAAAAGCTACAATGACCCGACACTGAATGCTCGGGGTGGGAGTCCTTTTAAAGCACTAATTGCCAAATGACCAACAGGTGTGCAGCTCAGGCAGAGCCCTGCAGTGGCACCTGTTGGTCCCAAACCGAATCATGACAATTTCATTCCAAAAGTTGGTCTGAACGAATTGCAAATTCCTCCAGAAGAACATTTTCGTGTTCAGACAATGTTGGACCTAAAAGACAATGTGTTATTCATTGCTTTATCTCTCTCCATTAATTTGTTCCAAAGGTCAAATAGGATTGTTAAATTTAGTTCTATCACACGCGTGCGTTTTTTGATCTTTGCTTTTTGTACCTTAACATTCAGGGAGGGCTTATGTGATGTCAATATTGTCTTTATAGAATTCAGTTTGATGTGAAATACTCTGCATGTGTGTGTGTGTGTGTGTGTGTGTGTGTGTGTGTGTGTTTATATATGTATCGATAGATATATCTAAAACGATATATATCTAAATTTATCTCGAGAGAGAGAGAGTTTATTTTTATTGGAGTCAAACTGAAACACTCAACCCCTTGCGGGGGATGCTGGAGCTTATCCCAGCCATCTTCGGGCAGTAGAGGGGGTGCACCCTGAACCGGTTGCCATCCGACAATTTTAGAGTGGTCAATCAGCCTGCCATGCCTGTTTTTGGAATGTAGGAGTACCTGTACAAAACCCACGCGGGCCAGGGGTGAACATGCAAACTCCACACAGCCTCTGCACTGTGAGGTCAACGCGCTAACCACTGGACCAGCGGGCCGCCCTACACTGCGGTTCTTGCAATTAAAATGTTACGGTCAATGAGGTTTACGCGGTTTCGGTGTGGGTTTACAGGGTGAGGAAATGTAACGTGGAACCAAAACGTGATGGGCGATCTGCTAGTAAGCGGTCCTCCAATTTTGTCCAAACGGTGGGACATTTTTAAAAGGAAGTCGGCGTCTAGAGAATCGATTGTGTTTTGACTTTTGAGGAGCCACTGTTCTGTTCCAAGCCACTGATCCGTGCCTGACCACAAACGATGCTCTTCAACGACAGTATCTCTTTTCTGTTGGGTTTTACTTCCGGACATCTGCTTGTTTCTCAGCCACGCCCATTTCCTTCGCCACCCAAGCAGAAGTTGACACGATGCAGCGACTTATGATTCAAATAGCAGTTCAGAGATAGCCTTTTGCTGCATCTTCTGGATAAAGCTTTATTTTTTTTTTTTCATATTCCATTTACGGCAAATGCAGGTGCTTATTTGGATTCTTCTCTTGGCATCCACACCCCGTCATACAGTGAGCAGACATGACAAGGACACGGGGGAAAGTGAATAAGTCCCTGAACGCGGCTAGAAGTAAGCTCTCTTCCTGTGTGTGTGTGTGTATGTGTGTGTGTGTGTGTGTGTGTGTGTGTGTGTGTGTGTGTGTGTGTGTGTGTGGCTTAACCCTGATCTTGATGCACATGAATATTTGAAGGGCTGGATTATTGTGGGAAAAAAATAACAAGCGCAAATATTTTGATTGTGATCGAAATCAGGATGATGAAAACGATCCTTCATTGCTTTCAAAAAATGAGTATGACGCCCAATCATCTCTGCACGATGAACACTTAATTTCTGAACACCGTATTGTTTTTGTCGAGTCCAAAATGACCTCGTAATCATCATGAGAAATTCAAGCCTCTTGCACATTCATTCTGCTACGTCACTGCTACGGCATTGCCTTCATCTCTTTTTCACATTTATCGGAAAATGGATGAATGGATGTTAACTCTTTTGTAAAGCTCTTTGTTCCAGCTGCAGCTGTTCTGAAAGCGCTATGTAAATAAAGATGTATTGTATCGTAACCTACGTTTTTTTTTCCTGCTACTGCTGATTATAAAGGAATGAAAACAGTCAGAATCACACTTTTTTTCCCCTGGTGAAAGTAGAGAGTAGTTTGGTACTTTGGTGTGTAGTATATTTCATCATTGACCTCAATATCCTGGTGATTTTCAAAATGTCAAAATGGAAATTATGACCCCACTCACAGCACGGCTTCACCTTAACTGATCTTCCAGTTTGTCACTTTGGTTTGGCTGTCATCATGTGTTGGTAAGGCAGGAAGTCTGGCAACCAGAGTGCCTCACATGTCACTTCTTGGGAACTCTGTAACGTGGCGTGTTCATGCTTCAGTGCGTTTTGCCACGAGGGCGCATACCATCATGTTGATGGCTTGGGCAGTGATGACAGATAACACAAACAATAGAAATGCAACAAAATGTTTGTGAATTTATATCGAAATACGATATTTGGAGTAATCCAGTCCAAAGAGTCATCGTGCGTGTGATCAGGATGTCACGCAACTGAGACAGTTTGATTTCCAAAATTTGGATACAAAAAAATAAAATAAAACAAAGGCTTTAAGAGTATATTATTGTCTTGTGCTTTTTGTTGACCGCCCTGCTTGCCTTCTTGTGATAAAAAACAAAAATGAGTGCCCTGCTGGTTCCAGATAGTAGTTGTCACTTGCCACGCCTGCGGTCTGGAGCGTATTTTTTTGTCAGTGATCACGAAGATGAAAAATGCCAGACAGTGCAACCACCAAAGTCAAGCTCAGCCCACTCGCTCCGACGCTGGTTGTTCTAATTTCAAGACACACACGTTGCATTAATTGAAATGGAATTATTATGTTTTCAAGCTTGCACCGTTTCCACCGTGAAACCGGAGAGGCGTTGTTTGATATTTTTATATTGCTTACTGTCAGACAACTTGACCACTGTCTAATTTGAGAAAAAAGGACTTTCTCAAATAAAGTTAAACTACTTACCCCTTGAAGACAGAGCGGGAAAGTATTTGCAGAAATATACTGTCACTTAGTGTCTGGATTTAATAAATGTAGTGTAATAACTAATAATAACGTCTTTTGTATCAGCATATATTTGTTGAAATTGAAATTTAATGAAATGTATTGCTCACACTACAAGAGTGCGATGCGTTCCTATGTTGTGATAAGTTATATGGTGATGGTTATCATTTTTATCATTGTCACTACTCGAACACTATTGAATTTGAATTATTTGTCATTTTATATTGAAAAAAAATAATGAGTATTTTGTAAACAAGTGGATTAATTGGATTGAAGGTTTCAGTTTCATCCACTAACTTGTGCTTTATAATCGGCTATGATATCGCAGTTATTTCTGTAATTCTTTTCTTTTTCTGATTCCAGCATGGTGCCTTAGTCTTTTCCCGGTTCTCTTCTTCTTCATCTCATTTTTCACATACTACTGTTCCTATGCCATAGTTCAGAGGTAAACACACACACACACACACACTTACTTTGTATTTTGTCATTGCTCTGGTATTAAGGTCACTTAACAGCCAAAATGCCCGCTGTGCTTAAAAAAACTGAAAAAAATCGCTGGAGGACTACAAAGCGCTGAGTCCCCATGAATAAAGTAGTACAAGCCGACCACTGAGCCAAGCTGCTGGTTAATTCGTCCCTCATTCAGACCTACTTTGCACTTTTTGAGGCTTCTGGACCCAGTTTATGTCTGGAGAATTTATTTTTATTTTTTAAATGACTTGAAGAGCAGTTTTCAGTTTCATGCCAGCGGTGGTGATTCACGTCTTTGTGTCTTGTCTTTTCACAGTTATGCCGGCACCAGCAAGTCTGTCAAGAGCCGCAACTCTTTGTGTGCTGGCAGGCTGACGCAGAAGAAGTGGGAGAGCCTCGACTTGAAGTGCGTCACGACATGTCTGCTTAGGTTATCACGATTCACATGCACTTCTGGCACAACTGTATTATCAGTTGACTTAGCTGTGCAACTATTACTCACCCCATTAGGCAAACCTGTTCGTATAAGAGCCAATACATGATTATTATGATCAAAAGCGCCCTCATATCTTAAGCTGATATGAGCCCTGTGTGGTGGCAATTAACTCAGATAACAATAAGCAACCATTTGGCAAATAATTAAAATGCCATAAAAAAACGGGCTTCAAGCAGTTTAATGGCACTGGAGGTTGAAGTTTACTGTCGGAACGGATTAGTGACATTTCCATTCATTTCATTGGGGAAAGATTATTTGATATGGTGGTGTTTTGAGTTATGAGTGTAGTCACGGAATGAATTCAACTTGTATCTCAAGGCACCACTGTAGATGGGTGTGCAATACAAATAGATAGGCTAAATATGAATTATTTTTTTAATGCGGCACTTGTGTCAGATGTCATTATCCTGGCCAGATGCAGTACCTGAAGTGAAGTATTTGCAGAGTATTTATTACTGATACCTTTTCCAAATATTGTTATTCTTTCCATTTGTGATCACTTAACTTATCACGACCACGGTTCACCCCCTCACCCCCTGGCTTTTACTCTATCTTCACCTCTGGACTAAGACCTTTTAAAATGCCGATATCCCTAATCTCTACAAGAAAAACTGTGTGCACGAAGTCCACCGGTTTATAGTGCTTGATAATTGCCGTGAGTCCTAAGGTCAACTTGCTGATATATGAAGGTATGAAATGTATGTGAGCCTCTCTGTCACCGCAGTGGGTCATAAACAGTTGGAGTCCAACGCTGGTGAACAAGTCAAAATATTTGACGCGTAATACCAACTGCTACACTTGTCCTGCTCCAGAAGCTCCGCGAACGGTGTTGTTTTCTTTTCCCTTTCCTCCGACGAGGTGTGCCAACGGAGGATGTTAATGAGGGACATAGAAATTCAAATGGCCCGTCTGCTCTGCTCATAACGAGTGTGTTTCACCTTTGTAATAGATACCACAAGTTAAAGTATCACCCAAGCCAAGCACAACGAGTTTTCTAAACGGCAGCGATGTGTTTACCGGCAGCATCGTTTGCATTGTCTATTGTGTGCTTTGTTATCACCAAACGGCATCAAAAAGGACTTTGCGGCCACATTCATAGTCTTTTTTTCGTGATCTCCAATGTGATTCATGTGTAACCACCGTCCTGATGTTTCTCCCACAGCATTAGCAGGCGGACGCAGCTCTTTCTAAAACTGGATGATTTCTTCTGGCGAGAGCATCTGTCAACGTTGCCGCTACCTTATGGCATCAAGGGCAGTGGTGTGTAGATATTTATTACCTGCTATTTTGCCATTTTATTTCTTTAAACTTATTGATTATTTTACATTGCGAACGTCTGGGTTTTTGTGTCTAACAAGACACAAACCATTTATTCCAGAGGGTGGAGGACCTTTTTTCCTATCGGGGCATTTCGGGTTAATGAATTCCACCAAGGGTCAAACAAAGGAAAAAATAGGATGTGACAGCAGAACATTTTTTTTGTTTTGTATTTGGAGTTACATGGCCCAATGGATTAAATACTCCCACGGGGCCATTGATAGGCCACGCGCCCTAGGTTTCCCACCCCTGCTTGACCCCATCTTGCTGCTTTATTCGCTTTCTGATGATCGTCTTTTTAAACTGCTACCTTTCTCTCGTTTCCACCCAGAACTGCAGCTGCTGAAAGTTCTTGCGGTAACAGCCCATTATCAGATGCCGGCCAACATAGACAAGTACGTGTGACACGGCTAAGTGCCAGTAGGTTTAAGTACTGGTTTTGAATTAGGTTTCATAAAAAGGATGAACAATGTGTGTTGCATTTTTTTCTTTCAGCCTGGAATGCAGAACCTGTGTTGTCATAGGCAACAGCTTTGCCATTAAAAACACATCCTTAGGAGGCACCATTGACAAATATGATGTGGTCATTCGGTAAGAATAAACAAATTGTATTGTATATGCTTTCCATTGGACAACTATGTTATGTTTAATTGTATTTTCAAATTTTGCAAGGCTCGCCTCAATTTCTACGAATTAGGGCTGTGCAGGAATCGGTGGTTACTTGAATCTGAATGTTCAGATTTGAGTGAGAATGAATATGTCATATTGCTGTCTTGTGTCACAGACAACGCGTGTGACGTATCTGTATGTATATATGTCGGGGTGCACCGTGTCGTGTTAGGCGCGCTCTTTCAGAGCGCTACCCGGAAGTGTTTAGGCGTGTATCAAAATGTTTATCCACCTAATCAGCATAAAATGAAACATTGAAGTAATCAGTCAATAAAGCCCATCGACGCAGTGTAGCAATGCCCTTCTCGTTACTTTACTGCTGGCCTCTGAAGTGCTAGCACAAAGGGAAACGGAAGCAAATTTGGACGCTGGACTCGAGAGATGAAACCCACCTGCCCCAGGTTAGCTTTGCGCAAGCTACCTCGAATGACAGAACATTTGAATTAATTAGGGATTTGCTGTTTGAATGGTAAACGATTAGCAATCCCTCTTAAGTCTCTTTAATCCCTAATAAATAAATACAAAAAGTAACAAATGGTGTATTGCAATATTAACGGGCAACATTGAGACTTCAATTTGGTGCTTTTATTTCATCTCGCCAATCAGAAAACCTTTGGGAAATGTACAGCTAGCTTTCTCGACAGGAAATAGGATCACATTTTATCATGTCAGGCATGAAAGCGCAAATCTAACTTTGTGTGTCTGCTTGGAGCAGACACACACACACACACACACACACACCGAGTTGCGATAAGCCTCTTTCAAACAGCACAGCTGTTGGCCTGGGTACAATGCATTTTTCTTCCCAACATCAACGTGTCCGGGTGCCTCCCTAGCTCTCCTTCTGAAAACGAATCAGTAGCCGGACATGTAGGTTATTGATGGTCTGAATTCAATGCATGCCTGAGAGCAAATGTCATTTGTGTCATAGAAACACAACCTGAACGTTCTAAAAAGCCTAATGAGACTTGTCTGCAACCAAACATAGTCAAGGAGTTTCATAATGCCATAATACAACCTGAGTACAACTCAAAAGAATTTGGGCAACCAGATGTTGGGTTCTGGAAAAATTTGTTTTTTTTTGGTGTCCTTTTTAGTGAACGTTTGTGTTATATCGAGCCTCTTGAAAGTCTGGTCAAAAAAGCCTTACCTTGAGAGTAAAACAGACTCATTTGATTTCAGTGGTACCTCTACTTACGATCAGCTCTTCATGCGAAATGTTCAAGTCACGAAACGCCTCAACAGGAATATATTGCCTCTTTTTATTAAATAAATTTCAAGATACAAAAGGTAAAAAATACAGTATGGGCCGCTGCTGGCAGGTCCGAGTTTCCTGAGTGCAACATACTTAGAGCTGCTCTGCCATTGGCTACTACCGAGCATCCTCCTGGCATCCCATTGGCTAAGAGGGACCTGTACCGTATGTGTCTGTGTGTAGATAGATATTAATGTGTCTATGCAGCGTCCTCGTCATTCGCCCCTTGAGCCATGAGGCGTTCCGATAGTTTTACGTAAATGTGAATCAGAAAAAGTGTTCACTAGTTGGGCCATCGCTTACTATGCTGTTGTTTGCTTTGGACATTTTCGAAAGATTGTTAAAAGCCGACGAAAGCAAACCAACTCGGATCAGTTCTTTACAAAACGCCAGGCAAAAATCACCACTGAGAGAGAACATGAACTAAAGTGGGCAAAAATAAACGAGCACGCAGTTAAAAGTTAAACGACCATCATTTATATTCTTTGTTTTTTACATTATACAGAACTCTCATTTATTGTGCAATAATCTAATGCTTGCGCGGGCCTTAATTCAAAGCGTTCTCCAACTCATCCAAATTATCAATTGTATTTTTGTCATTTATGTGTTTAAAGGTGGATGTTAGAAGCATTTGAAGTGCTCATTTCATGTTTTGGGGACAATTTAGATTCGCCAGTGCACATGCAATCGATGACAGTAAAAAAAAAAAAAAATTAAATTGTGTCACTTGTGCAAATTCGGCGACCATCCCACTAGTTGAGTGAATATTAAGGGAATCGGAGGAATGTCTTGCTGAAAGAGCAAATCATTTAGACCACCTGATCGTTCTTCCTGAATGGAACTGTGTGGGGGAGGTGAAGAATGCTGCGATTTTGAAAATGAGATGTGATTATTTACCTCCAGTTTCTCCTCTTACAGACTGAATGACGCTCCGGTGAGGGGCTACGAGGACGACGTCGGGAACAAGACCACAATGAGATTCTTCTACCCAGAATCTGCCTCCTATAATCCAGGCTTGAACAACCAGCCTGGCACACTTCAGATCTTTGTGCCTTTTAAGCAGCAAGATGTACTGTGGCTCAAAGAGATCCTCTACAACGAGAAGAGGGTACAAGATGTGTGGAAAAAGTTCTCACACACCACACACACACACACACACACACACACACACACACACACATACACACTGCTTTCCCCAGACCTTGCCAGCCAACCATATCCGGAACAAGCAGTGATAGGCCAATGTCAAAGTCCTTATTGGGCCTCTGTCCTTTTAGTCGCAGCCTGCTAGTCCGAACCGTTGCCGGGCCATTACCTGCTAATTATGCACATGGCGTTGCTTCCAGTCATGAGGGAGTTAGTGGCTGGCTTGCATCACTTGTTTGTATAAATCAAGTGGGTGTACTGGACATGACTTATCTTTTCTATTTATTTTTGTGTGCATGCATTCCAGGGCAGAAAAGGTTTTTGGAAGCCCCCTCCCCAAATCTGGTTGGGTGATTTTGCTCAAATCCGAGTGCTGGACCCGCACTTTTTGCACCAGACGGCAGAGAAGCTGCTGCGAATCCCCCTGACCCCCAAGGGTAAACGGGTGAGGCTCCGCTTTTCCAGTTTCGAGAGTCGTCATTCTGTCAGGCAGCTCGGCGAAGAGAAACAAGAGTTGCATTTAACTTGTGACCTGCCGACATGCTTAACCGCGCGTTCTCCTGCTGGGAGTCATTCATGTTGTTTGTTCGCTTTTACGTCTCACGAACCAAAGCTGGCCGGAGCAGCCACTGGACGGTCAAGGGTGTTTGGATGACAAACTCAGTTCAAGTGTAGCTCGGTCATTTACAAGGGATCCAATTATGGCAGATGATGAGACAGATCTTCCCGTTCTGACATTTTGATGCAAGATAAACCCTCGCCCTCTTCAAGTTTGCAGCACATAATGGCTAAGAAATAAGTGGCCTAAATAGAGTTTGCAGTACAACCGAAAAGGACAACTTAAACTATTTCCAAAAGATGGCCGCTGCTGTTCAGTAATTTAGCAGTTCACCAAACAAAACTAAACGAAAGAAAAAAGACGCTGAGGAAACTTTGAAGCACTCTTCATGGTGACAACAAGAAAACATGATGCAAGGCGTTTGAGCTGTGAGCCGTTGATCTGTTTTCACTTGAAAACTTTTTTTCTGAGCCTGGACTTTGAAACAGTTTCCCCCCTAATGACCGCTTGAATCTCCTGGGAGATTGTGTGCCTGGCAGAGCCAAGTTTTCTTTTGGTTCTGCCTCGTTACTCCTTGCCAGAGCTCTTTTTTTTTTTTTTTTTCTATCTTGTTAAAGAATGAGAAGTGGTTCGCCTTTTTGGACTGCAGTCAGAACAAGTGGGCAGTGTATGCGAGGTGAGGGCACCGGCAGCGATAGTCAAGCTGAGCAGCAGGCTTTGGCCCACAGGAGCCCTCCACCAACTGTACAAACTTTAAGGAGCGTTGCAGAGAGGGGGAAAATTGTGTTTAGGACTAGCACCAATCTGGGAGGATGCAAATAGAGACACTTGTCTGTAAGCAGTTAACATGTTAGAGTGTTGACCAACTTCAAGGATTACTCAAAAAGTACTCAGCTGATTAGCACAAAACGTTGTGGGGTGTGGACCAAGGAAGGAAGGAAGGAAGGAAGGATATTTTGGGCAGATCGAAAGAAGTGGGTGTTTATGAAGTACTGTTTTGGTGCGCATTAGTCTTGTTTGGTGTGTTGGTCTTCTGCTCTGCGGCATTTTCTCTGGCCTACGTCGATCAGTGGGTTGGCGCTCAGTGTTTGGTGTTCAGGTTCCAGGTGTTCAGATATGGAGTAGACCACAACATTCTAACATTCTCCTGCGAACAAAGGGCTGCGTGAAGAATATTTATTCGGAGCGCAGTGCAAGAAGGTTTCATTTCAAGCAAAAATCGTTTTGACCCGGCTTTGAACTACTTCATTTTTGGGCTCTCATGTCACACTGTTGGACCACACTTTCTGAGAACCACCCTTAAACTCTCCACCACCACTCCCTCTTCATCTTCTGCATTGCCGACGCTTGTACAAAGCCACGTGATCCACACAGTGCGTGTGTTCACACCCCATCTTCGCTTGCAGTGATGACAGTGTGCAGACCACTCACCAAGCTCCGCAGGCCTGTGTCCAAACTACACAGAGCTCTGGCAGCGGCCATATGAGTCTCATACACTCAGAATGTCTGCTATTCCGCAAGAATCGTATTCGACACACATACGGACGGAGCACGGATTGTTGTTCGTCTTTCTTTGTGTGCCCCGCGATTGGCTGGCAAGCGGTTCAGGTCAAGTGGAAAAAATTCAAACTTAATACAATTGAGGTCAAGTGAAAAAAAATTAAAAAGTAGCATAGCATCATGGGGGATTGTAGAGATCCTGCAGAATGGACATAACTCCAAATTCTGCTGTCTCCCCGTAACATAAACATGGACATAAACAACACTGTGGAGAGATCACACCATTGATTTTAATGGAGCCATCTCCACATAATGTAAGTAACATCTTTTATGATTGGCAGAGAGCGCTTAATCTAATCTTTTGAGTTATTTTATACTCACTGCTGGGATAGTCTCCAGCACGGCCCGGGACCCTTGTGAGGATAAAGTGGATCAGAAAATGGATGGATGGATGGACATTTGATACTTTTCAGTATTGCTGTGTTCTTTAGTAACGTGCTCAGCGTTTAACTAATGAACAATAACGCGATCTATAAATTGAAACTATGATAGTTTTCCCATATTTTTTTTTTTTTTGTTTCCAAATGAGAAAATGAGGTGTCTAATTTATTTGTCGTACATCGACGATGCAGCTGGCATTTTACCGTCGTATGGGATCTCTTAGAGGAAAAGGGATCACCATCTGTGGAATGGGTTTTGCGTTTTTCATTTCTTTTCAGTTGCATGTTGATGTCTGCTGATGTTTTCATTCAGATTTTGCGCTTTTATAGGAAACACGTCCAAATGTGGAACTAGTAAAGTACCTCACGAATTATGTTGGCTTGTCTCGCCATCTAGTGGCAAGGTGCAGTGGTGCATTAACAGCATAATGAAGGGGGGGGGAGAAGAGGTGCTTGTGTACACAGATTCCAATTGCACATGGGCCATTTGAATGTTAGCTATGGTCCAAGAGCAAATTTCTCATTAAGAACTTTTTGATTTGAAATCAGCCATCACTAGGCCCATTCTCCAAACTTGGAAGGATATTCCTCTCCAGTTCCACCGCAGAGCAACCCTGCTGGTTTTGAATTATATCCTGCCATAACATTCGCCGTGAGAGCTAAATCTAAAAGATTCAGTCGTCAAAGTAAGGACCCCGATGATTTCCAAGGTTTTTTGTTGGGTATCACAACGAGAAGCAGTCCGACTTATTTATTTACTTACGGTACTTGCTTGCTTACTCCATTTATTCATTGTTGTATCTCGCCCATTGTTGCTGAAAGAATCCGACTGGTTCTATGATTAGGTGACATTACCATCATAGTTCATCATGTCGGGAGACAGCAAACATCTATTTGAGTCTTGAACAATGTGTAGACAGTTGCAATTTTATATCATGATATGTGGTTAGCTTGATTGATTTAAGGACGATGAAAACGTTTCAAACAAAATGATGTGTTTTTGCCTCCAAAAGATTCATCCAACAACGGGAATCCTCGCCGTCGTCGTTGCCCTGAACTACTGCGATGTGGTCCACATAGCTGGTTTTGGGTATCCAAACTCCAGGAACATCAATGACCCAGTCCATTACTTTGACCATCGTACTATGAAATCTATGAAGGTAAGTAATGGCGGTCTTTAGAGTGATTAACATACCCCGTTCCTACCTGTTTCATCCCAAGTCTATTTCTGTCCCTTTTGTAGAACTCTTACCATGACCTCAGTCATGAAGCTGAAGTCTTAAAAAGACTGGAGGACTCAGGTGCCATCTTTTACTTACACCCGCATTCATGAGGCATGTATGATAAGGTTACCAAATCAATTTATGCATATGGTCTTCTAACTTGCATTGTCATGGTGTGCTGTTAGTGTACAACAAGATTGTCCTTCTTGTTTTAATAGTTGTATTTCTTTTTAAGAATATAAATACACAATCACAAATGATTCACACAGCATTTCGGCTGCTCCCGGTTTGGAAATATGTCATTTAATGGAGTTGTTTAATTTATTGTTTTTTTTCTTCTTAAAAAAAAAAAACATTCTAGTGGTACTGGTACTACTGGCTAATTTTTGTTGGACAAAAAAATGAAATGAAATAAATTTTAAAAATAAACCTTTTGTATTCAATCAATATGGCCACAAGATGGCAGTCAGACTCCTTTGAGTGTATCAACAATTCCACAGCAAAACCTCAACATGAAATCAAGTTGACATCATTCATTATAATAATAAGTATAATACCATGATAAAAATCAAATCAATGACCTTTGTACGGATAAACATTTTGATCCAGTTCTTGCATTAGTAGTCTGACTGGACTGTGCTCTACTTAATGTCATGACTATTTGAAAATGCAGTACGAGAATTGTTAGCTCACATGTGTACAAATGGACATCTGGACGAGCTGAACACCATTATGCTGTTGGGGCCGTGTGCAAACGGTGCTCACGTGGCAATTCATTAGCGTTGTCATGAACTGATTTATGCCTCTGGCATTTAAAAGCTAGTTGGGCTTATGTCGCGTTATAATTAACTTTGAATGAATGCTAATATAAAGCGAATGTTAAGCTTTTCATTGCTTTCAAAAATGAGAATGAATGCTGGTTAGCACGTCCGACTCACAGTGCAAAGGTGCAGCGTTTGATTTCACGCCCTGGCCTTCCTATGGGAGCTTGCATGTTCTCCCCTTGCCTGCATGTCATGATTCTGTTTGTGACCAACAGGTGGCACTGTAGGGTTCTCCCTGCAGCTGCACACCTGTTGGTCATCATGTAATTAGTGCTTTAAAAGGACTCCAAGCCCGTCCACTCATTGTTTGTTTCTTTGCGACTGTCATGTTTGTTCCGGTCATGTTTCTGTTCTAGTTTTTTGAGCTTCAGTCATGATTTTGTTTGATACTTTGGATTCGTTTTGGTTGTTAGCACTTTGTTTTGGATTTAGTTTGGATTTAGATGAATTGTATTTAATATTTGTCTGTTATTCGTTTGTTTTTAATGTCACCTGCTTGCCATGTTTCCGCGCCAACTGAAAAATCACTTTTTGTCCCGTAACTGTTCATCCTACACCCGCGCATGCCTGCCTGTTTTTGTGCAGGTGTGCACACAGGCCTGACAAAACTTGTGGAACCACTGGTTCATGAAGCACCTTGAAGTTTCTTTTTTCCCATCACTAGCGGGAGGCCTTTATAAATGTTGATTTATTTATTCCCCCCCCCCCCCCTGCAAATTATTGTTGAAATGTTTTGCGGTTGTTCCTCCATAATGGTCTGTGCTGCATACAGCAGCATTTTTTTTCTTGAAACCCCGATTTACTGATACTTCAGCTTTTTACAGATGTCCCTCGTGCTCTTCTGATGATGATGATGTGATTTGTACTAATTCTTAACAACAGCAACACACCGCTGTGATAGTAAAGATACACATTCCCAACATTCCACAATTAGAATTTCCCAAATGAACTCCCCAAAACTGCCATTCTCAAAATCAAACGTTTTACACATATACCTCCTCTTTCCACATTTTGTAAAATTCCCAATTTTTTGACCAATTCAAACCGTTGGAACATCAAGCCTCGCATTCTAAATTTCTGCCCTCCAATACGACTGGCGGGCTATTGCCCCACAGTGAAGCCAACCTTTTCCCCGAATCCACCTCGCCAGCCTCCCCAATGCAGAACTACACACCTACTTTAGGTGTTCCATGTCACGCTTGAAAGCCTGCCTTTGCTTGCTTGACACAACAGGGACTTACATAATAGTGTGAACGTGTCCATTGCTTCTATGACCAGTCAAAACGAGGTCAGACTTTGCAGAAGAGTCTATTTGGAGTGCAAACGTAGCGCTCTGCCAGTATACATGCTACACAGAACCATACTCCGTGTGTGTGCGTGTTTGTGTGTGTGTGTATGTACACTGTGGCGCTTTTCTTTTAAACATCTGCTGTGCTGCAGTCAGCGCATGTATACAGTATTATTAGCATGGCGGAAATAATTCACGTGGGCCTGCAGTGCAAGCTCCCTCATTCTTATTGTGCTCTTTTTTTCACTATAAATATGGCATGATGGTAAAATATAAATAACTACATTAACTTTAAACACATTTATATTTGTACAAGGATGGATCAGATATAATTACATTAATATCATAACCATATTTGACAATCAAATCATACTACAGCCATATACTTTAGTTTACACCAATCATCAAATAAGTCATGTCACTCTTAATAAAATAAAATTAACTGTGGCAACAGTGGAAGTTAAAGTAACCTTGATTTGAATAGAACGGTCCGAAAAAATATTCAGTTGATTCTTATTTAACATAATGCACACAACTACACAACAATCGTTAATCAATGTATTAGGAATGGAATACAAATATATTGGTTGAATTAATTGATTAGTTATAGAATAAGTCTGTATTATCTAATCAATCAATGTCTCGGAAAATATGGACACATTTATTGTATTGACATGATTGAATTTTTTATGGGGAGAAAACACACACACACACACACACACACACATATGCAGTGTGTCTGTCTGGCGTGCGTGTGCATGTCAAGGGTGGCCAATGGACATTTCGTGTGGGAGAATACACAAGTGGAACAGGATGCAGTCAGGCGACCCGGCGAGAAGGCATCTGGCTTGGCCTCAGGGCCGGGAGAACTGCCAGGAGGCAGGTGCCCTGTGATCCGGCCCCACACCAACGGGTTCAATATGACGGGCGTGAGGAGAGAAAGAAAGCACAACAAATGCACCTTCTACTATATGGAGTTTCTTTCTCCACACCGATACGAACTCCCTTTTCTTCATTGTCGTGGTAGCCAATACGATCAAAATGATCCCATCATTCATTTGCGTGGGCACCACAAAAACAAAGGTCAGGCATATCAGCTGATTTAAAAACTTGACACTGCCACTTGACAAAACTCATTTTTGATCCTAGATTTAAAGGGTACTGTTGATGTATGGCGGCCCGGTGGTCGACTGGTTCCCGTCTTGGCCTCACAGTGCAATGGTGTAGGGTTCGATTCTGACTCCGGCCTTCCTCTGTGGAGCTAGCCTGTTTTCCCCGTGCCTGCGGGGGTTTTCTCCGGGTACTCCAGTTTCCTCCCACATTCCAAAAACATGCGAAGGCAGGTTAATGGTGTCATTGTGAGCATGGATGGTTGTTTGTGTGTGCCCTGCCCTGATTGGCTGGCAACTGGTTCAGAGTGTCCCCCGCCTACTGCCCGAAGACAGCTGGGATAGGCGACCCTTGTGAGGATAAGCGAATCAGAAAATGTAGGAATGGATGTTTAATGTCTACCCGCGACCCCAGTGAGGATACCGTAAGTGGTTGAGAAAATAAATGTTTCATCTATGGTGACCAACCGACCGTTTATTGTTCCAATATTAGCTATATCAGTTCCAGTGTATAAAAATAAGTCGAAACAAATTTAAACTTATTAAAACACTTAAACCTATTAAAGTATGTCTTCTGTATCACATTATGGTAACTATAACGACACAGTATGGTGATGGTGGCAAAAGTACAGGGCCGAAGGGCAAGGAAGCAAGGAGGCACTGTGTTTCTTCAATAAAAATTCTTGGGATTGTGTCATCGGGATTTCTGTGAGCGACAAAATATCAGTCTTCTCATGATTCAGTTTGGGACCAACAGGTGGCACTGTAGGGCCGCCCTTGCAGCTGTACACCTGTTGGTCGTTAGGCAATTAGTTCTATAAAAGGACTCCCACCCGAACACTCATTGTCAGGTCATTGTTGCTCTTTGCTGCTGTCATGTTTGTTCCGCTCATGTTTTTGTTCTAGTTTTTTGAGCTCCAGTCATGGTTTTGTTTGATACTTTGGATTCGTTTTGGTTGTTAACACTTTGTTTTGGATTGAGTTTTCTCTGTGTTTTATTAAATACAATTCGTCAAGTTCACCCTGCTCCCCCCTACTGCCTGCTTTTTGGGGTCCACCACCACCTCGCAAACGTGACAGAACTGTCATGATTCGGTTTGTGATCAGCAGGTGGCACTGTAGGGCTCCTCCTGCAGCTGAACACCTGTTGGTCGTTAGGTAATCAGTTCTATAAAAGGACTCCCGCACGACCACTCAGTGTAGGGTCATTGTTGCTCTTTGCTGCTGTCATGTTTGTTTGTTTGTTTGTTTTTTTTTGGTCATGTTTTTTGTTGAATACTTTGTTGGACTTTGTTTAGTATTTAGTTTTCTGTGTTTTATCAATAAACTTCTTCAAATACACCCTGCTCCTTCCTCCTGCCTGCTTTTTGGGGTGGCAGGAGGAAGTGACAATCTTCAAAATTAGAAAGCATCCAATTGTGTGTGTAGGGAATTTATCAAATCTGTATGCATGAGTTCCACTACATTTTGAATTGAACCACCGAATTAAAACTTTTTAAATTGTCCATATATGTTAAAATTTGTCTTTCTGAAAGAGCCAGACACACGGTGTTGCTTTAACACGTTTTCCGCTGTTTTTCTCCACCTAAATGTTACGGCCCTGTTCAATAAGATTCCTTGTGACGTTTGTCAGCGTGATTCTGGCCTGTGGAAGAAAGAAAAACGTGGCGAGAAGCGAAACCCTGTCCCCTAAAAACTCCAGCTAATTCCACAAATATGCGTGAGTATTACTTGGCGGCTGAGTGTCAGACGGAGACGTATTCTCAATGTTCGTCATTGCACTGTTTGAGACGATGCAGCGGCATGTTGTCAGGAATAATAAATAAAGCTGTGGCCGCCGTGTGCGCACACGCTATGGAAGCAATGCTGGATGGAATCGAGTCCGTCTGCTTGTCCCTTCACGCAGTGTGCGTGTGTGTGCTGTACTGTTCCTTTAACAACGCAGCAGCCACTATTCGATGTGCTTTTTGTACCCTCGGACATGGCAGCGCAGCTCACGTGTGTGCACAAACAAGAGGCCGAGTGTTCGCGCGCCGGCCCGGCCACCGGGTTCAGCGCCACTGCTACAAAGCGCCAAAACCGCAGAATCTGAAAATGACACCGGGTTAAAAATGGAACATATTACTCAGCACCCCAACAGCAACAACAACACTCAGACGGAACATGAACTTTAACTAACATTTACTGGCCACAAAATGATTTTTTTCCCTCAAAGGGCCATGACAAAATGATGCAACCATCCTATTTTTATCCTTTGTGTATTCTATTTTTGGAGCATCAGTGGGTTCTATTTTTTTTATTTTTTTTTTTAATGCTTCCGTAGGGTTTATTTGTTTTCAGAATTGCATGGCAGCCCGGGTATATATATATATATATATATATACATACATATATAGTGTGTGTGTGTGTGTGTGTGTGTGTGTGTGTGTGTGTGTGTGTGTGTGTGTGTGTGTGTAAATGTAAAAACAGGTTATATTCTTTTTTTCTGTGGGAAGAACAAATATTAAAATGAAAATACTTAGCATTGTATCACGCCTATGGGCCATTCTCTTCTTGCGTCTCTTACAGCGGACACCAGTGCTGCCTGGGCCAATAACTCTAGATTCGAAATTGCAGAAATGTTCTTGAAAGCCCTCAAAAAGATGATTAAAAGTCTGTGACGTGGTGAAGGGGGGACAACGAACCGCACTCCAGCAGGGGTTCACGGCATGCCTACTTGGCGTACGTCGACTATTTTTCAGGCTACACATGGCTTACAATAAAGATGAGCATTTTTCTTCTTGAGACAGGCAGACGAAAAGTGCAGTATTTGCTCTTCAATCCACATTTGTTGACACACATCACCCGTCAGCTCATGTTGACTGTAAATGGAATGCGTGGCATGGAGTGATGATAGACGCGCCCTATCATCATGTTATTGTTTTATACAGAAAGTCACAGTCGTAGTAAAATATTGTCGACTTGTCCGCATTGACCCTCTTTCTCTCGGAAGCGGACTGGTATTGCCTATTTCCCTCTCGTGGGAAAATTCCTTTTTGGGCTCGTAATGTCCACTTACATAACATTGTCCGTTTTTTAATATATCATTTTTTTACAGAAAGACGCTGCAGCCTTTTGTACCCGTCAACCTGCTCTCAGTGTGCAAATACCCTCCCACGTCCTCTCTTCCTTCCCATCTGCTTGTAACGCTGAGCCTTGAATAATGACAATTCAAAACAATGGAACCACTCGACGGTGGTTTCATAAGGCTTTCAATAATTTTTTGCTGATATCCCCTTGTGGCGAAAAAAAAAAAAGAAAAACCTTGACAGCTTGGTCACTGACGATCGAATGGTGTGCACAGCTTTAACATTTTCACATGCACACAAGATCATCACAACTGTGTACAGTCAAAGCTCTTTTCAAACGTACCCCGTTTACGTTTTCACCCTTATAACGTTACTTCAAAGTCCAGATTTCAGGTACCGTATTTTCCACACTAAAAGGCGCACTGGATTATTCGGCGCACCTTCATTGAATGGCCTATTTTGTAATTTTTTTTCATACATTGGGCGCTTCGCGTTGTAAGACGCAATCTGCAATGCATCCACTAGATGGAGCTATGCTCAAGGAAACGGCAACAGAACAATCAGATGACAGTAAAACTTATTTAATAAAGCAGTGACACAGTTCACGTCACCAACAGCAAGTTATAACATTGACTTGTTAACGTTGAACTCTCTTGCCGCCGCTCTATTTCCGTCCGTGTTCAACTGCATAACCGATCGCTTTAAGTTTGAACTCTGCGTTGTCAGCATGTCTCGAGCAAGGAGCCATTTTGGGGTCGAAATATTACTGTAATGACCATACACAAGGCGCATCGGATTTTAAGGCGCTGTGAGCTTTTAAGAAAAAGGTGCGCCTTTTAGTGCGGAAAATACGGTACGCCGTTTTTCAAATGCTGATTTTGCTTCTAACAAACACCTTTAGAACATACACTCTTAATCACGACCACATTTCCCCAGATTAACATCACACGTGTCCTTTTTGTTCGCAACAATACTAATCTCTTCAGAGAGCACAAAAAGCTCAAGAAAAAACAAACAAAAACAAAATATGCTTGTGGAGTTGTGTGGATGCTCACTGAGCCGAATCTCATTTGATGTCACCGCTTGTGGCCCGTCAACATTTTGGGATTTTGACGGTGACTTCACAGGCTTATTTTCCCCATTAATTCCCATTTGTATGACTTTGATGGCATTCTGCATCAGAGGTCCACCCGTACTCTGTCTTTGTTGATTTTTCCACTTGATTTTGATTGACTCACTTTGGCCAAGTATTACAATTCCCCCAATACAGGAATCTTCCAAATGGGGAACGCTTCAAGCTCTCTGAGCTCCTAAACGGCCCATGATAGATGACGCCGTCATTAAAAGCAGTGGAGCTCATCTCTGGGCTCTACTTGATGCATTCGAAGATGTTTTGATGGTGCTCCCCTAAAAGGCACAGACCCATGAAAGAAATGAACGCACGCCAACAAAATCAACGCAGCACCGCTGAAGTATTTTAGTTTTGAAACAACCGGCTTGAGTATCGCAAACTGAACTTCTAATCTGCGATGCCAGAGGCGAGATAGAAATGGAGGAAAATATGATTAGCTGAAGGCCGCACACATTTCACCTTAGACAAGTCCTCGATTCTTCTCCATGTATTTAAAAAAAAAAAAGCCCAAAACACAGATGACTAACCGGCGGTATATGCACTTAATCCTCTTCAGAAAAGCAGGCAGAAAGTGCTACAGTAAACAGATTATGGACTGAATAGCTGTGCTACGACTGGTTTGCGGTGATAACGAATACCAATAGAACAGAGAGGGGAATGGAATTGATAGACCTTTTATTAAACTTGACAAAACAACGTTGCTTTCCATATCGGCCATTCCTGAAAGAAACCCCGCGGGTGCCTCTTTAGATAGGTTCCAGGGGATCTATAATGAGGTGCGGTGGGGTATAGCCCCTGTATACATGACTGGAAGCAATACATCATGGCACGCACACCGTATCTGCAAAACGCCATTTTCTCATGGTAATGGACGATCCTGAGGACAAAATGCAGCAAAGCTTGCTCCGAATGTGAATGTGAGCGGCAACAAGAGGATCGTGTCACGGAAGTTCCAGTCCGTGAATACATTGGAGAGATATATTTTAGGGGCAAACGAGAAGCTGCAGGAGAAAATAAGACAGATGGAACCATTATTCAACGGAAATTTCAGGCACAGAGCACCTCGAAAAGTGGGGGATGGAACACTGGTGACATCAGTGTCTAAATGACTCCATAAGATCTACTTGCTAGTTTGTATTGAAGCACTTTTACCTTGTGCGGGTTCAATTGGTTTATTTTGTACAGTAAAAATCACAACAACAGCAAACGCGGAATGCGCTGCCAAGATTTATTTCCTTGAATGTTGCGCCCGGTCGGTTATTTTGAGCTGCAAGTTAAGTTTTCAAGTGTACACATGAGATGTGTACTGCGAGTGTCCCGGCCAGTTTGGTATTCATCACCACGCGGCCTTAGTTGTAACCTGCGGGCCTGTTTTCTCAATTAGACTCTGACAGCAAGACTAGTGCACGACCAAGAGCCGCAAATGTCTCTTTGGAC
Source organism: Hippocampus mohnikei (assembly GCA_026261675.1). Lineage (NCBI taxonomy): Eukaryota > Metazoa > Chordata > Actinopteri > Syngnathiformes > Syngnathidae > Hippocampus > Hippocampus mohnikei. The sequence goes on from JAKGUB010000327.1 coordinate 3,298,814, forward strand.
TTCAGGATCACCTCCATTTGTCTTAAGCGCTCCCTGTTGACACCCACTCTCTCTCTATGTGTGTGTGCGTGTGTTCGCACAATGCAACTGTATTGGTCTCCGAGGAGCAAGTTAACCCTGGGGTGCAAACGCAGGGAGCAGCAGCTGGAGATCGACTCTCCCTTGGTTCCTGTCCCAATTAATTAGCATGGACAAAGATGTCTACGTAAGCACACACGTTTGTCGACCGCACGCAAACGCGCACGGGCGCGCACAGCGGGGGTTTAAAGCAAGGAAGCGCGACTTTATGGCGACTTCCTACTAAAAGCCTCGTGTTTCAAATTACGGCAGTTGTCATTTCAGGTGTTTTTTCGTGTTGCTGAAACTGAATACGTGGCGTATTACTCAAAAAGTAGTCAGAAATGACTTCACCACATATTACAGTGGGACTGAGGCGGAGTGCAAAGTGCCTCTTTGTGTTGTATGTGGCTGTCCAAATCATTAAAAAAAAAAAAATGTAACAACTATATTTTGCGGTGGCCCGGTGCTCGATTGGTTAGCACGTTGGCCTCACAGTGCAGAGGTGCACATAAAAAGAGATGGGTGTTTGTTCATTTTTTAATTTTTTTTTTTTTTTACGTGAACTTTGGTCGTAATGAAGAAAGAGAAGCTCAAGAAATGGGGGAATTACATTCAATGTATTTATTTTTGTCAATAGGGCCAAACAGCTCAACCTTTGTCTCGTTTATCCATTAAAACGTTTGTCCAGAAGGCATCTGGCTCGTCCACGTGCGCATCTGCAAATTTCAGTTTCAGAGAGCAGGCGTGCGTCTTTTGTGGTTGGCACCTTCGCAGTCCAGAGAGAATTAAAACTCGTTCCACTGTGGACGGTGACACTGATGTTCCAGCATGCAGTTTCGAGTTCCAGGCAGGCTCGAGCAGAGGTGGTTCTTGGGTAATTCCTGAGCATCCTTGCCAATTTTCTATCATTGGAGGGTGACAGTTTGTGTCTTCCAGACCTTGGCAATGTGGCGATGTATTCAAATAACAGTTGATCTGAAGATCTTGGGATCAGCAGTTCAGAAATGGCTCCACAAGAATTTCCTCAGTGTCACAGTCACCTTGTAAAAGTAGCTTAGTTACTTCATTGATTATTTTAAAAGTAACTAAGATGCCGATTTATTTTCATAGTTACATTAAGCAAATACCGACAAGCGTGATTAACATAAACATGACACCTGGGATTGCCGCTTCATTTTTTTCTTCTTTGTCCTATGGGTTAGTCTGGATGCTTCGTCTGCACCACACTGCCTCTCACAGGTTGGTCTTGGTACTGTGCTGATTATCCAGCGCATAGCACGGCATTATAAGAGCAGTAAGCAGGCACATATGGCGATTTTTTATCATCAACTGAGGGGTCGCTTCGATTGGGTCTAACTTAAAATGCGGATTGACAATCAAAGCTTACAGCATTTTATGAGCACGGTGCTGCTGTGTGGGCCTGGAGTAAACGTGTTTTACTGACATGAAAGCCACAGCAGGATCGGCTCCATAATATCATGCACATGTTGAACTTTATGAATGGGTTTTACATTGAATGCAGGTGAAAACACCGCTGCGCACTTGTGCACAGTTGCTGCCTGTCTGAAGAGGTTTAAACTCGATCCTTGTACGTGACACCTGCCGCATCCTACTCCTGTCGCCGCAAGCTCCTCAAGTCATATGACATTTTCCTGATGACTGTGTCACTCAGCAGATGGCTGACAGCTCCGTCACGTCTGCCCACTGGTGATGTTAGCGCTTTAAGAATGAAGGAAGAAGAAGAAGGGGGCTTTAAATCAAAGAATGTTTCCTCGAATGGCAGCAGGCTAAAGCGAATAATACATCATGGCCTTCATGGTGATGAATTTGGCCTTGCATCACTTGAATGAGGTCTCACATGAAAAAAGAAGATGTATGTTGACGAAAGCCAGACTAAATGGTTGAATATATTTTCGTGAAAAACAGTCAACCATTCGAGGCTATTTCAAGATCTTTCCCACAGGAGGACATCCATTTCTAATCAAAGACCCTTTGCAGCTGAGGCCTCCTGCACTCATGCGCACGCGCGCGCACACACACACACACACACACACACACAAATGCAATTATTTAGTTGTTGAGGCAGTCTGATAGTGTTATGTCCTTTTTTCTATCAATGTGAAGCTTTACACAGTAGATGACACAAACACCTAAAGCTACAGTCCCATATAAGCACGGATGGACACGGGAGTCCCGGAAAGTGCCGGATCCCGCCGGATTAAGATCCGGGATGATCCGTGCTCTTTCTGGGGTTTTTTGAGTGTGACGGTCGTCCAAAAACCATCACGCCGGTGGTAACACGGCAGCTACACGGTCGAACCCGTACAAACACGGCAGCAACACGGAATCAACACGGTGCCCACACGAATGACCAAGGATCGGCACGGACAGTCAAGGCAGAGCGACGGAATAACACGAACCTACACGGCAGTGACACGAACAGCCCTGGATATTTACGGACCAACACGACGCCTACACGAATCATCCCGGCGCCTACACGGCAGCGACACGAACACACACGGTCCACCCCGGACCGTCAAGAACTTGTATAAAAGCTGGCTAATTTCCGGTGATCCCATCATTCTGCAATTGGATGTCGAGCGTGCATTTTAACGTGAAAATGCCAGGTAAAAAGAAAGCCACTGTCAATAAAGCCATTTTCTGACCCAGATGGTTCTCTTTTTCCTTCTATTCACTGTAGATACCACTTTTTTCACGGCTTCTCTATCTCGTATCTTCGCTTTAGCAATGAGGATAGTGTTTTCAACCTGAGCTTTTTGCAGTTGAAGCTGGCATCTCATCAGCATCAGGTTGTTCTCGGCCGTCATCTGATCCCCCATGTTGCAGCGTCGGTAGCACAGGAAAGGAGTGAATCGTTGTTCAAATTTCCCCTATTTATATGAGCATGAGCCATCGTCCGTGTTATCCCGTGTTCCTCCGTCATAGTCCGCATTAGTCCGTGTTTTCACCGTGTTTGCACCGTGAACGTCCTTGTTGCCACCCTGTCTATCCGTCATCGTCCGTGATATTCCTTGTTCTTCCATGATAGTCCGTGTATCCGCCGTGTTTCAACCGTGTTGTATCCGTTTTGCACCGTCTTCGTCCGTAGTAGCTCCGTGTTGATCCGTGAGGGTAGTCCTGAAGTTGACACTGTCGGCGTAGTCCGTGTAACCACCGTGAAAGTTCGGAGACAACCGTACCTCTGCCGCCAGGATTCTTGATGGTCCGGGGTGTGAATTTTTTTCCCGGACTGTCAAGGACATACACGGACAAACACGGCAGGGATACGACTGTCCCCGGACCCTACACGGCAGCTACACGGACCTACACGGTTGTTGCCAACTCCCCGGACCTTCACGGACGAACACGACAGTTTTGAACTTCCCAAAACCACCGTGTTGGCCTCCCGGAGCCCCAAGGACAGTGCCGGACGTTCCAGGACGAAGAGGGTTCACCGCGGAGCTACACGGCGGCTACACGGTCCACACGCCGGATCGTGCCGGATGTGGTCCGTGTTGATCCGGCACCTATATGGGACTGTAGCTTTACGAAGGGTTCTCTATCTTAACTCGGAGGCAAATGTTATTGTTAAATCTCGAGCGGTCGAACAACACTTGAGGTCGTACAGCATTGATGCTAAGCAAAATGTTTGTCTTCGAATGCTTTCCGTGTTTTATTTACCGTAATTTCCGCACTATAGTGCGCACCTGATTATAAGCCGCACCCACTACATTTTTAGAGGAAAACCAATTTTGTACATACACAAGCCGCACCTATATATAAGCCGCACGTGCCCACATTAAAACATGTAAACATATTTACAAAGAAAGACGGTACACAGAGAGAGTTTTCAAAGTTTTAATAAAATAACTTAACAATAATAACAATACAACTTTCTTCCCAAACGGTGCCTGTGACGCGGCAGTAAAACTGTAGCAACATGGTAACAACACACTAGCAACAGAGTAGCATCACAGTATAACAGGTCTGGTAAAAGAACATACCGGTACTTGTAAAAATCACGGTGAGCCGTCTTCATCTTCGTCCTGTGAACTGAAGCCATCGAAGTCACCGTCCTCAGTGTCGGAATTAAACAGTCTCATAAAGACTGGTCTTAATCTTACCTTTTCTACTCGAGCGCCCCTGGCGGCCGTTAGAAAAATTACATAAATTGGCCGCATCACTGTATAAGCCGCAGGGTTGAAAGTTTGGGAAAAAAGTAGCGGCTTATAGTCCGGAATTTACAGTATGTCTTTTTGCTCTTTTGTGATAAGTGGAAGCATGTGCAATGCAAATTGTAATTGTCTACGGGTAAAATTAACGATCAAGTATGCACCCAAGAAGAGATTTCTTTAGTTTCCCTCTTTTAGATGCATAAAGAGGAGGAAAGGGTGATGCAAAAAGCTTCATATTGCAGGATGTCACTATTCTAGTCGGATGTTAATAAATACTTGCTCGGAATATTCACATGATTTGCCAAGAGAGAAACATTTGAGAGCTGAAGATACACCATGTAACAACTTAGACCTGCGTGCATTGATTAGACCACCTGCATTAATTGGTTTGGAAATCCAAGGAAACGGCTGCTCATTTGGGTTCTAAATATTTATTTAGCAGTCATTCTGCCCATCACGTTTGATATTCAGCATTTTGCAAATTGCACAAATAAAGCTCCTGCATGGTTATCCTGGGAGAGAAATTCCTGCCTTATCATTCATGGCAGTTGGTATTGAAAAAAAAATATCCAATGACAAGCAAGCTAGCATAACATGCTACTGAATTAGTCCCTACGAAAAGACAACAATAGCTTTTACAGCATGTGGTATACTCATCCGAGCATTAACATGACTTTACCAAGAGAGACAGCCCAGGAATGAGTAATGATATAATTAACTTAAATCACATTCATTTTTTTTTTGCTCCAAAATTGTGTCTTGTTTTCCCAACTGCACTTATGTACTCAACTGCAGAGTAGCAGGTGTCTAATTAAGGCGCCGAATTGAGAGGAGGCCTGTATTTGGATGAATGCTTGGTCAAAGTCGAAGCTAGACCGTTGATGTCTGTTTATTGCTCGACAGGGAACTGTTACTTCTGTTTCAAAATGAGAATGGAGCAGTTTCTTTTTGTATGTACTTTTACCCTTGGTTGCTGCCAATTACCCCCAAAAAAATAATAATATATATATATATATATAAGAGCTGTCAGTTTAGCGCGTTTTTATCGGCATTAATTTTATCGGGATCTAAATTTTTCTTGCGAGATTAACGCGGCAGACGTCACAGCGGATGTTACGTTGCTCTATAAATAAACCAGAAACAAAACATCAAGCGCGCTGCACAGGTCCACGCACGTTTGTTTTGCCAGCCACGGCAGCGCGAGACACCGAAAACGGATATTTAAATAGTTTATGAATGGAAAGTTTACTTTAAAAAAGTTGCCAGATTGTTCCACTGACAAGACCAAAGTTACCTGTATGTTTTGCAGTCGAGTCTGAAATACCACTTAATGGCCAAACACACAGCTGACGTGAGTACTCCGCCCCCTCGTCTCAGACAGACAGCTATGGATCATTTCAAAGCGAAGAAAATGGATGACACGACGAAGAACAAATTTGCTGAAGCCATAGCTAAATATATGGCTAATGCATGCAAGCCTGTCAACATTGTCCACAGCTCCACTCAAGCTGAAATCATTCGCATTGCATCGAACGACTCCTGTTGGATTGACCTGGCGCTTTAAGAGGGACAGGTGACCGTTCGCGCGATGTATAAATAGCGTTTTGTTTCGTGAGTGAATACACTCGCTACTCATTACCGTTCGCAATCGGCAATTTAAACAGCGTTGGCTAAAATGTTGCTTAAATCCATTATAGGCTGAGTACTAGTTTACCTTAGATGTGCACTTTATAATGTTATATTGCACTGTTTTGATTCCATAAAAAGAGCTGTTCAAGCAGCTGTGATGTGACAAAATATTTTTTTTACTATTGTTGATGGACAGTAATATTGTGTGAGAGATAATGTGTGAATAACTGCTCCAAGTGAAAAATGTTCATGTAAAATTGAAAATCGAAATTGTTATTTCAGTAAATATTTGCATTTTGCACATAGAAAACTGATTCATAATTCCATGTTGATGAGAGCATTAAAATGGGGGAAAATAGGACAAAAAATATAATAGGAAATTCAGAAGCGATAAAAAATGCGTGAGTAATCATGATTAATTTTTAGTTAATTTGAGTTAATTATGAGTTTTTAATTAGATTAAATATTTTAACCGTTTGACAGCCCTAATACCGTAAATTCCGGACTATAAGCCGCTACTTTTTTCCCAAACTTTCAACCCTGCGGCTTATACAGTGATGCGGCCAATTTATGTAATTTTTCTAACGGCCGCCAGGGGGCGCTCGAGTAGAAAAGGTAAGATTAAGACCGGTCTTTATGACACTGTTTAATTCCGACACTGAGGACGGTGACTTCGATGGCTTCAGTTCACAGGAGGAAGATGAAGACGGCTCACCGTGATTTTTACAAGTACCGGTATGTTCTTTTACCAGACCTGTTTTACTGTGTTGCTATTCTGTTGCTAGCGTGTTGTTACCATGTTGCTACCTTTTTACTGCCGCGTCACAGGCACCGTTTGGGAAGAAAGTTATATTATTATTATTGTTAAGTTATATTATTAAAACTTTGCAAACTCTCTCTGTGTACCGTCTTTCTTTGTAAATATGTTTACATGTTTTAATGTGGGCACATGCGGCTTATATACAGGTGTGTCATGATTCGATTTGGGACCAACAGGTGGCACTGCAGGGCTCTCCCTGAGCTGCACACCTGTTGGTCGTTTAGCAATTAGTAGTATAAGAGGACTCCCTCCCGAGCATTCAGTGTCGGGTCATTGTTGCTGTTGTTTGCTACTGTCATGGTTGTTTGTTGCTGTTTGGCTGCTGTCAGGTTTGTTTCGGTCATGTTTCTGCTATTGAGTTTTTATTTTCAGTCATGTGTTTTGTTTGATACTTTGGACTTTGTTTTGGACTTAGTTTTCTGTGTTTTATTAAATACAATTCGTCAAGTACACCCGCTCCTCCCTCGTGCCTGCTCTTTGGGGTCCACCACCACCACGCAACGTGACAAGGTGCAGCTTGTGTATGTACAAAATTCCTCTAAAAATGTAGTGGGTGCGGCTTATAATCAGGTGCGCTGTATAGTGATCTGAAATTACGGCTTCAGGCCAGCCCTCTCTAGCCACTGATAGGACTTCTTGAGATCAGCCACTTCACTTATGGTCCGGTGGTACATCCCGTGTAGGGGCTTGTCCTCCCATGACGGTCCCTCTTCCAGCACCTCATCCTCTGTTCCCCATTGTCTGAGACATTCTCTGAGTACATCATCCGTTGGAGCCTTCTCCTTGATGTATTCATGGAGCTTGGATGTTTCATCCTGGACAGTGGCTCTCACACTCACTAGTCCCGGCCTCCTTCCTTTCAAGCTGCGTACAGTCTCAGGGTGCTGGATTTGGGATGGAACCCTCCATGCATGGTTAGGAGCTGGTCTTAACATCCGTGGTCTGAATCTCTTCCTTTGGCCACCTGATTATTCCTGCAGGGTATCTGATCACTGGCAGGGCATAGCTGTTTATTGCCCGGGTCTTATTCTTGCCATTGAGCTGGCTTCTTAGGACTTGCCTCACCCGCTGGAGGTATTTGGCCGTAGCCGCTTTCCTTGTTGCCAGTTCGAGGTTGCCATTGGCTTGTGGTATACCGAGGTACTTGTAGCTGTCCTCAATGTCTGCTATTGTTCCTTCAGGGAGTGAGACCCCTTCAGTGCGGACTACCTTTCCTCTCTTGGTCACCATCCGACTACATTTCTCAAGCCCGAATGACATCCCGATGTCGCTGCTGTAGATCCTGGTTGTGTGGATCAGGAGTCTATGTCCCTTTCGCTCTTAGCATACAGCTTTATGTCATCCATGTAGAGGAGGTGACTGATCGTAGCTCCATTTTTGAGGCGGTATCCGTAGCCTGTTTTGGTGATTACTTGGCTTAGGGGTTCAGTCCTATGCAGAACAGCAGTGGGGAGAGTGCATCACCTTGGTATATGCCACATTTGATGGACACTTGGGTAAGTGGCTTGCCATTGGCTTCAAGTGTGGTTTTCCACATCCTCATCGAGTTCGCAACGAAGGCTCTTAGGGTCCTGTTCACCTTATACAACTCCAAGCATTCAGTGATCCATGTATGTGGCATCGAGTCGTAGGCTTTCTTGTAATCAATCCAGGCTGTGCACAGGTTGGTATGTCGGGACCTGCAGTCTTGTGCGACTGTTCTGTCAACCAGGAGCTGATGTTTGGCTCCTCTGGTATCTCTACCAATGCCCTTCTGTGCTTCGCTCATGTATTGATCCATGTGTCCACTTATCTTAGCCGCAATGATGCCTGACATGAGCTTCCATGTTGTGGAGAGACAGGTTATTGGCCGATAGTTGGATGGGACTGTACCCTTTGAGGGATCCTTCATGATCAGGATCGTTCGCCCTTCAGTTAGCCATCCTGGGTGAGTCCCATCCTTCAGCAACTGGTTCATTTGTGTTGCTAGGCGCTCATGGAGTGCTTTGAGTTTCTTTAGCCAGTAGGTGTGGACCATGTCCGGGCCTGGTGCTGTCCAGTTTTTCATATCTGAGACTCTTTCCTGTATGTCTGCCACTGTTATGGTAACTGGGTTCTGCTCAGGAGGTTGCTGTGCTCCTCTCTCAGGGTCACCAGCCATTGTGCACTGCTGTTATGTGCAGCCTCCCTCTCCCATATTCCTTTCCAGTACCTTTCAGTTTCCAGTCTTGGTGGGTCAGCTCTGCTGTTAGGACCCTGCCACTGAGCCGTACACTTTCGCAGGTTGTGTTGCGAACAGCCTGTTTATTCGCCTGGCCTCATTCTCTTCGTGTACCTCTTTAGGCGACTGGACAAGGCTTGGAGCCTTTGTTTGGCAGTTTCGAGTGCTTCAGGTATGGTCATCTGGGTGTACCTCTCAGGTATCAGCCTTTTCATCACACCTCTCTGGGCCTCCGTCAATTGACTCACATCTTTCCGAGCCGCCTTGATCTTAGCCTCCAACCGTCTTTTCCATGGTGGGTAACGTGTCTCATGGTTGCTCCGATAGTCAAGGATTTCTAGGATCACTGATGCTGAAGCGTATATCAGCTCATTGGTTTCGTGATCGTTGTGGTAGGAACGTGAAGGATCTTGCCCAAGGACCCACACTGGATGGTGTTATGTGCTCATATATATATATATATATATATATATATATATATATATATATATATATATATATATATATATATATATATATATATATATATGTGTGTGTGTGTGTGTGTGTGTGTAGAGATGCAGTCCCAAACATAAATATTGTTTGTCCAATTAATAAAGGTTTTATGTGGGCGAGAGTTCAACCTTTGAATATCTGCAAGTATTTCCGATATTAACTTTCTAAAAATGAGATGAAATTAAAGGTCAACCAGACTTCGTGTTCCACTTTCCAGGTTTCACTGTAGATATCCACGGGTGAGTTTGGCCCTCATGAGTAAATGTCTGCACAAAATATGTGATTCTTCCCAAGATTAATTTTCTCAGACTAATCTTGATGCTTACAGATAAACGATTTCCGGGCTTTAAAAATAACTCTCATGGCTTTTATAAATTAAATTCTAATTAGAAACAGTGAGCAGAGCCTCTTTCTGTTTTTAATAACAAAAATACATGGGTTTTTTTCTCCATTTTCTTTGTCTAAATATTACATATCCACTCATATAACTGCCCAGTGAGGGTTTTGTTAATTTGAGATGGATATCATTTGTCGTCATCGAATCAAGAAGATAAAAAGAAAGAGATTTAACACCCTGATAGATCAGAGATGAACTTATGTAACCGGTTTCTTTCTCTGGGGGCCTGTTCGGTGTCATATGGAGATGCACTTTGTCACTAATAAATGTGCGAAGACCCCCACCCCACCCACCCACACACAAACATACACAAAACACGCACCTCTATTATGCGACCATTTCAGTATTTCTACAATTAAATCAAGGTAATGTTGTGAGGGGGGAGAACACAAAGAATTTGGGGTAAAGATTACGGACTTGGCAGCGTGTGTTAGGAGCTGTCAGATATGCCTTCCAGAACCTCATTAGCATACTTCTTTCGTCTAAATATAGCCCGTCATCCCAAACTGAAGGGCAAACAAATGGATCCACGGAAACGGGCGTTGAAGTCATGTTAGCCAGTCCACTTTAGAAATATAATAATCGTGACGACGACGGCGTGTTGTAAAACTAACTCATGAATGTGACGCCGACGTGCCCGTTGTTGCGGTTTACGAGGCCATTTGGAAACGTTTACCATGCTACTTGCGACGGAGCAAACTGCAAATGACTGCAGGCTGCAGGGATGCCAGGGGATTGTGTTGAAAGGTCACAGGCAAAACAAGCTTGGCTTGAGGCAGGACATGCAGTGAAGAGGAAGCATGTGTTGAAGATGCACAAATCTGCTGGGACCTCATCCCCAAAAAGTCGCAGAGACTCAACGGTATACTGCGGTTTGCATAAAGAGAGTATGACACACTGTTCCAGGCAGGCGGCGGGCCTGGATTGGCTGGCTGTGCATACACGTGAACCTGTGTGTGTTGCGCCGTGTTCCTGATCCGATTATAGTCAACTTATAAAGAGTTGCTCCCTTTTTTGCATGAAGAGCTGAAGCAAAGCAGGTCACAGATGTTTGTAAATGCCAGGGCCGAATGGAGACCATCGCCCTGGAAGAAAAAAACGTCGACTCACTCTACGTCACCTCGCAAATAGTTCCCCAAAAGTTCACCAAGGTTACTGTATTTTCCTGACTATGAGCTGCTAATTTTTTCCCCACGCTTTCAACCCTGAACCTTTTAACGTGGCGCGCTGTATTTATGAATATCTTCTAACAGGCTTCAAGCTGTCAATAGATTTACCCACAGTCTCTGAAATTACCGAACACGTCATAGTGGATCAATAAAACTGTGCGAGTCTGCCCTGAATACTGAATATTAATTGCCATCTGCGCTTGGAGTGCGCACGCAGGCTGCCTGAAATTCTGAAATCTGTGCGTAGCAATGCACGACTGTGTAGGAGCGTCTATAGAAGATATAGTAGTGTGAAAATAAGTCTCTTGAGTTGAGTTGAATGAGCATCGGGGACGAGTGCCATAAATACATCCCTCTCTATAAGTACCCCGTCCCTCTGTTGTTTGTTTATACCTGTACGTGCTCTGTGATTGGTTGTTGACCCGTCCATCGTGTACCCTCGAGAAGGCTCTAGCACACATGTCACCCAAAATAATTACCAACACAATGCTGATTTTTAACATCGAGTTTTACACCTAGCATAGCACAGATCATAGCACAATAACATGAATCACTAATTAAGAAACGTTTTGTGTCTTTGTTTTGTCACTACTACAATATTTGTTTTTCAGGGATCGAGACAGCACAACCAAATCTCTTCACCTGGGATATCAAGCCTTTAGGTACTGTAATATATGCTCCAAATCTCCTCACTGTTGACATTCTACCACAAATAGTAGAGGAGCGCGCAAGTGTTGTGTTGCATTTGATCATGGTTGGCTTTTTTACCTTGTGAAATTAGAATCTGAACTAGTTGGGGCAATAAACCCATCAAGTCACTGCGACAAGTGAAAGAGAAAAAAGTAGGTGTAAAAGCATCACCTCTCTTTCCCACGCGCCAAAACAACACTAGAATAGGGAAGAGTGCTGTCCGGCGCTCACATACCTGAGGATGACTAATTTGTTTCAAAACACACGCACACACCTCATATGTGCCGTTTCAACTCAGAAAATAGTTAGGGTTAGGGGGTTAGGGTTGTGGTTAGGGGTTAGGATTTAGGTGTAGAGGTTAGGGTTAGTTTGTCACATGGCTCAGTCCTGAATCGAGCAAATTGGATCATAACAATTTTTGTTCTGAATGTTTTTGTTTCATTGTTTTTTAGTAGATTCTACAAATTGCCACTCAAGCTAAAACAAAGCAAAGCGAATCTTGTGTATCATAGAAATGCAGTCAGAACAAAGGGTGTCTTCATCATGAAGCTCCCGGTCAAAGTAAAGCGATGACTGCATTTGGAGCTTGTGTGGAACTATATTGATTTATCTCGATCATTGATGAGATCTCGCACATCCTTGCCCGCTTTCTCCTCCACATTTCAAAGGCTCTCACGTCAGATCAAATAGAACACATGAGTTCAAAATCATTTTTTTTGCCTCGATCGACAGCACTGCTTTGCATACTGTACATCTCTTGTGTTTCATGTCAATTTGTCAGAGTGGTCATAATACTGTTTTGTGGCTAGCCGAGTGTATATTTATTTGGTTTTACAATGGCTCTCCTACTGTAGCCTGAATTAAATTGAAATGCTATTCTGTTATCCACCTACAAAGACAGAGAGCTTAAATTGATACAGTTAATCAAATCTCGTGATGTAATACAGGAGATGAGTGAGACACACTGTGCATATCTAATACACTTTTTGAGCATACGTCCTGCTGCTGCGATGGGTACAAAACAAATCTTCAAACCATCGGTTACATACATAGAGATGACATTTTGGACCTGACAGATGCTAATGCGGTGGTTGCTCCTCAAATGCCTATTAGCAACACACTGCCTGCCCACGACTCGCAGCCGTGGCAGCTTGTTTATTTTGCTCGAAAGTCAGTCTAACACGGGAGCTTTGTCTGCTATCGCAACAGGAGATGTATAAAGAATGGCCTTTGTCATACATTTGTACAAGAAAATGTACCATGGCCGGCCATAAAAAAAGGGCAGCACCTGGGTTTGACCAAGCAAATTGGCAGCAAATGGGTAGCCTAACTAGGTTATGAAACCCTTACCGATGCAGCCAGTAATGCTCGTTTCTTAAATATGGGCTGTGTGAAGTCCGTCAGGTTCGGTTTAGCAATGTTTTGGATCGATAATATTAGCTCATCTGACTTTCTTGATATACCGGAACTGACCTTAGTCCAATCGGGATTTATTTATTTATTTATTTATTTATTTATTTATTTATTTATTTATTTATTTATGTACTTACACAGTGGTATGAATCATCATCCATGAGCAGAATTTTATAACATTCCTGACATAATCGAATGCTGCAGCCATATCAAAATGCATGTTTCAAAAACAATAATCTGAAAATATAAGAGGAAATCAGCAGAGTTTGATGGGAAATTCACTCACCAAATCCTATCAGTTAGTCTTAATTCACCGGAAATTAAATTCAATATTCATTCATCTGCTGAAGACATGACAAAAACTATCATAAGGGCAATCACCTCTTGTCTTTGTTCTTCAAAACAGTGTGAACAGGCTGTTGCGCTGTGAAATGGAACTACTGTAATTTCCGCACTATAAGGCGCACCTAAAAGCATTCCATTTTCTCTAAAAGCCGACAGTGCGATTTTTAATCCGATGTTCCTTACATATCTTCTGATTTCTTGGATGTCGAATTTTAAAAATGTTCTGTAAAGCACTTTGCTCTAGCTGCAGCAGTTGTGAAGGCTCTATATAAATGAAGCTGTCTTGTCTTGTATTGTATTCCCTTTGGCGTAGCTCCATCTAGTGGATGCATAACGCAATCGCAGCCAATATTGTAGTTTCTATTCTATGCGCCTGATAATGCGGTGTGCCCTATAGATGAAAATGGTTTCAAAATCGGCCATTCAATGAAGGTGCGCCTTATACTCCGAATCGCCTTATAGTGCAGAAAATACGGTACTTTTATGGTGGTCTTCGGAGATACTCATTAGAAAGATCCATCCATCTTCTACCGCTTATCCGGGGCCGGGTCGCGGGGGCAGCAGCTTAAGCAGGGAAGCCCAGACTTCCCTCTCCCTAGCTACTTCTTCTAGCTCTCGCCGGGGGATCCCGAGGCGTTCCCAGGCCAGCTGGGTGACATAGTCTCTCCAACATGTCCTGGGTCGTCCTCGGGGTCTCCTCCCGGTGGGACATGCCCGGAACACCTCACTAGGGAGGCGCTCAGGAGGCATCTGAATCAGATGCCCAAGCCACCTCATCTGGGTGGCAGACATTAGAAAGATGTCATGTTTTAATAACATGCTGGTGAATGCAGACTCATTGTGAAAATCAACATGAAGGCAACTCTTGTGACCACTTGAGTAAAATTATACCCTTCAACTGCAGAATTGAGATTCATCAAAGGAAAGAAGTCCTCTTGGTCTCGAGCAGCCTTTTGGCAAATTGCTGAGTTTGGAAATGATTTTGCTTTCATGTGCACTTCCCAGCAACTGAAATTTGGGAGAGAAGCACTCTAGAAATTGTGATCAAAGGCAATATCTCTTTTGCAGCCATGATCAGGCAAAGGTTTATCGGCCTTGTGAAGCTTTTTTACTTGCAACCCTCTCTCGATTCCAGACACTGTTTGATCTGTGTTCAGTGTGTTTCATAATGTGTGAAGAGATTGCATGTTGCTGCATTTTGGTATTTTGCGGGGGACTGTACATTGTAAGCTTTGCCTGTTGTTTTCTTCCTCTCAGTTCACATGTTCTTTCTTCCCTTTGAATGTTGTCCCAAATTGCCGAATATTGCTTTGCCACATATCCTGATTGGTTGGCTAGCTAGCTGTGTCTGAAGACTTGATACTTGCATTTTTTTTTTTGTATAATCACAATCACTAGATTCCCAAGGCGTATTGTTGACGTCAGTACAGAGATCAACCTTTCAAGGGAACTCACAGAGGACTCTTAATGGCCTATGACTTGGCAAGCACATAAGGATGCCAAATGTCGCTGCATCTTGCATTGAAGATGAGGTAGAAGAGCGGCATCGTGTAAGAAAACAGTCGTCCTTAACCTTCTCAGCCAAAGACTCAAATTTAGTGTTTGGTTGTTAATGCCAAGAAATTGTGTCCCCGGTTTATGACAATGTAAAAAGGATTTTCATCATAGTAGTTGCTCCAATTGCTCACATCACTTCATCATCCGCAAGGAGAGCTCTTGCAGTTTACCTGCCAACGTCATGTATGGAACCCAGCAAGTCGATTTCTCTTTCCGAAATGTCAAGAATGGCGTGCGCTCCGACCATCCTGATTTTACGGCAAATGAGGAATTTTATTTATAGGGATATTTTGCAAATAATTGTGCAAACACTCCGTTACGACCGATTCTACCCGTGCAAAGTGGAGCAAAATACCAAAAGAAAGAAAACTCCGCCCATGTGAACAGTTAGACTGCGTTTTACACCAGACTTGCCCTGGGTGCTCAAGTCTCTCTCTCTCTCTCTCTCTCTCTCTCTCTCTCTCTCTCTCTCTCTCTCTCTCTCTCTCTCTCTCACACACACACACACACACACACACACACACACACACACACACACACCGTTCTGCACATGCTCAGCGTAAAATTTTCAAGTCACCATTCAAAGCATGCATTTATTCATCATCGTACATTATTCAATTTTTAATCAGGCACTGACATTCTGGGTTCCAAAATGTAATAGCCCGACAGGAATAGCTTCGACAGGACACTGCAGGGATTCTGTGAATTTGGCCCCCCGCATCCTGCACACCTTCCATTTTGAATCTTAACATCATGTTCCTGTTGTTACTACTGTAGAGTGCTGCTTAAATCTGCCTTGCATAGAGTTTCTAGTGTTTCCTGTCGCTAGGCAATAGTTCTTTGGCAGCATTAATCGCTACGCACAACTTTTTTGTATTTGCCCGTCAAGCACAAAGATGACTCAGAGATCCTGCTGAATTTTGTATTCCCTATTTAATCCTTGAGAATACATCAGACTGTTAGTTTTCAGAAAATGTTCCCGCTGAAGTGTCATCCCCTTTTCTGCCTGTCAGTAACAAATAATTGATATACAATGGAACTAATCTAAAATTGCAATTTTGAAAACTGCTGCGTCCCATAAATTCGGACTGAGCTGTGACAATGACTGTCAGATTCCATTCGGTGTCACCTCACTAGACATTATTTGATTTGAGCAGTGACGTGCAGTGAGGGTTGGGGAGGCACTAATTGTTCATGTTTGTCAAGGCTTCTTGGTTTTTCAAGTAACAAAATCCTGTATGGGTCCACACACTCTCACGCGTTGAGAATAAAAGGCAGGGAAAGCAGAAAAGATGGCGTTTTTTTTTGGTGTGTTTTTTTAATAGCACAGCCATAAAGCCAGTCTTTACGTGTATACCATTGCATTTGAAAAGAACAAGGAGCTTCAAACCTGGTAGTTCTGGCGTCGGACTCCCAGTATTTATGATTTCCTGCTTTTTTTGAAAGCCCATCTTAGAAAAATTTCTGAGTTTGGAAATAAAATCCGAAAAATGACAGCTAGTATTTTCATACATCACACTTGTTTACTTTTTGCACACGGGTCAGAGTTCAGTGTGATCAGGCTGGTGGCAGGCTATGAGGCTGCTCACTATCGCCACCTTCATAGAGGCAGAGGTACTGGCTGCCTCAAGGCAAGCATTCTCCCTGTGGATTTACTGTATGTCATATTGGCTGTCCGTGCCTCACCGCTCGTCTCCGAAGGAGACTCCGTTTATTTAAGCAGGAAATACAGAAATTTCTGTGATTTTTACTATAAAAATGGTCAAACTACAGTAAAGAACCACACCAAAATCATAGTCCAGAGGACAAATATTAATACTTGTGTTACTTTATTACTCCGTTTCTTATTCTAATCATGATGGCAGGGGAGGCACAGCCTCACCTGCCTACCCTGACTGCACGTCACTGGATTTGAGCCTGCATCGAATGATCAACCTGCTACATGTGCTTCGCTTTTTCAGTGTCATGTGACTGCGCAAAGCGTGGCTTCTCTTAAGTGGTGTTTAGCACCGTTTAAACCCCCCGTTTAGCCCAGTGCTTTGTATACATGGGACTTTGATTTGGATCATGCATGTGATTATTGTGCATTTTAAGTAATCAATTTATAATGTTTGATGTACTGTACAATATTTGTGTACAACTCTGGAGCGCTGCAGCGTTATAGTCTTGTGCGAGCTGCTAGCTAGCTGATAGTGGAGCTTATCGCAAAAGGGTTACCTAAATGCAACAAACAGGATTTAGCCTCGGGCTTCACTACACAAGATGTGCTGTACTGATAATTTAAACTTGTATTTATCATGCCATATGCAGCTAATCCAATTTTCACGTATCTCTGTATTGCAACCGCAGCTTTGTCAATTTGTTACAGCAAAATGCCTTGTCACACTCTTCAAAACAAAGGTCATTTCTGTTCCTTGTTTAGGATCGTGTCTGCGCCGGAAATAAATCACATGCAAATCATGTTGCCCCTGCTCGTTCATGCGTGAACACATTCCCAAGAACATGTTCCGTTCTTATGGCTGTATTATGTTTATTCCCATGAGAACAAAACAGATGACATTCCTGCGAGGAAAGATGACGGCTCTCTAACAACAAACCTATCATTTGGAAAATGGGATACATAGTCAGATGCAGTGAAAATAAATACATTGAAGCATCCTCGAAAAAGTAAAATTGAGCATTCGAAAACGATTAGGGATCTATAATTTAATCAATGATGACAGTTGGATATTCAAATGTCATTTATATTGCAGACATTTTACGTGCCTAGAAAATACCCTGTATCTTGAACTGTGTTAAAATGTATTTTATACTTAGAAGTTGAGGATATAAGGGTCACCTCATGCAAGTCAATTGACTACTGTCCGCCATGGCCCGATCAGAAACACGTGTCTGCTTCCAAACAAGGCCCATTAAACAGAAGACAAAGGACAATTTGGCAGACAAATGGAGCCTGAAAATGGAGGATGACGAAGAACCCTTCAAGTAATATGGTGAGGACCAGTGGGAGTCATAATGAAACACCCCAAATGATGGAGATTAGACAGGGAAGCTTTTCCCGTCGTTGCTGTAGGCAAGTGTTTATGCAGGTAGAGTCCCTTATGAATAAATATTCCGTAAACACACATGGGATCGTTTCTTTTATGGATGAAGGGATGGAAAAACCATTGCTATAAAATCAAGAGCCACTTCCACCAAGAACCAGCGTGCGTCAACCAGCAGTAGTAGCCTGTTGGGTAATTTAATCGCCCTCATCAAACCTACCGTCATCAAAAGTATTCGGTTTACTACGCAAAAGTCAAGGTCACCAATAGCTTTGTTGTTTGAACAATCCTACAAAGGCTAAATGTGACTTGAATGTCACTCAGTCAAGTTCATGACTGTGAAGAAGTGAAGACAGTCTGTCTGTTTTCCAGATAACAAGCAATTTCATATTTTCGGCAGGGTGACAAAATGATGGGCAGTGCCAATTTGTTTGTGATGCTTTGTATTTTTTTGATGGAGGTGCATAGTACCAGTGATACCATAAATTACTGTACCTTCAATTTTGTCTTGATCATCCACCGAAATGTTATGGCTTATTCCATGGTCCTATCAATGATAGTTTTTCTTAATACGAATGCCAGAAAAAAATATATATAAAACTAGGAGTACACAGTACTGTGTAATACAGTATTAGTTGATGATTTCAAGATGGTTTTGTCTTGGTCTTGGGACTGGTCTCGCGACCGATTAAGAGTCATTGATTGCATTTTAGCTGAGTCAGGTATCAAACTGGAGAAAATAGGTCACTGGATTCATTGTCAAGACCAAAACTGCAGCAACAGGAGTGCTTCAGCCGAGCATTTTCTGATTTGTTTTTGAAAGTAACGACCGTGATTGAATAGTGAACCAGCATTTTGTTTTATTAGCTGAATTTCAGCTGCTGAAATGACCATCCGTCGAGCTGTTTTCCACAGCTTATCAGGACCACTGGTAACTGCGGGTTATCCAAGGTCAATGGGCAAACGGAGACTGGATGGGGTTGACCCCAGGTGGTCGACAGCACAGACTTACAAGCATTCCCACTTACATCCACACCTGCAGTAATTGAGTGCAAATCAATTCCACACTGGCTGCATGAAATTCAGCCCCATCAAACACTACACGATGAGTGACCACCATTTTCTTCACATTTTATAGATTTCTGAAAGATTTAATATAGGCTGCCTCAGTTTTCTTGATTCCACGTCCTCAAAGACACTTTTGGTCTTGACATGGGTCTTGACCACAATACGAGTCGGCGCCTAGGAATCAATTGGCTCATCTTCTGTAACACAATGCCGAGTCTTTGTCAATTTCTAAAAGCATGTCAACCGTTGCCCATTTCGTATCTACGACTGCTTTTGATGAAATGACACTTCACAATAGTCGTGGGGAGGGGGGGCGGAATCTTACTTCAAGTCAGTCAGCCATACAATATGGAATAGCATCTTCCTGCACCAGCCTCTGCTACAGCTAATTACCCCGAAAATAAGCATAGAATGAGGTGCAAGCTGGATTCTTTTAGGGCAAAAAACTCGATGTCACACGGATATGAAGCTACACAAACGAAAACTGCATATTGGTTGAGTACAGGTTGCATTTGGATCGCGTTGTATATCTTCCGACAAGTAATTAGCACATACAGACCGTATGCCATCCAAGTGAAGAGATTAGCATATCCATTAGCGAAATCAGCTCTATCCATAAGGAGCACAGTGCAATCTGTCTCGTCTACTGGTATCAGCTCAACTTTCTCATACATATCTCATACAAGTCAAGCAGGGCACACACACATAAAGATAATCCTGAGTCTGATCCTGATTCTCCCCGTTCCAACCAAAAGACCCCAATCAACTGATGTGTGATGATTATCCTGTCCAGTCATCCTTTACCTTCCCCTGGTTAGAGCCGACAAATCGCATTATGTTCAATATTCATGTTGGAATATTGTCGACAGGACAAGGAGCTCTGGGACCGTTCGATGTCACGAAACGATTGCCAATCATCACATGAGCATATGAAAAGAAACAAATGGCAATGGCAACAGATGCAAAGGTCACAGTGAGAGGACTTCAGAATCAGAGAGTCAGCTCATCGAGTTGAGTGTTATTCAAATCTTACCGCAAAAAAGAAATGACAAACAAGAAGTTGTGGCAAGAAATTCTTACAGGTAGCCTTCCTACTACTGCTTGCTTTTTTTCTTGTTGTTTTTTCCACCCCCGAGCAGTCTGGATACCCACCCTGCTGCGGATTTCTGCCTCTCACAGGTCAGTCCGGCTTCTATGTCGTTTGCCCACATGAGACTTCTGTTTTGGGGGGACAAGACTCTGATTGTCGGCGGACAGATCAAGTGTGTGGTGTGCTGTGTTATGAGTACACCTCACACCACATTTGAACGATACAATGCTATATTGTCTTGTCATGTCGTCTTTGTGTGTACCCTGCTGTTGTTAGCTGGCATCGTGGTAGGTGGGTATGATGATAAGATTATAAAAAGACAATCAGTTGAAACCAACTTTTATGTGACGATATAGATGTGTGTTGGTGATTACAGTACATGTCTAAAAAGCAATCCGTTCTATAGATTGATGCTCTAGTACGAGAAGAGGAGTATTGCATGGTTCAGTGGCTGGAGAACAGTTTCTGTTTCTCTAAGCTTTGCAATGCGACAAGATGGCCATTGACTAAATTAAATAGCATACTGTCCAATCCTCTCCGGTTGAGTTTTTTGTTTTTTTGTTGTCTGATGGCTAATCAGCCAGGCAGTCCGTCAGCAAAGGGAGTCTCCTCCAAAGCAGCCGCCGAGCCGTTAGTCTCTCCTTTGTCACCTCCTGTTTCTCTTTCCTCCTTGTCTTCATCCTGGCTAAGTGGGTCCAAGTCAGACAGGCCAAAAGTATGCATTTTTGGTTCGGGGCTCAGGAGCGACAGCTGCGGCAATAGTGGCCCATCCCGAAGCTTCGCCGCCATTTCCTTGGCGCTGCAGGAGGGGGTGTTGGTCTCATAGACGTCGTGGAAGTTGTTGTAATCGACCTCATAGAAGCCCTTCTCCAGAGAGAGAACCGGTGTAAAGCGGTAACCCCAAAGCACTTCTGTGTCCAGATAGGAACTCCTGGCTTGACACGTCATCCCTGATCCGGATCCAGGCAGGCGTATCCACACACACACGCACACAAATTAAAGGTATGAACACAGAGAAACAGAGACAAACATCCAAAGTAGACAGAAAAACAAACACACAGACAGATGAAAAGAAAAGGGGAGAGAGAGAGAGACGTCAGTCACTTTTTCATGCTGATACTCTAACTGCATACCGAAAACTCCGCTCCTACACGGCATCCATCAAACCAACAGCCGTAGCAATTCTATCGCTGTACGTATTAAATATTTAAAATCACTTACATATTTCTGTCGGCAAAATGACCAATTGTGAAAGGTAGCAAATACTGTATTTTTCACTGCCCGGCCAATCACAGCCCTGAAGCAGTTTTATTAACACTATCCAAATAACCCACTCGGCTTTATGAGGGTGTTATCCACTGCACTTTGAGTATGTTGACCTCGTCGGTGCTCTTTTTGAGAATTTTAAACCTACTCCATCTTTCCCGAGCTGCTTGGAATTTATGCTCCACGCAAAAGCAAGAGCACCAAATTGTAGACAGTATCCAACCCAAATTTTCAGGCTGGCTTTTTGTGATCTTGAATTTGCCTGACTGATTCTCCGATTCCTCGATAGGTGAACGTGTTGTCAGTGGATTAATCCATCCCATCTATTTTCTGAACCGCTTTATCCTCTCAAGGGTTGCGGGGGGTGCTGGAGCCTATCCCAGCTGTCTTCGGGCAGTAGGCGGGGGACACCCTGAACCGGTTGCTAGCCAATCGCAGGGCACACGGAGACAACCATCCACGCTCACACTCACGCCGAGGGACAATTTAGAGTGTCCAATCAGCCTGTCATGCATGTCTTTGGAATGTGGGAGGAAACCGGAGTACCCAGAGAAAACCCACACAGGCACGAGAACATGTTAATTCCACACAGGAAGGCCAGAGCTGGAATCGAACTTTGAACCTCTGCACTGTGAGGTCGATGCGCTAACCACTGGACTACCGGGCCGCCGTAGATTAATCGTTTCAACCAATTACATTGCGCCTAATTTGCTCACTCTTTCTGCCTGTGACACAAAGCGTGATTTCGATGGGATTTGAAATAGAAGAACACTTGATTCGGTTTGACGCGGTGTTTTATACAGCTGGACAAGGAGGTGCTCATAGACCTTTCCTTTTTTCATTCCGTCTGGATAGTGACGGCCTAGTTTTTATTTTTAACTTGCCAAATATTTGCCTGCTTTTTTTTCTGTGACAGAATTATGAAAGTCAGCCTTTGTTTGTTTTTATATGAAAATGTTGCTTGTCCTAACTGGAGGAGTAATGTGTCTTTTTATGGTTCCTGATTTCATACAGAAGCAGCCCAGCGGACGAGTGTTTAGCGCGTCGACCTCACAGTGCAGAGGTTGTGGGTTCGATCCCGGCTCTGACCTTCCTCCCACATTTCAAAAACATGCACGGCAGGCTGATAGAACACTCGAAATTGTGCCTCGGTGTGAGTGTGAGCGTAGATGGTTGTTCGTCTCTGTGTGCCCCGCGATTGGCTGTCCCCCGCCTAGTGCTCGAAGACATCGGGGATGGGCTCCAGCAGAATTTTGTTTGTGAGTAGGGCGTATCACTGTTTAAAAAAAACATTCTCACAAAACCATAAACATTACAATGCAAACTATATCACCAATAGAATCTCCCAAGTCAAGGATCCCAAAAGTCTTTGGAACTGCCCTTGCATCGCGGTCTATTAAATACTGTATAAGGTCGCAGTGGTGAAAGCAAGAAGACCAATAATTGAACCACATTACAGTGATCCGCCTCCATCAAGGATTTGGGTGTAGAAGCACCCCTTGAAGGCAGACCTTTCAACCCAGAAAGAAAGATAGCGACATAAAAGAGAAGTTATTTCCAGAATTAAGGCTGTTCCATTTAGGTGAGCTGCCTCCTGCTTATTGTGCGCCGGATGCTATGAAACCATTGTGAAGAGGTCAAGGCTAATTACCAACATTGCCCACATATCAAGTCCCCGTGATAATTCTCCAAATACGTGTGAATTAACACGTTATCACGTTAAATGTTTGGACAGCCAAGGTCATGTACACATATTTGTTTTCCTCCTCCGTTCCTTTGTAGTTTGCCCTCGTGTTTCCCCTCGAGGCTTCCCATCGACGCTAAATTCTCAAGCTGACTAAGCTTTGTTACTCGTGAAATTCTTTGTCCTTGTGTTTATCTCTGACTACACTGGGGATATGCTCCCCTCAAGGCTTTCCAATCTTCGTCATGTCATGTTCTTACCAAGCTGACTATTTGGCTGTGTGTTGCAGCTTCGGGCGTGATGTTGGCATAAAAACAAAACAACAACAAAACAAACAACCCCACCCCCCCAAGATGTTTCATAATCCGAGTACTCTTCACTATACTTTGGCTGCAGACCCATCCTGGTGTTAAGGCCCTTTTGAATGTGTCTTTGGTCTTATGCACATATTGAATGATGCCAAATTAGTCCAAAGTAGTTTATGTGCTTGTGTTTGGTGGAAAGTTTGATAGATATCTTAATATGCATATATATATATATATATATTTATAAACCGACCAATGAAAAAGTAGTGCAGTTGCATACCTGAATTAGGTACCTGCCGTGATTCGGTTTGGGACCAACAGGTGGCACTGTAGGGCTCCCCCTGCAGCTGCACACCTGTTGGTCGTTATGTAATTAGTACTATAAAAGGACTCCCGCCCGACTTCTCATTGTCGGGTCATTGTTTGCTTCTGTCATGTAAGTTGCTGTCACGGTTTCTGTTGATTTGTGTTTATCACTTTGTTTTTTTGCTTATGCCATGGTTTTGTTTGCTACTTTGGATTGTTTGGCAGACTTTGTGTGTTCTGGATTTGGTTTCCTTAGTATTTTAATACAATTCTTCAAGTACAATCTTCTCTTCCCTTCTGCCTGCTTTTTGGGGTCCTCCACCACCTCGCAAACGTGACACTACCAGATAATTGTAGTGTAACTTTTACAGATGGCATGGTGATCAATAGAAATATTCAAACATGAATGCGTCAGAAAAAGCACGAGTAGCTCGTAATATTTCCAAGCTGTTCCATTCGGGGAAAAAAAAAACGATACTGTGTTGCACAAAACACTCCTTATTTGGCATATAAATATTACAATGGATAAAAGATGACAAAACTGTCATGAACGTACTCTCGTCAGGCACCGTTCTACAATGACAACAAGGTTTGTTGTCGGCAACACGGACACGCACACACGACAGGGCCTCGCTGACACCGAAACTCTAATAACTGAAGCATACTCACGAAGATGTTTGCTCAGCTGACTTTGAAGTTGCCAAAACAACTACCAGAATATATCGATAACAAACAGACACTTTAGAGGTTATGAGTGCACTGTTCTGCTATCTACACTCAGCCGCAGTCATTACGTGCAAGTGGATGTTAACACGCGTTGGTTGGCAAAATAAAAACGTTGGGGCAAAATAATACCAATCAATTTTAGAAGTACCAAACAATATTTTTGAAGTTTGACTGTCTTTTTACTCAGATCTTGTTGCCAGAATGAGACAATTGTCTTCACGTATTTAACATCATCATGACATTTACAGTATGGAAACGACATGAAAAGACAATGTATTTTGAGTGATTCTTTTAATTACTATAATGCTGCAAATTATGGCTGGATTTATTAGTTTACTTAGCTACAAATGGTGTGTGTGTGTGGGGGGGTGGTATGTTTTTATTTGGACAAAGACATGTTGGGGGTTAACATTAATCAATGTTGACATTATCTAGCAATTTATCTCAAGTGGACCTTGTGGACTTGGGTGGACTTGCTGATAAAACGTACCGGTAGTGTGTTTTCGATTCACCCGTGAAACTGTGCAGCGTAAGATTTCACACTTGAATTCATCCGAAAGTCTTTTTACATGCTTTGATCACATGCTGCTGTTTTAGTGAGCAACAGCGTGCAAACAAGCTGTGCAATGAACAAATGTTTCTTTAGTCGGCGCTTAGACCTTGCAAAAACTGGCGCCAGGCGAGCAACAACTCTTTCCTGGTTCGGTATCACGTCATTTGCTCGGGGGCGATGCCCACATGTGCCTGGCGCGCGTGCTCACCCATTACAACATACCAAAGAACCGGCAACCTCTTATCACTGCTTTGTCAATAGAGTTGTACGGTGTCACCGGGAAGAGGTATTGGTGACGCAGTGGCACTGCTCTGGGTTTGCTTTCTGTCAATGTAAGCCAAACTCCTGTTTGGCTCTGAGCACTGTCACGAATGCTACCGGCACGTGATGACAAATCGTCAAACTAAGCTAACTTGCATTTCTCAGGCTTAAGCTTGCAACCACTTCTAAGAGTCTCGAGGGGACATTGTGCGTGGTGGGGGGTTGGTTGAGCTATAGGCAATAGCCAGATTGGCCACTTGCCCGGAGGAGAAGGACAGTGATGACACTAACCCCTGAACGCCGCAGCGGCTTGTGCTAGCGAAGCGAGGGGTGATTTAATGCCTGAGTCAAGTATCCGGCGGTGTGATCAGGAAGCATGATGACTACTGGTGCTTTGGGATAGAAAATAAATATAAAAATCAAATGTGAAATAGAGCAGAAATGTTCCGATGCGTGCATAGCCCTGCCTGATCGCACCAGGGAGTGTTGTGCTTTGTTCATGTTCATCCAGGAGTGTAAACCGTCCTAATTAGTCAGTGTGTCTCATTTACTAAGTCAAATGAGACATCTCACTATTATCAGTGCCGGTACGTTTTATACTGTACATTTTTCTAAATAAATTTACGCATTCAAGAGTGGCCAGGAAAGGGCTTGAGCAAATTAGAATTCCCGCTTCAGCTAAAAGAGACGGAAAGCTCATTAGAGAAGACGTTAATCAGCTAGCTATGGGGCATTTTTCACACATTTGAGATGATTTTAAGAGTTAGGGAAGTGGTGTTGAGGCTATCCGGAGTCAAGATTGACAGTTTTTCAGTATCGTATCATAAATCCTGAGATTGAAATAGGAGGATTTTGGGAACTTTACAGAAATACCCGGTGTCGTCTGTCTTTTAAAAATAACCGTCCTGAAGCAGTTTTGAAGGGCTTGGCATTTACCCAAATCAAACAAACATCAGTGCCGGTTGCTAAACGTCTCTCATTTTGCAATAAAAATATCAAAGAAAACCTTGAAGGAGCAACAGTGGAGCTGCGGGTGGCTGTATCTGCACGTGTAAGATGGTATGGGAGATTCTTATCCTTAAGTGACATTTACTTTAAAATGAAAAACACCAGCTCCTCTGCCGAACTGGGTCAGCGTCGAGAAATAAACGCATATTATATTCCATTTTGTATACAGCCCAATGGTGCCAGTTCATGTTAGTCCAGATTGTTGGCGGACCGGCAACCATTTGTTGACGAGGTGGAGTGTTGACCTGTATTGCCAATCAGAAATCAATCGCCAGGGTTAGGCTAATTGCGTACATTGGTCGGCATAAATAACATCAACAAAAATAGGTTTCTTTTTTTCCTCTCTATCTGTGCGGTCGGTACCCAACATCTGTGGAGCGGGTCATGTTCTGGTGGTTTAGGACCACCGCTCTAGACTACGAGCTGTCGTTTCTCGAGATTCGTCCATTCCAATATTATTTCTAAAACCATATTTTGTGAGTATCCGTGGAGGAATTGAGCACAACCCTCCCATTTTCTGTTTCACTTTCTTACCTGTGGCCTCCACCATGCCCTCGAGGATGACCACGATCTCAAATTCCTCCTTCTCCATTTGCGCCATGGACATCTCCCAGAAGGGGCTCTTTTCGTTGATCTCGTGCGAGATGATGAGCGGCGACACCAGGAACAGGCGATCGTCTCCCGTGTCAAAGCCGATGTTGATGTCCGTTTGGTTGAGCGGGATGAACTCCCCCTCCTTGGTCTGCTGCGAGCGGATAAGCTTTGCTCGGATGGAGGCCTCCACAATGTGAGAATTCCTCAGGTCCCCCACCCGAAACATCAGGCACATCTTGTTGTCTCGCACCGAGATGACAGCTTTGTGCGAGAACATGAGGGTCTCGGCGCGGTTCTTTGGCTGTGAGATCTTGACAAACATGCAGCCAACCATCATGGCGTTCACAATGGAACCCAGGATGGCCTGCACCAAAAGCAGGATGATCCCTTCTGGGCATTTTTCCGTGATGACCCGATAGCCGTACCCAATGGTGGTCTCAGTTTCAATGGAGAAGAGGAAAGCGGAGACAAAACTGTTGAGGTTCTCCACGCAAGGGGTCCAGCCCTCCTCATCCGCATGCAACAGATCCCCGCGGATGAGCGCGATCAGCCACCACAGGAAGCCAAAGAAAAGCCAGTTGACCACATAGACGAGCGTGAAAATAAAGAGACTGAGACGCCAGCGGAGGTCGACGAGTGTGGTGAACAAGTCACTGAGGTAACGGTAGGTCTCTTGCACGTTTCCATGATGAACGTTACATTTGCCGTCCTTTTGCACATAGCGTTGACGCGGCTTCTTGGAGGGGTCGGATATCAAGTGTGTTCGCTCTGTTGATATCTGGGCCTCCCGTAAGTGCTTAGGAAGCTTCTTCACCTAGAGAGAGCAGATAAAGAGGCAATGTCAGAGAAAGACAGAGCGTTTCGCTACTTTTCAATAACCATAAAGAACCTTAACATTTTCTGTAAAGATCCAATCGTGTAGCAAAGGATTAACAGGATTTAATTCTGCGTATCCTCATGTGCATGTGCCAGCTGACCTTTGGACCAGAGGCAGTCATTTAATTGCAAGACACACATCCACAAACAACTATTCACACAAACATTCAATTTAGTCTTTAATGAACCTATCAGACATGTTTTTTTTGGAATGTGAGAGGAAGCCAGAATACCCGAAGAAAACCCACACAGAGAGTGTGGGCGGAGATTGTCCTCGCAATTATTTACACAAATATACTCGCAATTTTCCTTGCATTTTTTTTTTAATGTTGTGAGTGCATTTATCGCGACTTATCATTTGCAAAATATTCCGTTTTGTTTGTGTATTCTTTCATGTCTTTTTGTGGATCAGTGGGCAAAAGCATTTTTTTTTTTTAGACAAACGTCATGCAGTGTTAAAGATATTCACACACACTTTTGCAGAGTAATGTGTGTGTGTGTGTGTGTGTGTGTGTGTGTGTGTGTGTGTGTGTGTGTGTGTGTGTGTGTGTGTGTGTGTGTGTGTGTGTGTGTGTGTGTGTGTGTGTAAATATCCTAAACGTTGATGCGTGCAAAGTCCCTTCCCTCCTCTGTCTGCTGCTACTTCTTGGCCCCCGCCGCTGCTGCACATTCAAGACTTCACAAGCAAAATTGATAAGTCATGAAAAATGCACGCACAACGTTTAAAAAAAAAAAATAAAAATGGCCGATCTTTGAAAATTAATGATTTCATCCAGGAGGGGCGGTTTATTCATGATCGACAACTGTACAAAATCTTGTTTCTTTTTGCTGTTTTTTGAGTTTTCTTTGCCCTCCTGTGGGTTAAGATCAAGGGATGTAGTTAATATTTGTCAACTGTGGGCAGGTGAAGCCCTTTGAGATGTTTTGTGATTAAGGGCTCTATAAATAAGTGTTACTTGACTTGACTAAATCATGAATGGTGTTGATATAGTAGATCAGTATATACAGGGAGCAAGGGGGAGAACACTCAGGTTAAAAAAAAAAAAAGCCCAAGGACGTTGGCTCTTTGTTGGCCCAATTCCAATGAACGATCTGGCTCCCTGCTTCTCTCTGCCTCTCTCTCTTGCGCCAATGTCCTCTCACTTCACACCTGGGATCCTGGCAAGCGCGCATCGGAACAACTGAACATCCTCTAGCTCTCCTAAAGATACCGATTGCATCCTTTGCCGAGAGTTTTCCATTTTAGTGCTCTCTCATGAAGACAACCAACTTTCACATTAGTCTAGATCTTGCATCATTTGGACGTTTTTTTTTTCCTCTCTTCTTGCTCATCTGTCTTGATACACTCTGACGTGACAAATCTACTTTATGACGTATAGTCCGTTGCATGAATAGGTGTGTCTCTTTAGTTTTACCTGTGCAGGCGTGACACCTATCTCCATGTTGTGGTCCATGAGGATTCTGGAATCTCCCGCCATCCTCAACTGAAGCTCAACACCTACAGCACATAGGGAAAATGTCACCGTTAGAGCCCAGACAAGGAGTTGCCCTTTATTAGTCCTAAGCATTATAAAGCCAAAAAGCAGCGAGGTTTGTCTCTCATTATTCTCTCATCTCATCTTTCACCTCGTAAACACCCTATTAGTGGAAAAGAGCATCGATATATATATATATATATATATATATATATATATATATATATATATATATATATATATATATATATATATATATATATATTCCTATTTTTATGGCAGTTGCATTTGTGTGTTTGTCCATTGGGTAAAGTTGTCAGGACATAACAAGAGCTCATCTGAGAAGCCCTGTTTTTTTTTTTTTGTCGTAATCCTGCTAAACCTTTCAAACTGCACAAGGCAATTAATTTCGAGAGCCCTGGGTGTTGTTTGAAAATCAACGAGTGTTAATTTACCAATGGAGCAAGGGATTGTCAGCGCTCTGTAATCAACGGTGCTAAAAATAAAAATGTGGCTAAATGACATATAGTCTGGCTGATTCGTGATCTAATGGCATGTGACATTTCCTTGTCGTCAGTCGCGAGCATCAATCAATTTCACTGACCAGCAAAGCAGAGGCAACCAGCAGGCGGGACAGTAAAAGTGAGAGGAACACATCACAAATCAGGCCCACATAGGAATGTAGTGTTGACATTGAAGGTCCAAAGCAAAGGGCAGTGTGACGTGACAGGCATCTGAGCAGGGGGCGACAGACAGCGTGTGCGGAAAACACACAAAGCTTCTCACCGAATATATGAAAAGGATTTGGTTTCTCAGAGTCATTCTTTGCTTCTCCCGTGAATTTAGCATGGCTCCATGCAGGTCTGTGAATCCCGGGCTCGTGCTAAAAAGTCAACGGTACTGTAGATTGCGGCTCACAGTAGACTCGGCAGTCCTGAGTGAGAGGTGTTTTATCTGGGTGGTTTAAGAGGGTAACA
This sequence comes from Hippocampus mohnikei, assembly GCA_026261675.1. Taxonomy (NCBI): domain Eukaryota; kingdom Metazoa; phylum Chordata; class Actinopteri; order Syngnathiformes; family Syngnathidae; genus Hippocampus; species Hippocampus mohnikei. The sequence continues at coordinate 3,328,997 of JAKGUB010000327.1, forward strand.
AACATGTATCTTGTTACCAGGAGAGTGACTGGATGCTTTCGCTCAATGGTGCTTGTGTTGATAACAGGGCTATGATATCTGTTGTGCTTCAAAGTAACAGGAAGGAATGCTAAGCTATGCCTTTAATTAATGTTGCACCATGCGACACTGTGGGAGATGCACATCAACAGCAGTCAAGTCAAAGACATGGTCATGAGCAATTTAGAGTGTTCCGTTAACCTGCCATGGGTGTTTCTGAAAGTGGGAGGAAACCGGAGTTCCCGGAGAAAACCCACGAAGGCGCGGGGAGAAGATGCAAACTCCACACAGGTAGGCCGGAGCCGGAATCGAAGCCTGCACGTCTGCACTGTGCGGCGGACGTGGTAACCAGTCGACCATCGCGTCACTGCTCGTGATGATGCACACTCGAAAGTCCACAAATAAATCAGCACAGTATTTCTAGCGTTTTAGTCCATATAAAAAGAAAGACCGGTAAATGACTACAGGTAATGTAGTTACAGTCCCTATTGTACTGTTTCTGCAGTGACACTGAGGCAAGATGGCTGTATAGTGGAGATCAATCCCTGCAGTGTTGTTGTTTGAAAGCGTTGGCTTTATATATCACCATAAGATGGACACGCTTGTGGCAACCCTACCAACTGTTAGTTGGAACCCTAAATGCAACGGAACTCATACATATTTTAGTGCTTCCATACCGACTGCCACCAAGCATGGCATGGTTACAAATAGCAGTATTAGGTTGCAAAGTCAGCAATAACCCTTCAAGCTGTTCAGAATGCAGCATTACTGGTTGCTCATCTGTATACTTTAAGACGATGTATTTCACAGTTGTCGCAGAAGAAAAAAAAACATTAGAAAAAAACCCTGGCAAACAAGCAAGAATAAGAGAAGTGGAACAAGTATCGTAACCAAGTGGAGCCTATAAGGGTATACAAATTGTGCTGTTGGATACCACCAATTTTCTTTCTTGTCAAATAATGAGTCAAATTCAAGGTCGTATCAGTGATACCGATCCAATATCAATACTTTGTGCAAGTAAAGCTTAAGCTGGGCTGAGGTACCAGTAGCTCCCACCAAGCGCATATCATTCAGACAAGATCGCAAAGGCCTACTTTCTACTGTGTTCCTATTTATAACAATATATTTTCCTCCAATGACTCACGCATCAAAGCTATCAGTATTTTGATTTGAGTATTCATTTTAGAGCATAAAGATCTGGTATCGGAGGTCGTGATATTTCAGTATCGATCCGCACATCACTAAAAGATACCACAACTGAATGCCAAAGCTTATCTTGCGTTCCTGCATCGTAGTCATGGAGGCTGCTTTCCTTGAAGTAACAGCAATAGAATTATTGCCACTGGTAGTGTCAGGATTATGTTCCTGGCCTTGACGGGCCCGTAAAATAGCAAGGACTTCACATCCCTATCTTTGTTCACTTGTGACACTTGGAAGTCGGGCAGGTCAAATGACTAAAAACGTCCCCCAGCAAGTTTGGCTCCAGGCCGGACTCACACTGATACGTTCATAGACTGGCGTAGACAAACTTCACACCAACCCTCCCTCCCGATTTTCCCATTATGTCCGATAGCGAGCAGAGTGTATCAAGTTTTACCCTTCTCATGGATGACCTTCTCCGGAGTGACACATTGAGACGTCCCTCTCACACTGACTGGAGAACAATTTCCCTAATGATATGTCAAACTCTCTCTCTCTCTCTCTCTCGCTCTCTCTTTGCATCCATCAGTCACTCTCTACCTTTAATGTCCCGACACCTTTCATATATTCAAGTCAGTAAGAGTTATCCAACAGTCTTAGGTGTGCGACTCTCACCCGCAAAAGGTAAAGTGCCCTCAGTGTTGTTCAAAACTCGGATGGTTTAAACCTCCAGAAGCCGATGCGCAACTCTCTTCAAAATCTCAAACGATTCTGATATGCTGCTGCTGTAAGACACTTCCTGTGATCCAAGGCATACCTGAGCTTCTGTGGCCACCAAGCAGCGGGAGAGAATGATGACCAAGCAAAGGAATATTGGATAGGAAGACTCGTGTTAAAGTAATGGCGTCAGTTTAGCCTTATACAGTTTACCATATTTCCACAAAGATTGTCCAGGGGCATTTATGAACTATCAAACTAAATAAAAGCAGTTATGGAGAATTGTATCAAAACAACAACACTTGAGGCACACAAAGCACAGCAAAAAAAGAAAAAAAAACTTGCAAAGCTTGCAGTAACACAAACGTACATACAAAATTGCTGGAAAATCACAACATAACATACAATACTTCAGGAGGGCCTTGTATTATTGTTATTATTATTATTATTATTATTATTATTGTGTTAGTGTACACTAGAACCTGGGCACTCTAACGGTCTCACATTGCCCACGTTTTTGTTTCTTTCTTTTTTTTTCGGTCACCTTTAACCTATATGAAGCTGTTAGCAGTCAGCCGTCGCATGTAGCAAAAAACAGCCATTATTTAAATGGAAATTTTTTTTTAATTCATTTTATCGTGCATGTTAGGGTCAGCGCTTGTGTGTTTACGCACATCATTTGTTGGGGCACCCTCGGTCTGCCTGAACACTGATTGAACAGGTGACGCAGTTTCCACATGAATTGATCGTTAATCATTTGAAGGGAACTCCATGACAACACTTTCCTTCTTCTGTCCGACCGTGCGTTGTTGCTGACGTTTTGGTGAGAAATGAATGAATGATGATGAATGACCTCACGAGTTTCCATGGATAGATCGATCGATAGAAAATAAAATGCCGATTTGTTAGCCATTCCTTATTTCTTCCTTTCATCTGTGCTAATGAGCTCCAAATGTATGGGAATGTATTTCCCCTGGGTAAAAGACGCTCACTCGATGATTACATAAACCCTGTAAAAGAGAAAAAACAAGGCAAGAAAACCCTCTCGTGTGTAAGAAAGAACTGTATGTGCTCTCTTCCCACGTCTCGATGACACTGCAGTGATTAGCAGCCTTTCATTTTGCTTAAAAGTATGTCGGATTTGCATAAAGAGACTCCTTTTATTAGTGATGCTGATTTGTCTTCGTTCTACAATAATCTGGCATCTCGGCGGGCGCCCAATTATTGAGGAAGTGTTTTATATTCTAAAACACATGAGAGGACACTTCCAAACATCCGTAATTAGAAATGTAGTCATGCAGACACTGCGTGAATGCAGGAATCCTCAACTGGGCTCAGCTCAACTGGCGCAACCTGAATGTTGATCAGATAGACATCCAAAGCGTCTCTGCTATTGTCTGCCTGTCTCGATGAAAAGAATACTCCTGAATTAGACAAAGAGTCCACCGCTATTCAAACATACAAGTCAGATAAAGGTAGTCCGAGCCTCGTTGGCCTCGGCGCTAAATCTTCCAGTTGTATTTCATCTCACATGCGATAACCTGCTGCTAGCAGATAAGGATGAAAGCCATTCATTAAGACGCCCCTTCAGCGTCGTTCGCCACTTTTCCACTGCGTATCACCGCAAAGGGCTCTGCTCGCCTCCGTTTGACTTGTCAGCCTTTGGAAACTTCTCAGTTCACTCGTGTGAAGACGCCTCGGTCAGAGACATGCTAACGTACAGCGTCAACAACAGAAACACGCTGTTGTCAATGCGACACGTTTCAACAATCTAAATTGATCACAAACTGGATTGGAACAAGTAGACTCAATCCTAATATAGTAGTGCCTCTACTTATGAGATTAATTGGTTCTAGAATACATTTCTTAACTAGAACATTTTGTATGTAGAGACGTGTTTTCCATGTAAATGCCCTAATCCGTTCCAAGCACCTCCCTCCCCCCAGATTCAGACATGAATGTTTACTAATGCATCAAAATATGACACAAATACATGTTACAATTAGATTATTGCACAATAAATGAGAGGTGTGCAGAATGTAATAAACAAAGAACAGAGTAAAGAATAAAAATGATACTCATTTAACTTTTAACTGCATCCTCATCGTTTCTCGCCCTCTTTACTTCATGTTCTCTCTCAGAAGTGGTTTTTGCTTGCCGTTTTGTAAACAACTGATCCGAGGACGTTTGCTTTTGTCGGCTTTTAACAATCCTTCGAAAATGTCAAAACATCAGCATAGTGAGCGATCACCCGAGTGGTGAACATCTTTTTCTGGGTGATTCATATTTATGCCTCATGGGCCCCCCCCAGCATTGGTTGACTGCATTGGTTGGCTACCGCTGGCACCCCAATTGACACCCTACTGCTAACGGCACCTACGTTTGATCCTGTAAATGTGTCACTCTTGAGTACCGTACCTCAATGAGCATATCGTAGAAATCTTTAGCGTAACCACTTTTCACTACTTCCTTGCATGTGAGCCTTGAAGAACATGAATATCGCTGCATGCATGAGTAACTGCAATATGAAAGGTGACCTGAACCCATTTCTATTCATTGGAGTATTGAGCAATCCCCCCGAGACAGCAAAGTGCTCTGATGTGAGTGTGTATCTCCAGTGTGTGTGTGTGTAAAGTTTAAAAAATAAAATGGAAAGCAAAGAGGCCATAGCGGAAATATCAATCAAAAGGTAAAGGATGCTTTGCACATGCTGCTCTGTCCCAAAGCAAATACATATAAGCTTAGTGAGCCCGTTGGCAAATCAGTGAGTGGGCCGTACGATAAATCTTGAGGCTTGGACTCGTAGGTGCGGGTGACTTTGCATCGGTTGATTTATGATTTTTTCTACAGGGTCATTGAATTGTATAAGCAACTTTAGACTGCTTAATATATTCATGCGACATCAAGTGCCAAGTTTGCATTCATATTCGGCTACCGAATGTGAATTCTAGATCGTTATTCTTCAAAACCAGGACGGAGACACTGTCACCATCTAACGGCAACTTGGTCGTAGTCCAGTTCATAAACGATTTCGACTTCGGAACGTTCTCCGTGTTCACGTACTGTTAAAAGTGTGCTTTATGATGAAATAAAAAAGATTATTATTGCGATATGAAGACAAAATACAAGAGAAAAGACTGAGTGGACAAAATCAATTAGCTATTTGCACAGTAGACATGGATACACCCAACATTGTGGAGCGATCACGATTCAGCGGGTACCATTTAAAAAAATGTCAATCAGAGTCTATTTTCATTCAACACGCTGTCCCCACAAAACGGACCATCCGATTGAATTCCGTGCAGGGAACTCATGTCCACCATGTCCACACGATCATTTCTTTTCTCTGCATTTGTCCGACGGACCGTGCTGTCGTAAACGCTGCCGTTCTGGCCTGACTTCAAAATGGGCTCCGAAGTGAACTCCGGTCAAGTCTGTCTGTGAACAACTGCATTTTCAGTGAGCTGTTCACTCGTTTTGCGTGGATGGCACACCCGGCGAATGATTGGGCCATGGCATCTATCAGATGCCGTGGATAAATAAACACAAAGTAAACGTATTAACGACTAAAATCGTGTCTCTCCGAAGAAGGTCAACACGCACACATTTATCCAGGGTACTTTTTAGAGTGTCTTTATTCCTGGATAAGCTCCTGATCTCCACGCATGGCTGCCGCGCAAGCAAACGTCGACTTCCTCCGAGGTTGGCCTTTCCCCTATGACCCCCTGAGACACCCAACCCTGGCTTTATCAACAGATCCACTTCATTCACAGTGATTTTGGAGCGTCTCCAAATGAACAAGCCCTCGTTTGCCCGTTTCTTAGGAAGAACAGCCAAGCAGGAGTGGAGCGCTGAGGTTGCAGCTGCAATGAGGTGCAGAGAGAATAAGGTCAAAAGGCCTCCTATCAGAAAACATTACATCTTAGCCGTTCACCCCTCCAGTCACTTGAAATAGTCCGTGATGGCACAAGCCAGCTGTGCGCAAGCTCATTAAAGACGATGCCGGTAAAAGACGCGATAAGTGTCGAAGGCTTTGTTGTTTGTATTTTGAAATCAGGCTGTTTGGACGTTCCCTACCTTTCCTCTATGAACTAAGAGAACAGCGACGCCTCACTTTTCAAGTTTTTTTAATTCCCAAAGGAGAGACATTTAAAAAAAAAAAAGTGATGATTGATTCGACACATTGCCGAGAGACGCCTGGCTTTAAATTCCCCGATGAGACAATAGCGCTTTGGCTTTGGGGGTGCCGGGGGGTTGCTGTACTTGATTCATATGGCCACTCAGCCCATTGCCATAAAAGTTTTACAGCAACTACTTTCCGGATGTATGTTCAAGAGAGTACCGAGGGGTGGTCGAGGTACTTGTTCCATGGGAATCAATAAACATGATTTGCAGACAATGCTTTGGTGTCGCCTACAATATTCATAAGGACGCAGGCAGCCGATGATCGCTACCCCCGCATCCACTGCTTCATCTCCTTTATCTCCGTTGAATCGCTCGAAGCAAAAACACGCCGTTTGTCCGTGGTCCCTACGCTCTCCTCCTCCTGCTCCTGCTCCTGCTCCTCCTCCTCCTCGTGCGCTTACAGTAGCGCAGATGCACGTTCGTTCGCGCTGTCAACTCCTGCATTGCACTGAGCGCAACTGTACGGCGGCACCCGGTGCACGAGGCGCTTGGCGATCGAGCCTCTCTCTCTCTCTGTTTTTGCGTCACAGAAGCCCTATCACCACCCCCCTGCCCCCCGCCAACCACGAGGGCACGCAGATACGCGGCGCTGGCGGATGTACAAAACACCGCAGTCACACCGACGATAAAAGATGAGGAGAGCAAGATGTGATGATGTGATTCGATTGCGCGCTGATGGAGGAGGCTCATCCAGCCACTTTGCCCATCCACACTTTTTTCTTCTCCTTTTGAGGTGTCAGACGGTTTCTGGCTTTCATCCGTAAGTGCCACTTGAATTCCACTCTTGTTCCATTCCAAACTACACAGTTTTATCCCCCGACGAACACTTTTCACTCGGCAAGCCGCTCCGGATGGGGACGATGGTCGATGTGCAATGGAAGTCGCCATGCAAAAGCGATGCCATCCACCAATACAATGCTACTGCTCTCATCAGCCATTTGTAGCGGGGCTTACCTTCAGGTCTTTGCGGGTGTAGCTGTCTCTTCGAGGCATCTCACAACTACTCCACTCCCCAAAACTGTGCAGTCCTTTTTTTTTTCCACCCCTCCGGTTTTTCTGCCTCTCCTCTACTGCCACCCCGCTCCTTCTGCTCCTCACAGCTCCGTATCAAGTGTGAGCGAGGGCTGTGTGTCTCAGGCAGAGAGGCATGGGTGGGGGAGAGATAGAGGCAGAGTCAGAATGGGAGAGAGAGGACAAGACAACGGGATGTCGATACAGTACGTTCCCGGTGTCTTGATTGCTTCTTTCTTGCCCCTTCCATGCACACATTCGACCTCTTTTCGCCTGTGTCCATGTGCGCTTGCATTACGTGTTGGTGAAAATCCAAAATACAGTTTTGCAGACAGAGGTTAGGAAAAGGATGCGTTTGTGTATTGAGCGTTGACAATGAAGACGAGGCAGTGCCACACTAGAGAGGAGGAGTGTAGGAGCTGTAATCACTTGCCAGAAAATGCCTCCGGGGTTTGAATGAGATGCAAGAAGAGAAAATCGTCTTTGGAAAAAAAAAAAAAAAAAACGGCGGCAAAGGAAAGTACCGCCGAAAGCGCGCGAGGTCATTTTGACCCAGAATTCCTCATGAGAAGTAGAAGCGTTGCATCATATGAACCCTTGTCACCTCCAATTAAAAAAAAAAAAAAAAAAATGAAGAGCGACGATCTTTGCAATGTACTTCCCGCCCATGGAAAGGAGCGTTTTATTCAAGAAGAAAGCACCGTGAGAAAGTCGTTGGCTGCAGCAAAGGTGAGAGGAGATCCGACGACATCCACCGCTAATCCTCAGTCACGGCGTCGGCTAACATTTATGCGTATATTTTTGTCATTGCTTGCCGTGTATTGCCTTCTTTCATCAAGACGAATCTGCTCGACCTGCGATCCGCCAGTTGCGGGAGTTCTATGAAGGTCTCTAATTAGGACCGTTCAGACCGCCATTTCATATTCTATATAAACCTGAACCGATGGCTAGCAAATGACACAGTGCGCCTGCCGTGCTGTGTCTTCTCCCCGCAGAGCACCAAGAGTTTGATCTTTCTAATTGGTTCCCCATTAAATGACCAAGAAGCCCCAATTCTAAAGTGATTTCCGCCCCTCTGACGTAAACACAGCTGAGATGTACACAGGTCGCCTCAGTCATAAACGTGCCAACAATTTCTCAGTCCGTGATATGTGATTAATGTGCGGTGCTACGGCGAACTGGTTGAATTTCTTGAGAGCGTGAGCATGGAGGGGAGGGGTGAGATCTCTGACGGGGAATGATTACACCTACTCTGAATGTGTAACGCGGGGGCTTTGGAGGTTTGGGGGGGCTTTGGTTGACTCAAATGCAAGATCAAAACATCACAAAGAGGAATGGACTTTACTCCTCACAGCGAAGACGCCCGGCGCTCGAAGGGCGGCTGCTCGTATGACCCGCAACTCGGATCCTTCTGGCAGTTCCGAACCGTCCTCATTATTGCAGACGCTTTGCTTGATGTCTTCTGATCCTGTAATTGGCTCCCTGGCCGCCGGTACTACAAGAAGTACCCGACAGCCTTCTTCCATTTTTGTTGCCGCATGGCGATTCCGTGGGACGAGTCGAGGGGGATGCGGGGAGTGCTGTCAGCGAGATACAAAAGGCGAGACGGAGTCATAAATCGTCTCCAAAAACTCAATGCGGGAAGTACATGAGGAGGAGATGAGCAGCGTGAACCGGTCCCCGCGATCCTTCCTTCTTCCTCTACCTCCTCCAACCTTTAAGCACTGAACATGCCGTCTCCTCCGCGGTATGGCCGTTAAATCTTGACATTCAGAATGTGTGACGGCTACATGAGGTTAGGGTATGTGTGTGTGTGTGCGTTCACGTGGACACATATCTCCACCATAAAGCATTTCAAATAAATGGCCGTGCATTTTGCTGCAAGTCATTTGAAATTATGGGACCCGCGTAGATGAGCAGGCAGCGGCAAGCATGGCCTCCTGAAGATTGACATTGTCCACCCGCGTTCACGCTTCCATTCCATGTTAACGTAGCAACGTTTCATCGATTGCATTCTCCGTTCTCACGAAACGGTTGACAGACTCGGTTTGAGTCGCTGGAGACTTCTGCCGAGACCAGCGGCGCTGAGTCGCCCACACTCCGTTGCATTTTCCCGGCCGTGCTCCTCGATTGAAGAAACAATGAAGTCCGAAGTGAGGATAGTGGGTCATGCTCACACATCCTGATCCGAGCCTCTTTTCTTGGCTTCATTCACCGTCACTTGTTCTCACCTCCTCGTCGGATTCATTAACTCTGATTGATCGCTTCTTGTCAAAGACTTTGGCACCGTAGTGAACAGCCTTGTTGCTGACATTCTCCAAAATAAACATTTGGGGGCGGGGGGGGGGGGTTTAATGGCTAGAGGAGGACAACCTCAATGAACAAATCAGCACAGTCGTGATGGAAGTAGCTGATGGTGTACTTGTCAGAACAAATGCTTGGAGCCGGACACTGCTGAATTGTTGCGTGGAAATATTTCGCCAGCTTTACTTACTAAATGGGCATTTTTGCATTTTTTGTGCCGAGCCTCGTGGGCGGATGATTCTGGGCAGGCAGGCCAGCATGAAAACATCTTGCAGAAATAAAGTCCTGTGCAGGGAAATGTGTGAATTATTGAACATCTCTGATTATTTCCGAAGCAGTACATGCCATCAAGATCAACAAATTGGTACAATGTGATTATTATTGCAGGGCGGGGTGGGTGGGGTGGAGAAAAACAAAAACATTGGACCACTTTATATTTCTACCATCAACAAGAGAGCTAAGAGAACGTGTACATGTATTAGGCTTTCAATTATGAATTGAAATGAGTGTGTGGCTCAACAGAGCAGCGTAGCGTTAAATAATTGAAGAATGCTGTACATTGTGTCTCTTACGCACAGAATTTGAACATGCGGGAGTGGAAGTGGGCTACAGAAAGGGCCGAGTCGTCTCTCTCTCTCTCTCTCTCTCTCAGCAAAGACAACAAACAAAGCCAAACATGATTTCAGCCATTGTATGTCACAGCACGATCTGGCGCTGCTGCAAAATCACAATTAACCCTGCTGCCTCCTGACCTTTAACACTGAAAACTGTCAAATGAATTCAGCTGCTCTGTACTTGTGACAGGTGCTATTACGACAAAAAAAAAACAACAAAAAACAAAAAAAAACAGAGGGAAGACAGTCCTCATCAAGTGAGGAAAAACAGTTGGACCTCTCGCACGAAACGGACAGCTCTCGAAACTTCATGTCAAGATGAGAAGAAACTGCAACCACATTATATTAGTTGTATATTTCCATGCCCCTTCTCGAAAATGATCATTATTTTGTTTTTAATTGCGATGGCAGAAAAAAAAGTTTTGAAATTATGTGAGATCACAAAAAACAAAAAGATTGGGATTTCAACTGGGTTTTGTGAACTTTTCATGCTCACTGTACGCTCTGTGTTTAACTAACTAACTCTGTGAGTCAACTGAGATGAGATCATAAAGATTTCACCGTGTATACTTTTTTTGGGGTGACGTTTTGTTTTGGTGGTGTGCCATAAGATTTATTTTGTATTTTTATATGTGGCACTATGCTACACTACGGTAGTTTGTACTTTTTTATGATGGACTTTTCAATCATTTGTAATACTGACGCAAATATACATACACACACATTAAAGGATTTACTTTTTGAAGATGATGTAGCGCGATTCCCCTTCGGTCCATCCAAGTCCCCGCCCCAGGCTTTGTCAGTGTCAATGTCAGTTGTAAAAATGATGAACTTTTACTACAGATTACACAGGTGCTAAAAGGATTGAATTAGATTCTTTGCCGTGAATAATGTTCTCATTTTTTCCTTATTTGTAATGTTTGTTTGATTTTTTTTTCAATTGAAGTGCTCTTGGGATTGTATAGTTATCAAACATGCAAAAATGCTCATTAACCCCCCTGCCTGGGATCATGGTTGACCCCCTTTGAGCTTTCTAAGAGCATATCAGATTGATTGTTTTGCTGAGACCAAATCATTTCGCATTCCAGACAATCCCTCCAGGCAGAATTTTTTTTTTTTTTTTGGGTGATCTCTGGAACCTTGCAGCAGTGAGTCTGACATGATATAAGCGGGTAACGCTGCAGCCGCAGCGCATTTCTCTCTCGAGCCCTGTCATTCGAAGCAGTGAAAAGCTACAAAGCCGCTTCTGAACACGCCGTTCCATTTTTATGCCCTTTGAAGAAAATTACTCTGAGTAAAAAAAAAAAAAGATGAAAATGAAAATAATGACCTCGTTGGAAAAACGAAACTGGGATTGTGATATGACGGCTGTGTGGTTGTCCTTCAAAGCGGGAGAATGGTGCTGCGTTGTCACTTGGTGTCACTGAACTCCTTGCATTCTCAAAGGCTGCGTTGACCTACTCATTCGTTTTTCAAAACCCAAATCATTTACATGGCCTTTAAACACCCAAACACTGCCAAAATTGGAGTTTCGAAAGGGTTATTGACTGCATGTGAATGTCGTCAATGCTGTTTCCTTATCAAATGCCACCGGCCAATTTGGAAGTGAGATATGAATGAAGAAGCGACTTGAAGTGTTTCTGTATTCGCTTCCCCACTCATTGACTTGCTTATTCCAGTGAGGGAGCTGCCTAATCAAGCCCAAGTCCTTTGAGGGGCGTATTTGTGACAGCAAATAGAAACACAACGTGAGCCCAGAATATTGAGTGGCAACAAAATGACACATTTGATTATTTTCTGTCGATGGGAGTTTCAAGATGAATGGGTTAGGCAAATCCCTAATAAACAACAACATCAACGTGGAAAACACAATAACGTGCACCGACCACACAGACTACTGAAATGCCAATGGAAAGGTACTGATGAGACTGTCAACCGTTGGTTTCAAACCTAAGGGCCACGGGCCGGACCAGGCCCGGAAATTGGTTTAATCCAGCCCGCAAGAGGATGTTGTAACGTATAAACAATGAAAAATATTCAGCATGCATCTGACTTCCCACAACAAAATACACACTGTAGATGGGTGGACAACAATTTACAACGCCATTTTTACTATTGTGTTTATCCTGGGTCATTTTATGACCACAGATTGTTTTCATGAAAAGAATCAAATAAAATCTACCACTATCTGCAAAGTTAATTTCCATTCATATGAGAACTCACACATTTGTGGGGTATCTGAGGTTACATATTGCTTCATTACCACTCAAGGGACTTTGGCCCAACGCTCAGTCGAGGAGCAAGTGGAAAATTCCCACAAACCCCGCAGGCTTGTATTCTCAGCCGTATGCTCGTACAGGCATGGCAGCCTCCAGCCCCCGCCTACAGGCTCCTATTGATATGCACATTGCAACCAAAGGGCACCAATCCTCGATTCAGAGATCTCAGAATTACCGGTACCTCAACTACTTCATCCCTGAGTATTGCAGACAAACGTCATCCTGCCCAAAGGCACAACAAACAAGGTGGAAAAGTGACATAGCATGCGGTAAATCAACGATCCACCGCTTGCATCTGCCACAATGGGGAAAATGCCGCGCAAGCACATTTCCTCTACTTGGGATTGCAAATGACTGGCATTTAGCGCCATGCCGCTTTTACGCTGCGAATGATGGATATGGAATATAAATGCTCAGTGACACGGTGACCCAGCAAAATGGCCAGCTTCCACGAACACCATGCACTCCCATCTCTCAGCGCACGCTTACACTCGGGCACACATAGGCTCACGTGCAGGAAGTCCTCCTGATCTGATCACTGAATATGACCAGATTTAAATTCAAACTCAGCGACCGTTTTTAAATAGCGAACAGAGTTCATTGAAATTCTTTGGCCGTTTATTAGAAACCATAATTGGTGTTTTCTGTCGGTAGTTTGTCATCGAACATTTTCGAGATATGAAGATTTGTGAGTCAAAAGCCCCGCCCCAAAATCTAAATCTGTTGAGTGTATTTGACCCCAAAACAAAAGTTGTAAAAAGATACCGTGTTTTCAGGGGTCACTATTATTCACTGTTAGTCACCGACTGACCGTTCTTTTGAATGACGAGTAGTCAAAAGTCACTTCCACAGTTGCCAAACCAGCCCGTCGATCAGTAATGGTGGCTAGTTGCAGGCCCGATCGGTACAAAAAAAGGCCTCATAATGACAGTTAGTCAAAAAATCAAAAAATTAAAGAGTTTTGGATGCCTAAAGCTGAACATCCTTTTTCTAGGGCATGGATGAACAGAAACATTGAACCTTGATAGCGCTGTGTGTGAATCATACATCTTTGCGGATTCAGTACCATATGCTCTACAACTCGCAAAGATAATACTGAAACTTTTTGGGGGCATTTTACCAGGAACAATCGTGATGGAAAATGAGTCTTCTGTCTGCATGAATATCCCCCAGGTCCCTATTAGAATTTGGAGCATGTTCCCCTTCTATCTCCTGTCAACTCTCGTCCCAATTCTCCACATTTTTGCTTCGTGGGCCTTGTATTTTATGACGACGTAGCTCTTTGGTTTCAGTGCACTGCACTGATTTGTGACTGACAGGGACAAGTCGATTTTGTCACATTTCAGGTGAAGTGGAGGTATATAAATTAATTATAATTTATAACTATATATATTTATATTATATTTATAATTTATAAAAAAATAATAATTTTGTGACATTACACATATGGGACATATATGTAATGCACATGAGGACATGACAATGCAAATTATTAAAAAATATATTCGAGTTGGCCTTTATCAGAATTTTCTGTAGATATAGAAATACACAATATTAATTCCACATGAGGGCAACGCGAAAACTAAAGAGGTGGATTTGGGTCCAAATTAAATCATAGCACCCATTCTGTTTGTTACTCAGACACATCAATGTGTCACTTGCGGATACAAAAGCTTTTTCATTCATTCATTCCTTCATCTCCCGAACCGCTTGATCCTTTCTAGGGTCGCGGGGGGTGCTGGAGCCTATCCCAGCTGTCTCCGGGCAGTAGGCGGGGGACACCCTGAATCGGTTGCCAGCCAATCGCAGGGCAAAAGCTTTTTCATTTTATATTCAAAATATTTACTTGGCCGTTGTCCAGAAATGAATGATATCATAAACTAGAAAGGGAAAAGGACCTGCATGGGGAGTGGATTGAGGTCAGCTTGGCCCTTGGTGCCAGGCGTCTGTGGGGTAAACACAACTTATTAGAGCCGGGGGAAGGGTCTCCGTGCATGTGTGCGTGTGTTTGAAGGTGGGGTGGGGGCTAGGGGTGTTGCTTGATGTTTCTGTGGGCGTAAACACTACCTGGCCGTTCCGCTGTGAGAGGACAGTATAAATGTACGCAGGTGGAGGAGAGCAGGCATGAGAGGACACGCCTATAAAAAACTCTGCCAGTCAACTGTGAAGAGGACCAAAGAGGTGGAGCTGGAGATCAACACTGAGCTGGATGCGCTGCAAGCTAGTTTACATCCGTTAAGGTGAGCATTATTTATTCATGGCGAGACGTACAATCGTCATTCATTTTGTTGTAGATTCAAAAGTCAACTCAATTGTGCTCACCGACTCGCCAATCAGACATTGTGAGGCAATTTCGGTGCTCCTTTGAAACAGTTAGGATGCAATTATTTAAAGCACACAACATTGAGGTGCATCTGCAAAACTAAATTTAAAAAAAGTATGTTATATTGTATCTCTAGGTATAAATTTACACACATATATTCATTCATTTTTCGGCCAAAATAAATTATCTCTGAATATTTTGGTAGTTTTTGTGTCACATTATTTTCAGATTGTTATTGAATATTAAAATCATGTCATGAATCCTAATATTGCATCATTTTATTAAAAAAAAAAGAGAAACCCAATGGCACGGACAGTCACGCAATCATAACCACTAGTTTGAAACTAACAAAAGTAATGATATACAGCAGAGTACAGTACTGTATAACATTTTAACTTATCTCATAAAAGTCTCATATGCATTGCTTTACTTACATGGTCCAAAGGAATGATTTTAAAAAACTCATGCAACTGACCCCAGACGAAATTTGCCCAAACATTTTGGCAATAACAAAAAAAGCAAAGAAAGTGATTTCTGTAATGCTCAATTAGACCTCAACACCTGTTGACAGATACTTGGTGAACAAATAAGACCTTATAACACCTGGGAGGAGGTTGGGGGGGGGGGGGGTTGTGGGTCCGCCCCACTATTTGAGTAGGACCAATGTAAACCATAGATGTCTTTTTTTTATTGTGTAAGTTTTGCCATTTTTTAAACTAAATATTGTGTTCATATTTTAGCAACAATGAGTGTGTAATAAACAGTTTCACTGGAATGCACTTGGCCTCACAGTTGTTTGACTGACTTTTGCATCACATTCGGAGTGGATGTGCAAAAAAAAATAAATGGCAAATGATATTGTGCAGAATTAGACGATAAAAACATAATCATGTGTAAATATCCTAGATTGTGCGTAATCATTTAATAATCATAATTGCTGTTCATTCCTTTTGACAAAGAACAAAACGGTCTGTTAATAATCAGCATCATGAGATCACATCTGAGCTCAGAGCATGACCCGAGAAGAATACGAACAAAAGCAAAAAAACGTTTTTAATCATAGAACGGAACTCACGACTGTTATCAACCTCAGGCAACTGAGTGTTGTTTTCCTAAAATTGCAGATAATGATTGCAGTTCATTCAGAATGATCTAGGCCCATGAAAAAGATGCAAAGGAAAAAAAAACCAATTGAAATGCGAGCTTTGAAGGCTGAAATAAACAAAAACTCGAGCCGCTGTACAGATTGTTTTGTACAAATTAAGACTCACCATCGAGCGTTTGTGTGCACACTTGACTCAGCAAAAACATGCACATAGTTTCTTTGAGAGCTTTAGTCAGCAAAGAAGGATTGAACTCGTATCTTATCTGAAATGTTTTTATTTCTACTGAGGTTGACATAATTATTTGGGTGTGATTTTTATTTTCTGCTTGAAGTTGAAATTTTGTGAAGTGTTATTCACATTGGCGGCCCGGTGATTAGCGCGTCGACCTCGCAGTGCAGAGATCGTGGGTTCGATCCCGGCTCTGCCCTCCCTGTGTGGAGTTTGCATGGTCACCCGGGCTTGCGTGGGTTTTCTCCGGGTACTCCGGTTTCCTCCCACATTCCAAAAACATGCATGGCAGGCTGATTGAACACTCCAAATTGTCTCTGGGTGTGAGTGTGAGCGATTGGCTGGCAACCGGTTCAGGGTGTCCCCCGCCTGCTGCCCGAAGACGGCTGGGATCGGCTCCAGCACCCCACCGCGACCCTTGTGAGGATAAAGCGGTTCAGAGAATGGATGAATGGATGGATACTATTACATTGGTTGGTTTATTGTGCAAATTCGGGCATGTCAAGATATTCTTCGATTTGCGCCATGCAACTAAAAGTATCAACCTATACTGCGATATTGTTTTACGAATGAAATGACCCATGTGTTGATAATTCTTTATTTGCTGTCATCAAGGTTTTGGACTCGTAGAAAATGTTTGGTCCTATCAATAAACGTCTCCAGAGCTACCTGGCTGAGCGAAAGCGTCGCAGGACCAGGCTGGTGACCAAAGACGGCCACTGCAACATCGAATATGGAAACATCAAGTACAGCAAGCACTTTGTCTTCCTGGCCGACTTCTGGACCACATTTGTGGAGATCCGGTGGCGTTATGTGCTCTTATACTTCATTGCCTCTTTCACCATGAGCTGGTTCATTTTCGGCCTGCTCTGGTACTGGATTGCCCGGAATAACGGAGATCTGACCTGGCAGGAGCCCCCTGCGGACCACATGCCTTGCGTGGACAATGTCGCCGGACTCACCACCGCATTCTTGTACTCCCTGGAAACCCAGACGACCATCGGCTACGGTGGCCGAGCCCTCACCCCCGTTTGCCCCGGCGCCGTGGCCCTTCTCATCATCCAGTCCCTCCTCGGCGCCGTCATCAACTGCTTCATGTGTGGAATCATCTTATCGAAAATTTCCTCGCCTAAAAAGAGAGCGAAGACCATCTCCTTCAGCGACATGGCCGTCATCAGCCCCAAGAACGGCGCGCTTTGCTTGTCGATACGAGTGGCCAACCTGCGCAAGACCCTCATGATCGGCAGCCAGATCTACGGCAAGCTGCTGAGAACCACCAACACGGCAGACGGCGAGACCATCATCATGGACCAGGTGAACATTGACTTCATGGTGGACGCCGGCAAGGACAACCTTTTCTTCGTGTGCCCGCTCACCCTCTGTCACGTGATCAGCAAGGGCAGCCCGTTCTTTGAGATGGCGGTGGACACGCTCCACAAGCAAGTGTTTGAGCTGGTGGTGTTCTTGGACGGCACCGCCGAGTCCACCAGCTCCTCCTGTCAAGTGCGGACTTCCTTCATCCCGCAGGAGATCATGTGGGGCTACAATTTCCTGCCCATCATCTCCCGAAGCAAAGAAGGTAAATACAGGGTGGATTTCTCCAACTTTTCCAAGGTGGTGCCCGTGGCCACCGCTCACTGCGCCTACTGTTTCCACAACATCAAAGGTCACCACCATCACTCCAAAGATGGACTTGACAACCAGGGTTTTGAGGTGATTGACATCCACGATCCTGCGAGTATCACCAAGATGTAAGAGCGCACGGCCGGAGGAGCGAGACATTCCAACGATGAACCTTTCAAACATCCCAAAGTATGTTTGGCAAGACGTTCATTTGCGGGTCGACTGAATCATCGTGAACAATTGTTGTATGCGCGCCAAGCCACGCTCGTCAATGTCTGGCGGCCGAGAGCTTGTTTTCGGAAGGCTTGCCATGTTATGAAAATGGCTTGGCTGGAATATCGGAGGAGAAAAGGATGAATATACTCGAGGTCTTCTCACAAGAGAAAATCGACACGAATGAGCCTCGCCGTGAATGAAGATGAGTCGCTGTAATTTACCTCGGACCCCGCGCATCCTGATTTACTTTGGAGAGCAAAAAGATGGCGTTATTCTGTGCATGAATCTTGAACAACTTGTTTCGGGTGCCTTGCAAATGTCACGGATGACTGAGCAATATTAGCAGTTGTGTCATAATTCATACCGGTGTTGTCTGCCATACAAGAAAAGACACTTGGTCCTTGAAACAGCTTTTGTTGATGTATTTCAGCACTGGCACTCGCCCAGGTCTAATATGGAACACTTTAGTGTCATTATAGTGGAGAGCAATGTTTTCATGAAACACTTAAATGATGGCTGCATGCAGCCTGAACTATTGAATGAAATCAAATATTTTTATTGTTGTTGTTTTTTTTTCTATTTGGTCTCGGGGGGGAATAGCTGAAATAAAACTATTTTTGCACACAATATTGCCTGCCTTGCATTGGTGTCCACGTGAAATTATTATTGACATAAGGTCAAAGCAACTTCCTGCTGGCCGGCTATCACCCCTATTACGGATTTTCATCTCAACAAAGTGAAGTTGTGACAGCAAACAGACGAGCCAACATGTTTGGCCGTAGAGCGTAATGGATGCAACTCTAATCCAGTATTTCCAACCTTGATTGACCCAAGGCACGCATTTTCCATCACAAAAAAATCTCATCACCGAGCGAAAATGACAAAAATACGATCAAAATTGAAATGATATTGACTTTCTCTCAAGTTCCTCCGAACTACATCAGGTATTCTGCGAAATGAACAGCATCAGGTGGATTCTCCGGTTTAGTGCGGCGTCTAATTGAACACCATTTGAGTGATGTGCCTGTCGATGCACATCGCTGGCATAGACAGATAAACAAAGATGTATTTGTCATCAATAAATAACATTTTGGGGGCGGCCACTTCAACGGGAAGTCAACCCAAAAATGTGCTTAAGAAAATGAAAAGTTCCATGCAGCCCTACTAGTCCAAACATGGTGTCAGGATAGGCTTTTTTTTAAAACTACTGTCTAAAAATGGGCGTGGACGCATAATTTGTCATTGTTCCAAATTCCTGTGTGTGACCAGACATTGCCTTGTGAGCTGAGCATGAAGAGCGGGCCCGGTGTGTGGTGCCAGGGTTGTTTTTTTTGTTTGTGTTTTTTTGTGTGTTTTTTTTCTCCAAAAATGTGCCTCACGATTAAATTAAATAGTCACCTTGGTTCCTGTAAAAAAATAAATAAATGACAGAAAAGTAAAATTCCACCATCCACTTGTTCTCGAAATGAAAAGTTGCTGTGTTACCATGGAAACAAGCTGAAGCCATTGATAGGTCACAGGAGAGAGTTTGAGAGGTAAAAATATTTATTTCTCACATTTTCCTATACAAAAGCCCTTTTTGAAAAGGTCCGACTTCATACATTGCAGGAATGACAATCATAATAATTAATAATAATAATAATAATAATAATAATAATAATAATTAATGCATCGGCTACTTGTCCAATTATAAACACACACACACAGTATAGGTCCCTTTTGACTGATATTGTTAAGACAGAAGGAATGTTGGTGGTGCATTAAAAATTGCAGGTTCCCTTTTTCAGCTGGAAGTCGGTGGATGTTAACGCCGTCTGTATTAATTTACATACAATAACTTGATATCCACCAATTTTTGGTCTGTTCGGCTTCAGAAGCAATTCAAGAACATACAGCGTTCAAATGTCATGTGGGGCTACAATTTCCTGCCCATCATCTCCCGAAGCAAAGAAGGTAAATACAGGGTGGATTTCTCCAACTTTTCCAAGGTGGTGCCCGTGGCCACCGCTCACTGCGCCTACTGTTTCCACAACATCAAAGGTCACCACCATCACTCCAAAGATGGACTTGACAACCAGGGTTTTGAGGTGATTGACATCCACGATCCTGCGAGTATCACCAAGATGTAAGAGCGCACGGCCGGAGGAGCGAGACATTCCAACGATGAACCTTTCAAACATCCCAAAGTATGTTTGGCAAGACGTTCATTTGCGGGTCGACTGAATCATCGTGAACAATTGTTGTATGCGCGCCAAGCCACGCTCGTCAATGTCTGGCGGCCGAGAGCTTGTTTTCGGAAGGCTTGCCAGGTTATGAAAATGGCTTGGCTGGAATATCGGAGGAGAAAAGGATGAATATACTCGAGGTCTTCTCACAAGAGAAAATCGACACGAATGAGCCTCGCCGTGAATGAAGATGAGTCGCTGTAATTTACCTCGGACCCCGCGCATCCTGATTTACTTTGGAGAGCAAAAAGATGGCGTTATTCTGTGCATGAATCTTGAACAACTTGTTTCGGGTGCCTTGCAAATGTCACGGATGACTGAGCAATATTAGCAGTTGTGTCATAATTCATACCGGTGTTGTCTGCCATACAAGAAAAGACACTTGGTCCTTGAAACAGCTTTTGTTGATGTATTTCAGCACTGGCACTCGCCCAGGTCTAATATGGAACACTTTAGTGTCATTATAGTGAAACAATGTTTTCATGAAACACTTAAATGATGGCTGCATGCAGCCTGAACTATTGAATGAAATCAAATATTTTTATTGTTGTTGTTTTTTTCTATTTGGTCTCGGGGAATAGCTGAAATAAAACTATTTTTGCACACAATATTGCCTGCCTTGCATTGGTGTCCACGTGAAATTATTATTGACATAAGGTCAAAGCAACTTCCTGCTGGCCGGCTATCACCCCTATTACGGATTTTCATCTCAACAAAGTGAAGTTGTGACAGCAAACAGACGAGCCAACATGTTTGGCCGTAGAGCGTAATGGATGCAACTCTAATCCAGTATTTCCAACCTTGATTGACCCAAGGCACGCATTTTCCATCACAAAAATCTCATCACGGCGAAAATGACAAAAATACGATCAAAATTGAAATGATATTGACTTTCTCTCAAGTTCCTCCGAACTACATCAGGTATTCTGCGAAATGAACAGCATCAGGTGGATTCTCCGGTTTAGTGCGGCGTCTAATTGAACACCATTTGAGTGATGTGCCTGTCGATGCACATCGCTGGCATAGACAGATAAACAAAGATGTATTTGTCATCAATAAATAACATTTTGGGGCGGCCACTTCAACGGGAAGTCAACCCAAAAATGTGCTTAAGAAAATGAAAAGTTCCATGCAGCCCTACTAGTCCAAACATGGTGTCAGGATAGGCTTTTTTAAAACTACTGTCTAAAAATGGGCGTGGACGCATAATTTGTCATTGTTCCAAATTCCTGTGTGTGACCAGACATTGCCTTGTGAGCTGAGCATGAAGAGCGGGCCCGGTGTGTGGTGCCAGGGTTGTTTTTGTTTGTGTTTTTGTGTGTTTTTTCTCCAAAAATGTGCCTCACGATTAAATTAAATAGTCACCTTGGTTCCTGTAAAAATAAATAAATGACAGAAAAGTAAAATTCCACCATCCACTTGTTCTCGAAATGAAAAGTTGCTGTGTTACCATGGAAACAAGCTGAAGCCATTGATAGGTCACAGGAGAGAGTTTGAGAGGTAAAAATATTTATTTCTCACATTTTCCTATACAAAAGCCCTTTTTGAAAAGGTCCGACTTCATACATTGCAGGAATGACAATCATAATAATTAATAATAATAATAATAATAATAATAATAATTAATGCATCGGCTACTTGTCCAATTATAAACACACACACACAGTATAGGTCCCTTTTGACTGATATTGTTAAGACAGAAGGAATGTTGGTGGTGCATTAAAAATTGCAGGTTCCCTTTTTCAGCTGGAAGTCGGTGGATGTTAACGCCGTCTGTATTAATTTACATACAATAACTTGATATCCACCAATTTTTGGTCTGTTCGGCTTCAGAAGCAATTCAAGAACATACAGCGTTCAAATGTCCCTGCGTTTGTATTCAAGCAGTCGCTTGTTTTTTGGTGGAGAAGGCAAAAAAAAAAGTTTGTGCGCGCAAAGGCACTTGGGGTGTGACACAATCTCATACAAAATAACGACAATAAGAAGAACATTAAAAAAAAACAAAAAAGCTAAAAATGTATTGCTCAAATGTACAAACATAAAACCGCTTAAATGCTGAAAAAAAACAAAACCTACTGAGCAGAAATGGACTTCAAAGATTTGCATTTTTCTTGACCGAGGTCAACTCGTATTAATTCTCTTGTCTCTTTTTAATACTGTGTCACATATGAAAATAGCTCTGCATAATTTATACAGTAAGTTGCTTTAATGCCTAGTTGACTGACGCATATAAAATAATAAAAAATAGGTCTGACAAACGCACAGCGTTTGCGAATCTGAGGAATTCCATGTTTCATCTCATCATATTTTCAATTGGTTTTGTTCTCTGATAAGCTTAGTCCAAAGTCATTCACTTTCAAGTGTCTGCGTCACTTACTGGTCATGGAATGCATTTGCTCATATCAGCTTGTGCAGCCGACGACGAAAATGTTACGATATGATGCGATTACATGAGGAGGAAGTCACTGTGCATGTTTATCTGGCCTTCAGATCAGTGAGAAACTAACATTCAAGCATACATGCTGCTCTCAAACTAGGATCCAGCCCCGGTATTATGCAACTTGACACCGTTGACTAACGCAACAAATTGAGAAAGCCACTTCTCAGTGTGACCTACGTGATCCCGGCTGGCCTCAAAAGGAGATGAGACACCGTGGCAGTCATGAAACAAATCAAAAATTGTCAAGACTTCTCATGGGGGGGGTGGGGGGTGGATATTTCGAGTCTTGTGAAGACTGCGTGGAACAGCAGTTAAAGAATGATGCTAACACTGTTGGGGTTCAATGCTCATTTCATCACAGGGTAAACCGGATGCACTCGTTTTATTGCGATGCACTCATTCGAGATTTGCAGCCTTGTTCGACTTTAGCTCCGTGATTAAAGCGAGAGAAGGACTTTTCATATTTAAGAAAGAACACGACCATCAAAATCAATTTTTTTTTGTTTTTCTTGACAATATGAAAACCTCTGACAATCTTTGATTTGGCATCCTCTTTTAAGACACAAACTGGACAAGATTCACATTAATACTGACATGGCGGAGAGACAAAACATGGCTTGGAGGCGACGATGCAGTAAACTTTTAATAGCCGAGCGTGTCGGCCTGGGTTGACTCGTTGCAAAATTGCTTCAATTACGCCTTGACTCGGCTTCCTCAGCACAACAGAGCTGTACACGTTGCCTGTCATCAACTCTGCACGCAATGCAGAAAGCATTTAAAGTACAACTGACAGTTCAGCAGACATACAGCGCTTCCTCCCCACCATTAAACTCCTCTCTTGCCTTCCAGTTTGGAGGATAAATTAAATTGTGAATGGCATATTCCAGTTGCCAACTTTCATTCAGTGCCGAGAAAGGTCCGTGACTTGTGTGGTGGGGGTGTGTGGGGTGGGTGGGAGTAGGGGGCTCCATCTTTTCCAGCAAATTCCAGAAGACTCTCAACACACACATAAAAGGGTACAGATGGACGAGCGGAGGCAGTGGGGGAAAAAAAAATGAAGACTTCGATGTGGTGGGAATAACAAACTCCGTCCGACGGGGTTGTACATGGTGGAAAGAGCGGATGCTTTCAAGCATAATGGCTGCGATGTACTCAGGAGGACGTAGATTGAGACCCGTAAATAAAGGGCCATGTCTGGGGCAGACACGATTGCTCTTCTGTCCTTGGACTTTGGCTTGACAAACGTTTTGGGGAAGAACTAGATGCAGCTTTCAGGGGGGCGGAAAATAAAGGCACGTGTCCAAAACATCAAGTCTTCGAAAGATAATTAAGTAGTACAGTATTCCATTTTGGACTATAGGCATCCAGTTGTTTCGAAATTTTGAACAAATATAAAATCATCTCTTTCCATCTCCTCATGCCGCCTTCATTTGGGTAGAGCGTCATTGGGAGGGCAGGTCAGCAATGGCAGGCCTTGACTAGTGGGTGGCTAGATCGAGGTGTTTAATAGTAACTGCCCAGATGGGAAGGCACGTGGGTGTTCGGATGGCGAGGGACGTTGGGGTTAGGGTAGATGCCGGCGGCGGGCGAGCTCCAGTATGGAGCAGTTGGTCCGAAGAAGTTGGAGGAGGTAACCGGCATGGACGGAGGGTGAGGGGATACGAAGTTGACCTTCTGCTGGTGGCTGTGATAGGAAGGCACGTAGGCTAGGTCCGAGGGGTACTTGTACATGGACGACTCGGTGGGATGCGGCTGCAGCGCCTGGGCGATTCCGTGGAAGTCAAACTTATAGGCGTAGCGTTTGCCGTGCACTTTGGTCATGATGTTTTTGTCGTAGTAGTAGCGCAGCGCTCGGCTCAGTTTGTCGTAGTTCATGTTGGGTTTGCTCTTGCGCTCGCCCCAGCGTCGCGCCACCTCGTCCGGGTCCGTCATCTTGAACTCGCCGTTGGTGCCCTCCCAGGTGATACAGCCGGCGTTGGCGCTGTCCGACAGGAGCTCCAAAAGGAACTGCCAAAGTTGGATCTGGCCTGAACCTGTTGAGCAGAACATGAGGAGTCATCGTTCGCACTCAAATGTTTTTTTTTTTCTGAGACATTACACACGTGTTCATCGACATTCTTACCAGGATTGGCTAGGCGACTACTGGTGGGACCGAGTATCTGGTAAGGATCTGTGAACAAAAACACACACGTTATGCTTGTGAAAAGGACTCCGTCCTGCACTCACTGGCATAGAACAGAAGTCATGCATTTAAAGTAGTCGTGAATGACCAGACATGGAAGGAAAACAGACTTGACATATTATTGTACTTAATTATTGGACTACCCTTCCAAGGCGGATTTCACCACAAAAATACATTTTCGCACCCAACAAAAAACCAAACAATGGATGGATGAAGTCATTTTTCAGCATGCTTTAAGTCTACATGCTTTCTGTGTCTCAATCGGTGGTCCGGTTTTGGTTCGCACCAGTATTCAAATGCTCTCATCAATTAGCTATTCTCATGTCCGCATTCAAAAGATCGTCTATATAAACTGAGATTGGTACAGATACGCTACCTTTTTTTTTTTGTTTGTTTGTCTTTTTGAGTGAGGCTTTTGAAGATAAGAAAACTAAAAAGGGTGTCATTGATTCTGCCATGGATGAAAACATAGCTCCTGATAAAAATGAAGTAATTTATTCGAGAGCATTTTCCACCTTTCCAATGTACAGTATGTGATGCTTTTACCGCACTGTGTTTCGTTTGGGCTCATTTTTAAATCAATCTACCGATTTTCAGTGTTTGCTGCAATGATGGCGAAAACAAGCACATAAACAGCTGCTACCTGGTTGAGCTCTGGGCTGCTCTGCGGTTTTAGTCACATTCTGAGTTACAACTGGTGAGCCTGCGGATGGAGGGACAGAGTGACAGAGTGACAAGGAAAAAAAAATGACTTCAGGGAAACAGACGACACAACTGGCGGACCACAAGCTGCATGCAGCCCCCGTATATAAGTGAACTCTTATATACAGTATATCTATATACTGTATATATATATATATATATATATATATATATATATATATATATATATATATATATATATATATATATATATATATACATGAACCTGAATTGTACAGTGCTTTTAGTCCTCACCTTTGGCACTGTGCATGTTGTTTGACCATCCTGTCCGTCGTACAGCATCATATGAAGGGTCTAATCGGATCAAAATGGAGAAAAACATTTAGGCCATGTCAAAACATTCATAACATAACAATTTCTCTGCAACGTGCTTCCGTGTTTTTCCGTTTCAGGCTTTTTGTGTGCGCCTACTTCCTTGGAATAACACACGTAAGAGGAAAATATTAATGAACCATAGAACAAAAAAGGAACTTGGCCCTGAAAGCAGTTTTCACCAAGGCAAATGTTCACTTTTGGCTCTTATTTTTATTTTTTCCTGAATGAAGGTTCACAGGGGCCCCAACATCCTTGGAGTCCAGGAAAGGCTAGAAAGAAAACTCACTCTGCTCTAGTGGAGCTCAGTGGTGCTCAAACGTTTTACACAAGTGCCTCCTACTGTCCAGGTGCCAACATTAAAAATACAGTAGCTTAGTGGGCCTAAGCGTTAATAAAAAAATGCTGCAGCAGTTTTATTATAAACAGCATATAATATTCTTGTAAGATACTGTACTATTATATAAAATGGCGTTAATGTTAACATTTTGCTTGAATACAGGAAAAAGAAGCTCTTGCACTGAAGCGATGATTAAAATATATGGCACTTGAGTACTTCTAAATGATTAAATTCAAACGCATTATACTGGATTAGAAACAAGCCACTGTAAACATTACGCACAGGTTGAAAAGAAACATTTGCTCGTGGTATGTGCACCAGATTTTGAGAATCAATGCTCAAGTCATATTATAATTCCAATGTCAACAGTTACAACGTATTATCCCCCATATGTGGCAACAATTCATCATCGCTGTGTACCAGATTATTTATCCAGTACCAACAGCACATTAATCAATCACTGAGAATGCGGCCGAAGTGGCTCGACAGGATATCTGGCCGTGGCAGTGTTGTCCTGTTTGGCACACAGGGACGATTGTGGCACACTGTTGGACAACGATTACAGACCACCGGGCAACTTGCAAAGCCCTTCACCACAAATGAAAGGTGAATTAACGGCCAAAGTTCACAGTTCCACATACAGCGCGTTCACTTCCTCCCGTCATGAAACGTTGACTAACGGCCAACCCTGGCTCACTTTTGCGTGGATTCTGCTGTGTATCTGGAGGGCCTCCAGTAACAATCAGTCACTCTGACACAAACAGGTAAAATAGAGGATGCGATGAGCCCCTGGCTGAGGCTCAAAGACACCCCGCTATACTCATAGTGCACCTGGCCAGCACCTTTGATGGCTTGCATTATTCTCACAGCTCAAACAGTTGCCAGAGCACATAGAACTCTAAAGTATTTGGCAAGCCATGGAATTTTTGTCTTCCTATTTTTTTTTTTAAATTTCCAATTCAAATCAGTTGTGTTTCCCCCAGAAGGCACTTGAGGTGTAAATGTGATGACAGAGGTCGCGACTCGGATCTGCACGCTGTTTTCAAGGTTAAGAGGCAATCCCTTTTCCCATTTGTGGGAATCCCACATTGACAAGGTAAGTTTGGAAAATCTATGTGGCTACATTAACATGGAGACCGGTATATGCTTTTAAGAGAGACTGTTCTGGAATAAAATATATCTTACAGAGAACATCTCTATATTTCTTGCCCTCTCTCTCTCTTGGCTGGGATAGGCTCCAGCAAGCCCCAGCGTGTGATGCTTTTACCGCACTGTGTTTCGTTTGGGCTCATTTTTAAATCAATCTACCGATTTTCAGTGTTTGCTGCAATGATGGCGAAAACAAGCACATAAACAGCTGCTACCTGGTTGAGCTCTGGGCT
Source organism: Hippocampus mohnikei (assembly GCA_026261675.1). Taxonomy (NCBI): domain Eukaryota; kingdom Metazoa; phylum Chordata; class Actinopteri; order Syngnathiformes; family Syngnathidae; genus Hippocampus; species Hippocampus mohnikei. The sequence goes on from JAKGUB010000327.1 coordinate 3,356,365, forward strand.
GCTCTGCGGTTTTAGTCACATTCTGAGTTACAACTGGTGAGCCTGCGGATGGAGGGACAGAGTGACAGAGTGACAAGGAAAAAAATGACTTCAGGGAAACAGACGACACAACTGGCGGACCACAAGCTGCATGCAGCCCCGTATATAAGTGAACTCTTATATACAGTATATCTATATACTGTATATATATATATATATATATATATATATATATATATATATATATATATATATATATATATATATATATATATATACATGAACCTGAATTGTACAGTGCTTTTAGTCCTCACCTTTGGCACTGTGCATGTTGTTTGACCATCCTGTCCGTCGTACAGCATCATATGAAGGGTCTAATCGGATCAAAATGGAGAAAAACATTTAGGCCATGTCAAAACATTCATAACATAACAATTTCTCTGCAACGTGCTTCCGTGTTTTTCCCGTTTCAGGCTTTTTGTGTGCGCCTACTTCCTTGGAATAACACACGTAAGAGGAAAATATTAATGAACCATAGAACAAAAAAAGGAACTTGGCCCTGAAAGCAGTTTTCACCAAGGCAAATGTTCACTTTTGGCTCTTATTTTTTTATTTTTTTCCTGAATGAAGGTTCACAGGGGCCCCAACATCCTTGGAGTCCAGGGAAAGGCTAGAAAGAAAACTCACTCTGCTCTAGTGGAGCTCAGTGGTGCTCAAACATTTTACACAAGTGCCTCCTACTGTCCAGGTGCCAACATTAAAAATACAGTAGCTTAGTGGGCCTAAGCGTTAATCAAAAAATGCTGCAGCAGTTTTATTATAAACAGCATATAATATTCTTGTAAGATACTGTACTATTATATAAAATGGCGTTAATGTTAACATTTTGCTTGAATACAGGAAAAAGAAGCTCTTGCACTGAAGCAATGATTAAAATATATGGCACTTGAGTACTTCTAAATGATTAAATTCAAACGCATTATACTGGATTAGAAACAAGCCACTGTAAACATTACGCACAGGTTGAAAAGAAACATTTGCTCGTGGTATGTGCACCAGATTTTGAGAATCAATGCTCAAGTCATATTATAATTCCAATGTCAACAGTTACAACGTATTATCCCCCATATGTGGCAACAATTCATCATCGCTGTGTACCAGATTATTTATCCAGTACCAACAGCACATTAATCAATCACTGAGAATGCGGCCGAAGTGGCTCTCGACAGGATATCTGGCCGTGGCAGTGTTGTCCTGTTTGGCACACAGGGACGATTGTGGCACACTGTTGGACAACGATTACAGACCACCGGGCAACTTGCAAAGCCCTTCACCACAAATGAAAGGTGAATTAACGGCCAAAGTTCACAGTTCCACATACAGCGCGTTCACTTCCTCCCCTCATGAAACGTTGACTAACGGCCAACCCTGGCTCACTTTTGCGTGGATTCTGCTGTGCATCTGGAGGGCCTCCAGTAACAATCAGTCACTCTGACACAAACAGGTAAAACAGAGGATGCGATGAGCCCCTGGCTGAGGCTCAAAGACACCCCGCTATACTCATAGTGCACCTGGCCAGCACCTTTGATGGCTTGCATTATTCTCACAGCTCAAACAGTTGCCAGAGCACATAGAACTCTAAAGTATTTGGCAAGCCATGGAATTTTTGTCTTCCTATTTTTTTTTTAAATTTCCAATTCAAATCAGTTGTGTTTCCCCCAGAAGGCACTTGAGGTGTAAATGTGATGACAGAGGTCGCGACTCGGATCTGCACGCTGTTTTCAAGGTTAAGAGGCAATCCCTTTTCCCATTTGTGGGAATCCCACATTGACAAGGTAAGTTTGGAAAATTAACATGGAGACCGGTATATGCTTTTAAGAGAGACTGTTCTGGAATAAAATATATCTTACAGAGAACATCTCTATATTTCTTGCCCTCTCTCTCTCTTGGCTGGGATAGGCTCCAGCAAGCCCCAGCGACCCTTGGGAGGATAAGAAGATTGGACATTTGATGGATGAATGGATGGATGGATTTTATATATACACACATATTATCTATCTATCTATCTATCTATCTATCTATCTATCTATCTATCTATCTATCTATCTATCTATCTATCTATCTATCTATCTATCTATCTATCTATCTATCTATCTATCTATCTATCTATCTATCTATCTATCTATCTATCTGTGGTGGACCCTCAGGGCCATCAAGGCCTTCTCTGCTGGCCTAAACATTCTCAGAAACATTCTCATCAACATTGCCACTCGATAAATAACGTATTTATTATGGTAGAGTTTTTAACCAATCGTATTTCAGATAGCTTGTGTTGCCAGGTAAATTAAACTTGCTCGGGGCCTTCAGATTAAACAGAGCAGGCGTTGTAAATGAACGGGTCACTTATATCCGAACGGGCACAGTCAGGTTTCAATAGCCAATCAGATCACGAGTGTGCGGACCCGGGCCAGTTTGAAGGGTTTACATCGAGACTGGATGTGCGTGTTCGGTGATTGGATTAGCGCCTGCTAGAGCTATCACTGCATTTTAACCCCAAATGGCCGAAGGAGAAGACGTTGATCTGGTTGCAGAACTACTTTCCACACAATTTTCAAGACGGTCCTTCCACGAAAAGCTGGTTATTGTGCAAAGAGCTAGCCCAACACCTGCGCTAGCTAGCCTGTCCCAGCAAGGAGAAGGGTTTGCCCGTCATTTTCAGACGTGCAATTATGAACCGTACCCGTGGCTCACAACCTCTGAGAAACGCTGCAAATTGTACTGCTGGGAATGCCGATTGCTTGCAACTGATCGATTTGGTGTTTGGAGCCACACTGAATTTACCAATTTAAGTTGTTTTACCAAGGCAGCAAGGAAACATCAGAGCACGGCTGGGCACTGACAAGCTACGGTGCGTTTAAAAACTCGCGTAGATCTGCAGCTCAGTGAACAGGCACGCCGGGGAGATGGAGCTCCACAACGAAAAAGTAAAAATAAATAAATAGGAAGATTAAAATTATGACAGAAACACGACCGGACAAAAAACGGCTTTCAGCATTAGCTTCCATGTCGATAGAAAAGGACTTGCTGATGGACCTGAAAGGAACAGAAAAACTGTACAACAGAGCCACTGAAGTGTTCCTGAGAAAAGAAAGGAGGATCGACTTTATTTTCAAATAAGCAGACGCTGTGGAGAACTACGTTGGTGAGTCAATGAATTATTTTACATTTCTTCTTGTCATTTTATTTCGTTAGTATTAAATTCATGGGAACGACATAAAATGACAAAGATACAAAAATGTATCAAATAAATCTGCTCACCTGCAATTTATAATGGCGCATTGTAGTCACCTTCGTGTACTAAAGTTCGTTAAATCTCAGGTGCTCAACATTTTCAGTTATTTGCTGTTGTATAGCCTCTTCTCAAAATGCAAATGGTCTGTTAACTTTATTTTCAAAGAATAGTTTGTTTTGTTATTGTTTGGTTGGTGTCTTATATGAAACTGCGACATTGCGCAATTTATTGGACAGACTTGTTTACGATCACACAGCGTAATTTGGGTGGCATTTTATTGAGTATTTTTTTAAATCATCTTTAATTTTTGACAATATCTGTAAATTTAGTTTTCTGCTCTTAATTGTGAATGCATACTTGTTGGTTTTAAATGCTCCTGAAATTAAGTGCTGCTTGACGAGCCTATATTGTGTTAATGTATGTGACGTCACTGAAGGCCTAAGGTTGACATGCACGGCCCGCCACTGTGTACATGTGTACTGTGTATATATATATATATATATATATATATATATATATATATATATATATATGAGTGTGTGTGTGTGTGTGTGTGTGTGTGTGTGTGCTCCTAAAAGCTCCATGACATTGAAATGATGGGAGGACATACAGGAACTGCATATGTGCAGTATGTATATTGGAGGAAATTGTATTATGGTACAGTAGTAGTATATGCTTTGGTGAACGTATTATATCTTGGGTTTATAGATATTTTATCACTAACAGTAGCATTAAAAATAATTTAACCTGCACGAGAGAACGTCATCATTTTTATCCTCAACACAGCCTTCTCAGACCCTTGTCCACTGTGCTATATTGCCCTCTTGTGGACAAGAATATGTTGACCGCTCAACACAAACCATGCACACTCTTTTGTGCAAAATGATCTACTATACTGATATAAATAAAAAACACAGCTCTAACGTATCTTTTAAATGAAGCTCAATACTGAAAGTTTCACCCATAAGTTCAAAAAGTTCTTTTGAATGGATATTTAATGTCACATTGTTTCAAAGAGTCCTCTCAATGGGAACTGGCAAAATGTATGCTGCGCAGTAATCTTTTTGTCTCATCAATTATTTCCCACCTATTAAACATTTAAACCCCTAAAATATTTCACCAAAGGGCCCGTTCCGGGGACTGGTGTTCAAAGTGTAGTAAAAGGCAATTGAGAGCGCAGATATAAGCATGAAAGGCGATGGATATTAACTTGCAAAAAGTCATTAGAATGATGAAAAGATGGTAAAATGAGAAAAACGGGACAAAGAACAAGCGGGCTGCCATGGCTGAGGGCCTGTCAGGTCCAATCTGGCGCAGGCTGAGGAGCAGCGAGTCCGGGGAGACTCGTGTTTCCTGCCCCCCTCGCCTGTAGACAACCTCTCTTTGTTTTACCTGCCCTTTCTCTCCCCCACCTCTTCACTCAAACCACCACCACCACCGACACCCCGAAAGCACCAACACACACATCCACTCGACAGCACCTTGAAAGAAACCCAGCCAAGTCTGCTCCATCGACATGCAGAGAAGACGGTGGATAGAAATGACAGATGGGAAGAAATAAATCATCAGTGGGAAGCAAAGACTGGAAAAGTGCACAAAATGTTGGGAATTTAGAAGGAAAACAATCGTAATGAACTTCCTGGTGAGGACAGGCCGAACTCTACTCTGCTGTTTGTTCATAAACAGCCCCAAGAGGATTCCTGATATCAGGTTTTAGTCGCCGGCTTCAACCAACGCCGTTAGTGCGACAAAAGAATGAAGTAGAGACGCCACAAAATGTGTGACACCACAATCCACTTTTGTAACTCTTGTTTTTGTTGTGTTCACCGCAAATGAGAGGTTGCGAGAGGCGAGCAAATGAACAGAAGGAGAAGCAGCAGATGTAAAACATACCCCCCAAAAAAAGTCAAACGGTCTGTGGGGGCAAAGCAGAGCGAGCCAGCCTCGCAGACGTCGACTGAGGAGCGCAATCCTAAATCGCCTCCCCCGCCCTCTCCCACCTCCCTCATTTTTCCTTTGCTTTTGCTCTGACTGTGACTCGAGCCAGTTTCCACTCTTGTCTGGGGTGTGGTGCACACTCCTGGGAGACTTTTGACTGCGCGACCATTTAGTCAAAACAAGACCCAAGTGCTAGACGTAGAGAGGGCGAGAAAGGTGGAAAGACACGATGTGCGTGTGTGTGTGTGTGTGTGTGTGTGTGTGTGTGAGAGAGAGAGAGAGAGAGAGAGAGAGAGCAACTTTTTGGAGAGAAGTCTGGCAACCCAAGTCACATGTTGGATTCTTTTAAAGCTATCTTGAACGGTGAAATAGGCAAAGAAAGACAAATCATATTTTGGGGGGCAAATGGCAACCATTAAACGTCATAAAAACCTTGTTTGAGGGAGCAGGGGGCATTTGTTTAAGCAAGTATATCTATTACAAGCAATCAGGGTGGCATTGATTTGTACAATGTAGCTTTATTATCCAATATTGTTGAGATAATTTACACAGTGGCCAAGTGGTGAGCATCTCCACCTTGCTGTGTGTTTTCTCCGGCTACTCTGAATTCCTCTCCAAGTACAAAAACGTGTTTCACACATTTTACTTTCACAATGAGTGACCAGATTTAGACGGGCACATTTTTGGATCCCGACACTCAGTTTAGGAAAGGCTCGTCTGAAGCAATGTAACGTGTTGGAAGGAGACGTGCAGCAAGCCACACGTGCACATGCATGCCAATCCACAAGCAGACAGATTTTCAACACACACACACACACACACACGCGCGCGCGGACAGACACTCACACCCTTTCATTGCTGCTACATTCCGTGTTTCATACGCTGCCTTTTATTCATAACATTACATTTTACACCGCAGTGTCTGGGCCAGATTAAGGGTTGTCTCCTGCGGGATGCTTGTGCTTACTCAACCCCAAAGAGCCTGCAAAGTATTTGGCTCCTCTCGAGTGGCAATATGAACATGAACATCTGGCAGCGCTGATCTGTGAAACTTTCTGATAAAGGCTTATCCCGGAGCAAACTTTGTTTGCCTCACATTTTTAGAACATATTGAAGCAGAATGCTGCGACTGACTGCTATGGAAGAGTCGAACAAAAATACAAAGATGTTGTTGCTGTTCTCAACGTGCTACGTTTTACCCCACCAAAAATGGTCTTTTACATGATTCCAAACCAAAAAGAAGGCTGCTCACGGGTCTGTGAAATGTCTTACGTTCCTAAATGAAGGCCTTCGGTATCCTTTCACAGAAAACACTTAAATCCTTCAATATGATGTGCAAAGGTCCAAAAATCCACATAGTAAAAAAAACAACAACCCAGTGTTCCATTTTCAATTTTTGTGGTAAACTTATTATTACAGTTGTTAAACGAGTCTGAATACTAAAATGAGATACGGGATGTAAAAAAAGACCCACCTTTAGTTTTTCTAATGTGTAATATTTTTCATATTCGTAGTAAACTTGCATGAGTGTCACAATGTCACCAAAATAGGTCCACGGTTATGAAATTTTTTTGACCAGTTTTGAACAGTTTGACCAAGGAAAACATTATTGTATCCATTATTATTGATAAATATTCCCTTTTTTTTAAATGAAAAACTGTTGGTCAACCATCATGCTGAAACTGACAGTGTTCAACCTTATTTTATTTTTGGTAAAAATTCTACAAAATTACCACGTGAAGAGCAACTTGGAGCTAATCATAATTTATTTATTTATTTTTAAATAAGAGAACTGAGTAGAGGCATATTTTGCAAAACGGCAGTATAGTGTGTTTGCCCTCATCATTTAATAACTTTAATGACTTTTTGTTTGTTTGTTTGTTTGTTTTTTAGGAAAGATGGCCAAATTATCGATATTAGAAAGTGTGCCCCGACAAGAGAGGTTAAAACGGCAAGCTCAAGCAGCAGTCGTCCCATACGCATTTACTAATTGCATTATTTCCGTGTCAACGTTCGGATTGAGGATATCACGTGACCCTATCCTCTTTTTCTTGGCTGGGAGTAGGCCGTACATTGACTAAAAGAATGGATCACGTGTATCGTCGCTCAGGCAGCTCATAATAGAAGTCACATCTTGTGAAAGGGAAATGCTCTTGAAGGGAGTGACCCGCTCTCCGTGCCAGTCCAAATACCTGGCGCTGAGAAGCAGGAAGGCCGGGGTCGAGGGGTGACCCGGCAGAATCTTATCTGTCCTTCCCAATGGGCGACCCGCACCGTAAAGAACCCTCGCGACATCGGCCCGCCGCAGCGCTCGCCGCCCGGGGGCCAGATAACGAGTCCGAGGGCATTTTCGGACACTTATCAGACGCAGAGTTTCCTCTTTTCCTGCCTGGATGGGCCTCTCATCCTGCGCGTCGGGCTATCATTGTTATTGCAGCGGGCTCTCGCTCCTCTTGCGGTGACACCAGATGGCCGACGTAAAGGATGTGTAGCTTTCTTTTTTGCAATGCGAGGTTCGGGCCGTGTTTGCGTTATGTCGACCCAGTCATGTTTGTAGAGTGAAAAGGTATCCGCAGGAAGTCACTCCGGGCGTTGTCCTGAAAAGGCTTAGCTCGGTTATGCGCTATGATTTTGTCGGTAAAATGAAGAGCTGGTTGAATTTACATTTGGATTATTTAGAAAACGACTCAAATTTAGTTGGGAAAATAATGCCCCCGGCATTGGAAAAAAATGTCATAGTCGTCATGCGTATCCCAATAAGACATCGGTTCATTGTGCAAAAAGGGTGTTGTGTTTTCTTGGCTTTTTGTGTGCCAAACGTATTCCAAAAGAGGTGTTCGGATCAACCCAATCTCATTAAGAAGTTACAGCAAGACTAAAGTGTCGCCATACTGTTGTGTTTTCTCCTTCTCAGTAGAAAAGTTGTGATTTTAAATGTCTTTTTTCACAAAACGTGTGTATTACTGTTTGCAAAGTTAAGGTTCGATGATGGCAACAGTTTTCATGAGCCGTCCAAATTGAATGTTGACCGTGCCAGGACAGATTGTGTGATTTCAAGCACACTGTCACCATTTCTCCAAATTAGCTACACAAACGCCAATAAATCTTAAAAATATCCCTCTGACTCATTTGATGAAAAATGTTCCTACTCTTGTCATTTAGTGGACATTTCAAAGTGGTTGTGAACTGCCGCAAAGAGCTTTGTTTTGGGTGACTGTTCCGATTGGATCCCAGTGCATGTGGACTCTTAACTGTGAAAAGTGAACCAAAAATTCTCCACCTGCACCATGACTAACAAACTTAAACCAAGTACCACTAGGACAATACTGCTCACACTGTCTTTAATCGTGACGTTTTCTGTCATTGTTACTACTATTCATTGTCATTGTTGTTACTATTTGTTGTATATGTTAAATTGCTCCATGTACAGCACTTGGTATGCAGCGATGGCTGTTCGAAAGTGCTCTATAAATACAGTTGAGTTGAGTTGATTGTAAAATTGCACAGTTTCCAAATGTTGGGGTAATTTTGGTTAGCCAAAAATATTCTCAACACTTCTTGGTCTCGTGTTGTTCAATCGTACACCACAACAGTCAACTGTAATATTGAAAGCAACGCCTTTTACCACGTCGATCATTTAAAATCTTTTCCACCATTCCATGTGACCTATAAACTGTACAACTAAAAAAAAAAAATCGAAACAACTGATGACAGAAACTGAAACAATGTGGATGCACAAGTGTACACACGCTCTTACAACTGGAACATGGCTGTGTTCAAAATGAAACAATCACAATCAAACTCAAGTTAATAGGGGAGTCCAACCAAAATATATTTTTAGTTGGACTCTTTAACAGCTCGAAATAGCAGTGTGAGCACAAAACCTTCATAAAAAAGCAAAAAAATATATATACAGTATATACATATATATCTCTATCTATCTATCTATCTATCTATCTATCTATCTATACATTTTTTTTAAAGGACAGAAAAAGATTACATGTATTTGGGATTCACTCAAAAGCATTTTAATGTGAATGCGATGTGAACGTGTAAATTCTGAACACAGACACAACCGAACAAACGAGCGATGGGAAAATGATTCTTGAAATTAGCTTCCTGCGTAGGTCAATGTATTTTTTATTTTATTTTTTTACTCTCCTAGATGGCTCTCTCTGTTTAACAAAAGGCTGAAAGTGCACACACTTGCCATTGCTTAAACCCGCCTTTTTTTGAAACCAACAGTACCGTCTAACGGAGTTAATAAATACAACAACTGGTTCATGAAGCATCTCAGAGCTTCACTTTCTCATCGCTAATCCTAACTGTAAAAGTGCATGCACACTTGAGCTTTATATTTTGTCCGTACTTCCCTTCTTGAAAATATTTTAAAATAAATCGAGTTAGACAGGTTGTCTGCCACATTAATGGTAGGTAATGATTTTCAACGGTCAGGTTTTATATCACAAAAACCTGGCGTTTTAACGGAGTGCGTCGACTTTTTACCTCCACTGTGCCAAATGTTTCCAACAAATTGCCAGACGTCCTTTGATTGCCTTCTTTTCAACCATCACATGGACAAACTCACGCCCGATACAATCTGCTCTGAGTAGCCAATCATCCTCGCGTTGTTGCCTCAGCACCTGTCACTGATGCATATCCACCTCACGCCTCTTGTCTTGTTTCCACAATCGTTGCATTCACCGTCTGTCTTCACCCTGCCTGCTGCGGATGGAACTCATCAGCGCGCCACTTTTTAGCTCCTTGTTAATGTGCTCCTATTCTCTCCAACGTGGCTTGTCTCCCACACAAAAGCTACACCTGCCGCCTGAGCTTGTTCAAAAGCAAACGTGGAAACTGCCCACCAGCAATTTGTTGCCTTCCACTTCCCCCTTAATTCGCCTACTTTTCCTCTTCCATCTCTTTGTAGCTCGCACGTGTTTCGCCATGTCTGAATAGAAACACAAATCGAAACAATAACAAGAAGTGCGCCTACCTTCTTTGGCAGCCAGACGTGGGGATGCGTCTGTGTGTGATGGTGTACTGTAGGATAATGATGAGCTACCTGCAAGAAGATCACATACGAATAGCATTAAAAGCTGACAAAACCAGAAAATGGATTACAACCGTGTATGTCCAAATATTTGCGTTACATTTATATTCAATTTACATTTGATTGAATGTGAATATGAAGACGCCTTAAAGCAAGGGTAGGGGGCCGCTATTTGCAGGACATGATTCAATAAGCATCATGCAATTCTAAAAGTAAATAAAACCACAGAGGAACTGCTAGAGGAACCTGTAAATGCTCATAACTGGTTATAAAAAAACATTTTCATACATTTTGTACGGCACTTTGAGGACTGGTAAAAATCCATCGACCCATTTTCCGATCCGCTTATCCTCACAAGAGTCGCGGTGGGTGCTGGAGCCTATCCCAGCCGTCTTCGGGCAGTCGGCGGGGGACACCTTGAACCGGTTGCCAGCCAATCGCCCACACAATGTGGGATGAAACCGGAGTACCCGGAGAAAACCCACGCGGGCCCAGAGAGAACATGCAAACTCCACACAGGGGGGCCGGAGCTGGAATTGAACCCGGTACCTCTGCACTGTGAGGTTGACACGCTAACCACTGGTCACCAGGCCGCTAACTGATAAAGCTTCTCCTACCACCAGCAGGTGGCAGTAGAAAGTCCATTGACATTCAGGCTGCTCATCAAATTTTCTGAACCGAGGTCCCATTTTGGGCATCATCACCAAACTCAGTGGAATTTGTATACCGTGGGAGTGAAGTATTGAACAAACTCCCGGCAAATGCAGCAAGGTGCTCCACAGCCAATGGACCCAAAATGTTGGGATAACTCTAAAAGTCAGTCAGCATTTTAATTGCAAAGTCAAGCCCTGAATAATAAAGGGCGCCTAGTCATTTCACCTTATGTAGCAGAACCCGGCGCTGCATTCCTGCGCTTACACAGGCACCCTGGGCGGCACCAAAATGCTCTCTTAATTTTAGCTGCCCCAGGCATAAATCAGTGAGTGGAAAAACAGACCCCCCCAAAAAATGCGCAGAGAAAACACGAGCGCTACTACTACGTGGACCGTGTTAAGATTTAGCACACAGACAGCTGCTGAGTCGGGAGGAAAGTTTTCTTTTTTCTGAATTGGACAAAAATGAATCACGGTGGAGAAAAGTTTGCGTGTGATTTGATGCAGATCCTCTGCGTCTGTGACTGTTGAGGGGGATGGAGTAGCCAACGAGGGCCGTGCTCTGTTATTTTAGGGGGTAGAGCTAAAGGGGGCGAGGGGTGCTCCACAAATTTACGCTAGCCTCCCAACACCCCACCCCTCCTGGTTCTACCTATTCCACCGCACCCCCAAGGCTCTGGGTCTCGTTTAGAGACCTGGGGCCTCAGAACAGGGGAACCATTGTATGAGGCAGGGTCCCTGCGCAGCAATCAAACGCAGCTCCTCATACAAAAATAATTCCTCATGCTGAGTGCAGGCACGCTGGAAGCAAGCGAGCCACCAAAACAAGTTTGGAATCAGGGGAGAAAGCGTCAAAGGGAAAAGATGAAGACAAAATGGGGGCGACCGAGAGAGAGAGGCAAAGGGGGCCGTTTAACCCTTTTCCTGCTGTGCGCCACAGATGTGGGCTGACCCAGACAGGCAAAGAGGCAGCATTGCTGAGAAAACCTCAAAAACCATCCCGCAGAGAAATCCAGGATTGCTGTAACGTTGGAGAGTGAGAGCAAGGAGGGGTGAGAGCGAGCGAGCGAGGCAAATGACAGGGAATTTTGACTATGCTGCATATTTATTTGGACGCCCTCTTCCTGCCTTCGAAAACAAACACGTCTTACTAATCTCAGTGGCCCACGAGAAAAAAACAAAAACTCCATCTTTCTTGTTCCAAATTACGTAATGTAACCGATGTTACAAAAAAGACGAAGGCAGAGACGAACACGAACAGAGTTCGGTCTCGAGCATCTCGACGGACCTCCGTCAACCCAGGTTGTTTATTCTGTGGAACCACAGGATGTCATCACCTAAACATGCGGCATAGACTTTGTCAACAAACCAGGGTTGCAAGTAACTCACTTAAGAGTAGTGAGCTATTAAAAGGAGACAATAAGGCTACTGTCAAAAGAATGTCAGACTATATTATCAATGTTGTTTTGCCCATTCAAGTTCCCATTTGGAATCACATTTTCCCAAAGGAAACAATGGACATCAAATTCAACTTTTGTCATCGTTTCAACATTTGTATGAGTTGTACAGGTCACTCCGGCGATCCTAACTTCCATACAAGCAAAGCAAGGAGTCTCGTTTGAGCCTAATTCACGACAGCCAAATTTGGTGCGATTGAAAGCCAAGTCTGTCTGAAAAATGTTGGCAAAATGGTCACATTTTGGAGGTTCCACTGTATTGGAAAGAGTAGCTTGCCTGTGTTTTAGTTAGAGCATACAACACATTTTGGCAAGCAAAACACCGAAACATTAGCTTCTGAAAAGTAAAGCTATACCATCAGGCTTTTGTAGAAGTATAACAATTGCAACGCTTTCCCTGGATTGTCGCTGCCTCTACACAAAGGCCAACGTACACCGACACAACTTTATGACTTCCAGTGTATGAACTGTACCGAAATCTGCCTTTTTCGTCGAGCATTTATCGAGTTTATCGTTGTGAATGTAGTTTGCGCTGAAATCATGGATTGCGGGGAACGTTCTTGCCTTGCGAATGACTGCTGACCACAAGACAGTGCAGTCCTTTATTTCACCCCAAAGTAAGCTGGGATAGGATCCAGCTCCCCGCAACCTTGAACAGGATCAGCGGTATTGAAAATTGATGGATGGATTCTATGATTTGGTTTTAATCACGTCAACCTCACAGTGCACAGGTCGTGGGTTCGATTGCGGCTCCGGCTTTCCTCTGTGAGGTTTGCATGTTCTTCCCGTGCCTGCGTGGGTTTTCTCCAGGTAGTCCGGTTTCCTCCCACATTCCAAAAAACCAGCATGGCGGGCTGATTGAACACTAAATTGTCCCTAGGTGTGAGTGTGAGCGCGTATGGTTGTTTGTCGCTGTGTGCCCTGCGATTGGCTGGTAATCAGTTCAGGGTGCCCCCCGCCTACTGCCCGAAGACAGCTGGGATCGGCTCCAGCATGCCCCGCGACCCTTGTGAGGATAAAACGGTTCAGAAAATGGATAGATTTCTTCTAGCCACAGCACAAGCATAAATGTCCTGTAAAGCGTGAGTCTAGAAATTATCTCCATCTTGAGACCCAAATAAATACTTCAGAAAAAAATTAATTTGCCCATGCGTTACGATTTTAATTTGAGTGAAATGCCGTCTGCTGCATCAATATACAGTCGCACCAAAATATGTCTTTTGTCACGACTACATGATTTGGAAGTCATCGGAACCGCGAATGGTAAACGTTGCCTTTTGCAAATAAAAAGAAGCATGGAGTCATCTGGAATTGAATTCAGAACCCGGCACGGAAAAGGATGGATGGATGGATGCAGGTTCAGAGAAAAGGTAGTAAGGCCTACTTGTAAAACAGTCGCCCATCATAATGTCTTTCCAACTGATTATCCAATTGTCCGATATCGGGATTCCTATCTGGCAGGAGCCATCTGCATCTCCACTTATTTCAAAGCGATATAAATTCTTGTTGCGCAGAGTCTCTGAAGTCCCACGTTAAAGTGAGCAGCTGCAAAGTAACTCTGTTTGGCTGCAAGCAGCAGACGGCTAACAGTACAGGGCCAGCTAGCCCCTGCGCACCAATGATAACCTGCCAATAGAAGGAACTAATGCGTAAGGAGCTCAATAAAAATGTTGTGAGGGTAGAAAGAGAGAGAGAAACATTTTCCCTACTCAGCCTTTAAGGCCAGATGTTTATGGTCTGTATAAACGATTGAGGGTTAGAGAATGTCCCCCACTCAGCAACAGTGCGGTGCAGAAGCCCAGACTTATCGCTCGTTTTTTTTTCTTGCACTTTTCCATTTGGACTGTAATCTAGCCAGATACAAAAGAAACAGCGACAGTGGAGAAACAGAACCATTGCTGTGTTCCAACGATGCACACTCATGACCAGCTTGGACTATTTCCATGATTTTTCCCCCCAAAATAGTGAAGCGATACTGCAACACTCGCGTTTTGTGTTTTGGTACTGCTGTAATTTCTGCAGTCTCTCTTAACCTGGCTTTTATCCCCGGCGAGTGCTCGGTTCCCTGCACATGTGGTATCAAACCGACCTACGTGGGTGCGATAAAGCAAACAGTCCGTGGTCCTTCCCCGACAGACTAATTTGAACAAATTCTCCAATTGCACCCCAAATTGAAAGCACATTGAGTTGCGGACAGCCATCATTTATAATTTAAAAAAAAATCTGGCTAAGTGACCAAGAATCAAGCCAAAATATTGCACTGGCAACTACCCTTGTTACGACAAGCAGCTGGTTGGCCAGACACATGTTCTCATTGTGCTGGCAGAGGCACCGGTGTGGCAACCTGAATGATGTATCTGCATGGGACACGGCGGCTACGTTTGGCCGCACTCTGGCCGCAGGGTGGGGAAGTGTCTCCCGGCCCTGCGCTGGCGTGTAAATTCAGACCTTAATGACTGTGTGGAATGTTAATCAGAGGTTCAATAAACAGACTCACGCATGATGCACACAGATGTCTATGAAATGATTGCAGTGCCCCTTTAGACGATTTACTGTTTGGGAGTCGGGGATAATGGATGATGGGGAAGTTCTATTGGCGTCTATCACGTGACCTAAAATCACTCGTACTCGCATGGCTTGGCTCAGCCACCCCCTCCATCATTTTTTTGAGATGCTCGGCCTGCCTCCAACACTCATGAGTGGAGCCAGAAGTCTATTATCTGGACAGGTTTACTTTCGACGATGATTGTGCAAAAGGAGAAGAGCGAATGGATTTAGTTACCAAATCATTGTCCCTGCAGGGTCTGCCTCAACCCTCCATCTTCCCACTCCGTCTCGCTCAGACATTTGGTACTAACGTACTTAGTCTTGCCCTTAGGGTTCCAGTGTCAATAATTTGCTGTGCGCTTCCCAGACAGCTGCTCTGAAGCAGGTCAGCCCACGGATGGGAAGGGAGCGTTGCTTTTGTTTGTCGGGAACTGATCCAAAGCAATTTCAACGGGCAAGCGGAGAGGATTCCACAGCGCACGAGGTCGAAATCAAAAAGAGGGGGCAGCACCGGGCAAAGTCACGGTACAGCACGTAAGTCGTTGCTAAGTCATGCGGCCGGTGGCCATAATGAAAACTGCTGTGCCTAGTGGCGGTCAGACAGATCCAGCCGGTGCGGCATTGCACAATGAGGCCGTTATACTCATGACGAGCATCCCTCTCTGCCCTGACAACGTGAACGGGGGGAAAACTGTTGACACCCACAAAGTACAGTTCCCATTACATCACGTTGAGGCCCATCACAACGTTTTGGGAGTAAAGTGAAGTTGAGTGGGGACATCAATCACTCCACCCGGGTGCGGTTGCTTGATATTCCGCAGCAGTGAAAGCAGCTCTCGCTGTTCTTTAGCTTACAATGCAAAGTATTCAACGATAGCTCCGACAGGTTTGTGTGATAATCGCTGAGCTCATCGAGCTGCTGCGCTTGGAAATCTTGGCCCCGCCAGATGGTGCATTTTAGATTTCAAAGACATTTGCATACTGCCTCGGCAAATCGCTTTGGGTTCCCAGCTGAAACATATGAAGCGGGATTCCATCTAGAGCCTCTTCAAAGGTAATAAGCTTGAATTTAGTTGCCTGGACACACTGGTCTAGCCTGCTTCCCGAGGCAATGCACCTGGACGTCTTGCAAAAGTCCACGTGGTTTATAGCACAGCGAAGTGTAACGAGACATGGACTTGATGGATATCTCGACAAGGGAGGAACACTGCTAAGGACCTCTGAGACATTGTCGTGTGGAAAGTTTCCCGGCTGACCAACAGAGCCAACGCTATGGACACGGTGTCACGGTTAAACTGCAAGCTTGGAAACGATCGCCAGCGATCAGTACGGCAAATCATTTAATTTATTCTTTCTCGTCAGCGGCTTCATTTTGGCTGAATGCATATCATTCATCCAATGTCACCCAAACAAGCTCTTTCCAGATTTGCTGGAAAGTACCTACTCTTTTCCAAAGAACGACAGACATTGGAAGAGAGAAGGTACCACCCGTTTCGATGGATTCACAGCCCCCGTCTTTTTTTTGAAGACTGGATAAATCACTCATCAAATCAGATGCCTGTTTGCAACGACTTGAGCATTTTGGGAGAGCACACTTACTTTCCCTGAGGTAATTGAGATGAGAGAGGAGAACTTCGGCATTGTACATGGTGGTGAGTCGGAGGAAGTCGTCCTTGCTCATCTTGCACAACTCTTTGCCGTCCGTGTTTTGAAACAAGGACGTGTCGATCTCCAACAGGCCGTACTCCTTGATGGCCCACTCTAGCCACTGGCGCACGTGGTCCTGAGACCACAAGGAAGGATCTGCCGGAGGAAGGAACCAAAGTTGTCGTTTATTGCCTGCGCATACAATTTGAACTTACATCTGGACTCGGAGGAGGACGAGGAGGGAGTTGAGCGTTTAGCAAGTCGCGCCATGAAAAAAATGAACACGTTGAAAACGGAGTGATTTATCGGCGGCAGGCACGGCTGCGTTATTAGATATAAATAATTCTTTGTCCTCCTTCGACCACAGGAGGATTCATCAGCGTCGGATAATGTTTCGGGTAAATCGACTTTCACAGGGGAGTCTTCATTTTCAAATCCCTTTCTGTCATTGTTCAACATTTCTTACCTGGAGTTACATCTGGAGAGACTTACTCAACAAAGCTCACTTTCTGTTGGATATACTGCTTAGACAATGTGGAACCTAGACTGGTAGCAGTCAAGGTGCAGCCTCCGTGTTGAAGGAGTGTCTGTCTGCATCAGTTTTAAATCAACCTGTGACAATTCACTGGGCACTCAAATGACATTTTTTTATCCCCTTCTCCCCCCCTCGCCCCCACCCCTTTTTTAAATGAAATCAGTTTGCCGTGATTGCTTTCAGGAAAAATGTAACCCCCTTTCCCATCTTTGTGGCTCGAATGAATAATTCTGGCAACGTAACCTTTCTTCGAAATGACAGGGCCGAAACTGCACTTGTAGCTCCACAAGTTGTGCCATTTTCACATTTTTTAGTGATTAACTCGGTGAAACCGTAGCTGTTGAAGAAATACAGCTCTGGCAGACCGAGAGATATTTCGACTCGCAAACACTCAGCCGCACTCTTGTGGGAGAGATGAAACATTGGCACCCAGCTAAATGAAAATAGGGCTGCCTGGGTGAAGCTGTGTCACAAGAGAAGGACGATAGAAGAAAATATGAATAGGTCATTGCTTCTGTATATGAAACACACACACACACACACACACAACTTCACGCAGCACATTTGGGACGTAGTTATGTTTCGAGTACTCACCAGCCGGCACAATGACTCTCCGTTCATTGGTGGTCATGTTAGGGGGAGGCGCAATTTTCTCATCCATGTAGTTTCCATAGTTCATCTGAGACGTCTCGTTATTCCCCACCAGCTTATTACATTTACCCACGCTGCAGTCCACTGGAGACTCCCTGCTAAGCACACACAAGCGTATTGCCAAAAAATATTAGGACGTCTTGTGAAATGGTTGTTTGGATAAAACGAAGGACGTGTTAGTTAAAACAAGACGATTGTCGAGGGAATTTGCTGGGTTTGTAAATAATAGTGGATGAGAAATGTCCTAAACAAATATCAATTTGAGGATTTTTGAGGGGAAGGGGGGGATAACAAATCCTTTACACAAACTTGTGATTGGATAGGTTAAATCTTGCATTTTCAGTGCAACATGCACCATGTGTTTGAGTCATCAGGATTTTGTTTATGCCTGTTGCTCGTGGAAAATCTTGCAATTTCACGAGCAAGGAATTTGACTATTGAATTGTTTCTTGAGTAACATACAGTATTTCGTCGATTAGAGACCTCCACTCGAATAAATGTCTTTTGGCAATTAATCGTCACGTGAGCGTTGCCGATTTCAAAATCGGAATCACTTTCATTTGCCAAGCCGTGAAATTGTGTCACGCAAGTGCTACTGCACAAAAACACTTCCTGGAACAAAAATATAAACTTGCTCTATGCAGTATGAATCAGTGATTCCCAAATTCTATGCTCTGGCACATTAGTGTGCCGTCAAAGAGTATCAGATACGCCATGGGGAAGCACAAAATTTTCATTGAGTTTTCACCCAAATTATTTCTTGATTTGGATTTACGCTGGTGACATATAGTGACAGGCGGATCAAATAAATACTTTTCCTCTTGATGGCAAAAGAACAAGTCACCTGTGCACTCTCCTCTTGCCATAAGCAAATGGTAAGATCAAGATTATTATTATGAAGTTGATCGTCATTATTTCAGAATTTTGTCTGAACTTTTTGAGACATTTTGGTTTGGTGCTGTACCTCGCGCTCATATGAAACATATACGCATAGGTTCAATCAATGTCAAGTGTAGTGCTTCAAACAATTAAGTATCACACCCCGAATAGATGTGCTCTGCAGTAATTAGCTTTAGTGTGACTGATAGCTCTATAAAACACAATTATTTTAAAAAAAACATATCTTCAAAACGATATTATCAACATGCATCGAACACACACACACACACACACTTCTGCTTCTTACCGCGATCCGTTCATATGCTCATATTCTCGCTTGACGTTGACCCGCACCGGCTGGTTGAGCCACTCCTGCGGCGGGGGTAATGGGTTGATTTTGTGAGTCTGGCCATAGTCCTGCGCGCCAGATGCAGTCATGTCTGTCTTGGGGAGGGGGGCGGCAGCAGCGTACGGCGGCTCAAATAAGGACTGGTCTTCACTCACCACTGATAGCGCCTCCTGTAAAGCCAAGCAACAATCACGTGGCCTGTCTTTCTTTGCTCATGCAGGCGGCACATCGGAATCCGAACTCGACGGCGTGTTTTTCAAGGGTTAGGGATAAGTAGCTCGTGAATGATTGAGGGTTCGAACCAAAACCCTGTCTCTAAAATCCGCTCTCGCACCCTGAATAACATGATGCATACACAGCGAAAGGCTCAGCGTCGGGCCCTTCTAGCTGACTTTGGTGTTTCAGTGACGACATCCGCAGCAGTCGTTTTGACATGCGAACACAATAAATAGCAGGCATTATGTAAAAAAAATACCAAACTGATTTGCGGGGACTATTTTAGACCTCTTGGCCCTCTAATTTTGGTTACCCCCCCGTCTCCCACACAATTGCGCTCCGCTTATTCGTATTTCTGTTCAGTACAACTGCAAACGTTAATTCATCTGGGATACATGTTTGGGTTTTGTTTGTCTCTGGTATTGTTATGAATTCTGAACTGAGGATAAAAGGATTGTGTGTGATATTTGAGGATAATTTTGACATACATTTGGGAGAATCTCATTGAACAAATGAAGGATCCACTGACACCTCGGAGTCTAGAAATGTATTTTCACGATTAGATTCAAAGGAACCTTCCATGCTCTCACAATCGTGATGGGATTGTCCAGCTCTGCGTCATCAGATGAACCCGACTGCAGTCTCGTGGCTAACAAATCGATGGACGGGCACTTCCACTTTTGTCAACTACGAAGTGACTAGTTGCACAGAATATTCTTTTTGTAACCGTAGATCTACTTTTTGTGTCGTAAATTTGGACTTTGCGACAAGGTTCGTGCTGGGCTAATTTCGGAACGGTGTGAAATGATCACCATGCAGCTATTATTGTGCGAATGTATCAACAAAAACAAGAACAAGCCAGAGCGAGGAAGTGTGTGAGTTTTGGGTGGGCTGGCTGGCAGATGTTCACCTCCAACGTTTCCTGCCAACACATGAGAATGACATCAATCTTCTCAACACTCTCCGGGCCAAGAGAGCAAATGAAGTCTCCAACATGTTGAACTCTTCCTTTAAGAATGGCAGGACGTTGACAGGCGATGACAGTGATAAGAATCGCTTCGAAGCTAACATCAGAATCCACTTTTTAAACGACACCGAAACTTGTGATGTCAAATATTTACTCTCCGGGGGAGCTTTTTGAGCACTAATTACGTGTAGTTATGGGTCATATCACAGTCTGGCATCCTAAGTAGTTTGGCTAAACAGCCCCCTGTAGCTACTGTTGCTTCCTGTTGACGTGAGTTCGACTTCAATCATGCTCAAAGTGCAGTTAGGGTGCAAACAAATGCCACTCTGCTTACATATCATCAGTTCTGTGCAACAATTTCTACGGTGAAAGATTGCTTCATCCGTGGAAATGTATTGTTTGTCTTCTGTCTGAAGACTCAACAGAAGCACTGGGTGGGTCACTGCAACGCTGACCTAACTGCCGTGGCTCAGCAATGCAAGCAATGTAAGTTTATTAAAGAAAACAAAAGCCACTCTTGACTGGACAACTTATTGCGCAGTTTCGTCGGGCTCCTTTTCAAATGCCTGGGAAGTGTTAGATTTGTTTAAAATGCTGAAAATGTCCAAATTCCAGACACGTCACGGTTGGAGTTTTGTTAAAAATGCTCCGTGACAATGTTTTTTGGTGAGCCTTTGCCCCTTCCAGCCGTCGCCATTCAAAATCCGCCAAAAGCGCAGAGAGAAATGCTCACAAGTCTGAATATGAGGCATTCTCATGACGTGTGGATGCTTTTGAGTCGGGATTTGAATCACATCTGGATCTGATAGGATCTGATGGCACGACTTAGACGGAGATGTGTCTAATCCTCAAAGGATGGAATTTAAATCATTCTGAAATGCCACGTATGTTTGTGGAAAAAAAGGGGGGGAAAAATGACAAGACTGATCACTATTTCCAACGTCACGGCGATGCCAGAGATTCTCCAGTCCAATGACACCGTCCACCACACTGAAGACACACTTTTAGATGGCCTACACATAAATGTCAGAAATGAAGTCATATTCTATGGATTCTATGGATATGCAATATTTGAGCGCAATATTCATACAAAATCACCTTCAAGTAATACACTTAAGATATCCAACTTGTGCTAGACAAAGCTCTCTGTCGGTAGCCTCGGTTCTGTGCCAGAAATCAAGAAGAAAAAGCACATTTGGGAGGAGAATATGGACGTAAATGGTCGCATAAAAGCTAAACCTCTTGAGAACGTTCAACCTCCCCCCCGGAAATAGATTTTCCAGGGATGTAATCAGTTGATCCATCATATAGTCTGATTCCTGGCAGTATTACTTGCTATCTAAGCAGCACACAGCAGCTAGTGTGCCACCGATAAAACGGCAAGAAGCGATGGAACGTCTCGTTACAGCCCGATAAGGACACCCGCGACGATTGTGACTGTTGCAAGTTACATTCCGAGTGACATATCGGCCTGTCAAGTGGAAACCATGATTGGCAAGTGGTGTATGCCCATCAAGATGCTAGAGAAGGGCGTTTAAAAATAGGAGCGGGCTCCTCTGTGCTGAGGAGAAATCTGCAGTGTTTTCTCTTTCCTGTACAACAGGCGCAACGAACGGACGCGTCAGGCTTCTACTTGGTTTGGACAACAAAACTATTCACTTGTGAAACGCATCCCCATTCAATTTCATTTTCAGCTTTGAACAGTCCTTCGAAAACGTCCAAGGCAAACATCAGCATAGTGAGCGATCGCTCGACTGGTGAACACTTTTCTGGGTGATTCACTTTTACGTCAAACCATCGGAACGCCTCACGGCCCGAGGGACGAATGACGAGGACGCAGCATAGACACATATCTATCCATGTATCTATCTATATCTGGACACACATAGACACATACGGTAGCTCTTAGCCAATGGGAGCCAGGAAGATGCTAGGTAATAGCCAATGGAAGAGCGGCTTTAAGCATGTTGCGTTCAGGAAACTTGGAGCTGCGGCAAGAAGCCCATACTGTATTTTTACCTTACGTATCTTGAAATTTCTTTCATATTTAGAGGCAATATTTTCCTGTTGAGGCATTTCAGAACGTGATCATTTTGTATGAAGAGACGTTCGTAAGTAGAGGCACCACTGTACTCTATTGCATTCCCTGTAAGCAAAAGTGGCGCAGTAGACAATTTCTTGCCCCCAAGCTGCAGCAGTGTATCGACTTACTGTACCTATCAATCAATCAATCAAACTTTATTTATATAGCACTTTTCATGTATAAAAATGCAACTCCAAGTGTTGTACAATGCTTTCAAACTTTTCAAACTTACATTTAAAAAAAACAAAAAAACAACTCCAAATGACCTTTTCCAGTGCCAACAACATACAGTAAACTATGACTATAAATTTACTCTTGACAATGACAGAGGGAGCTACGCGCCTTGTTCCAGGGCTCCTCGCTTGTCTTGAATGTGTTGCGTGAAAGCCAACCGAGGGCTTAGCAAGTAGCCACTCGTCAACACTAACCTTCTCCCCCAAAAAGCCAAGAAATTTAATGAGCTGAAGTCTTTCAAAACCCTATGACTGCGCTAGGAAGTTTTTTTGGCAACTCGAGAGATCCAAAATGTATGACTTAAGATGCTCCACTGTACTTTACTATGAGGACGCACTCAGCATTTGGACTTATTTATCACTTCATCAATGTCGTACAGGACAGGATTGGAAC
Source organism: Hippocampus mohnikei (assembly GCA_026261675.1). NCBI lineage: Eukaryota > Metazoa > Chordata > Actinopteri > Syngnathiformes > Syngnathidae > Hippocampus > Hippocampus mohnikei. The sequence goes on from JAKGUB010000327.1 coordinate 3,379,238, forward strand.
ATTGACTTTCCCTCATTTTATATCCAAATTCCGTTTTGGTTCCACGGTTATTATAAAAAGTGCGTCCGGAAAATTATAGAACTGGTGTGTCCCAAAAGATATATTTCAAATCCAGACTAGGAGGTTTTCCCTTCAATGTGCACAAGAAAAGGCGAGAGTTGTGGCAGGATAGCTCCTTGCTGCCACACCAAGACAATGCTTAAGATGCCCTGAGCATCTGACAGCTCCTGACCAAAAACCCATATTTTGCAAAACTTCTAGAATTATTTGGAATTTATTGGTACAGTAGCCATAACATATTGCGCAGCCAATAAATGGCATCACGGTTTCTCAGAACAATCATGGCTCAGCTTACAAACATTACATGACCAAACTCAGAAAACAGATGAGCCACGATTGTTCATGACCTGAGCCCTGCGGAACTGTGATGTCATTTTCAATCGACAGCAGGTGGCAAAATGGCCGCCCCTGAGATGGATAAATACGAGTGAGTTTTGGTACTTAATTAATATTCCACAAGCATTTTTTTACTAACCAGAAAGTAGTTTTTGGGTTGTTTTTTTTTTGTTTTTTTAGTACAACTTTAGAGGTCCCATCTTGAAGGACGCACACAATGCCTCACGTGAGTCAAACACCTGCCTGGAGCCACCGCCTTGTTTTTGTTTACATCAGCCATCTCAGAGCATCACAACACATTCTCCACCTGTAGTCCCACACGTGTGTCTCTTTGGCACACACAACACAACGGACGTCCACCAGGAGGGCGTTGCGGAGGAGAAGGAGGAAGGGTCTCCATTCCTGTCTTTTGTTTAAGTAGGAAAAGGAAACCTGTCAGGAAAAGATTGTGTAGAACAGGAAACTCTCATGGCTAAAGAGAGTGTCCTTTCTTTAAGAGCGCACAAGTCAGCCCCGCCATTCACACCCACGTTTCAATTACAAGCCTATTCTTCATTCTTGGGTTTTGACGACAAACATCTCAATGCTTCTTGCATCCAATCCATCTACCATACAAAATAATCACACATGCACGGCCTTCATGCGTAGCTTTTTTTTGTTTTTTGTTTTTTTTTGTGGTACGGCAAACGTTAACACTCCTTCAACACACACACACACACACACACACACACACACACACACACACACACACACACACACACACACACACACACACACACTACCTTCACCACCACCACACCCAACTGCCACAAACCTCCTACTTAAAATGTCTTCCAAAACACAACAGTACTTTTCATGAGGTGTGCTCGATTTCGGGTGCATTTTTGGGGGCTGACACTTGTTAGAAAGTCCGCCAAAAGAGGGACTTGCCATTCAAACATCTGGAAGCATCTGCAGCCATCTGGAATGTGACTGTCTAGAAGGCAAAAGGATGGGGGGGGGGGTGCAGTAGCCAATGTTAATTCAGCCCAGCACTGCTTGTGACTACCAATTTCACCAAATACTACTTTCCAATGAAGGCAACCATAATATGCTAATCATTATGCTAAATAGCCTACTTTTAAAATTTATGTATACCCTTTTTTATTTCCACATCGTGTATGTCTGAGTGGTTCAAGTGGCTGCCACACTTGTCAGACTTTTGTCATGATAACGCATTAACCAACTAGTTATTGACAACTTTGTCACCGCTCCGTAAGAGTAACCCGGGTTGTGTAACTCTGACAACGAGAACACTTTGTGAAGTGTGGTTTTAAAGTGTTGCAAGCTTGCACGTTGCCAAATAACAGATTTCCTTCAACAACACACAACAGCCCCTTCTACGAAAACACTGAAATACGTGACACTAATAATAATCAGAGGGGGTGCCTTCGAGATCAGCGAACCATCACATTATTGCCACCAATGACAGGCTCCGTTTGAACCCGTCACCGGAGACGCCACCGTTGCGCAGCTCCACAATCCACTCACACTGCCTCGCCGGTCACACTTAAGAACAAGCTTCAAGTCAAGGAGAAGGCATTTACCTTACCAACATGAAAATGCAACTTCTTTTCTCCCCCCCCCTCCCTCCCCTTCCCACAGAAAGTGTGTTGCGGGGTAAAATAGGGCCGCTCCAGATGTGCGTAATTTGCGCGCTCGCTCCTCAGAAATCCAACGTGCGACTCAAGCGTCGACGCACGACATCCTCACAGCGCTCGGAAAAATATGATTAAAAAAAAAAAAACGAAGCAGTCGAAGGGGGATGGTTTGAAAGGAACAGCGAGAGAAAAAGGTCCTCGCTGTAGAGGTCCCAGCTCACGCACAGCAAAAAAAAAAAAAAAAAGGAGGCGCAACTTTGGGAGAAAAAAGCGGTCCCCACGATCGACACCCCACTCTCCACCCTTACCTTAATAGTTCCGTCCATTTTGGGCAACTTTCAGTGGACTCCGACGGTATCCCAAACATGACACGCTCCTGAATTAATTCCAGCCTAGTCCCGGTCTGTGTGGCGGCAGAGAAAGACACTTTTTTTTCTCTTCTTTTTTTTTTTTCTTTCGTCCTAAATTTGGGAAGTGAAGTCACCGCCGCTCGCTCGCTCGCTTGCTGCTGCTGCTGCTGTTGTTGCGAAGGAAGGTTGAGAGAAGGAAGCGGTGTGTCACCCAAAAGCCCTGCCTTCGAGAAAAAAAAAAAAAGGGCAGGATACTGTCCGGTGGAGATAAGCAGGCAAAACAATTGAGTGTTCACTCCGTTGTTATGTTTTTTTGTTTTTGTTTTATTTTTTTTTCTAACTGGGGAATATTTACAGGATGGCGATGGCGGCCTGCTGTGGAACATTTTTACGTGACGTTTTTTTTTTTCTTTCCAAAAATGACATATCGGAGGTGGTGGGGGTGTGAGACTATTGATGAGAATAATAAATGGCCGAGCTCAGTTAGTAGCACGCATTTACTTCCATCATATCTTTTAACATATCACATCTGGCAAGATGTGTTTTCAAGTCAAACGTGAGCATGCACGATCGAGAGGTGAGTGGGCTTTAAATCACCCCAAGATGACAAATCCGAGTGCTTGTTGCAATATTTCTTTGCCTTACAAGCTTCCACGTCAAGGTGAAGACTTCCCAGAGAAGCCATAAATCACATCCTTGCATTCAACACCCTGCAACACCCCCCAAAAATCTGCTCTACACGTGTGTGGCACTGCAGGAAGTGCAACCGTCATCATTCGGATTTTGTTTACAAATGCATTTACAAGTCTGGCTTCAGGCTTCTTTGGTAAAAAAAAAGATAATTTCCACCCACACCTTTTTGATCCTTTCTGTATTCCCAGTCAAACTTCGCTCTTTGCAAAAAAAGTTTTTTTTCTCAATTTTGCATGTGAATTTTCTCCACGTTCATTAAGAGGAAAACACCAGTTGGACAACCCATTTTAGTTTGATATTTTCAAGCTAGCGCATATATCGAATGTTGAGCTGTATTTTTCCAAATGGGGCGAGGTGGGGCATAGGAAAGCTTGGTGGGCCGGATCAAATCCTCTTGCGGACCGCATATGGCCCACATGCTGTAGGTTCTCAAACCCTCATCCTGCTCTTTTTTGAGACATTTCTCCAGTGAAATTCAATGTCAGCTCGTTGATGAATACTCTTTGCAGCCTGCTCAAAGTTGAGGCCGCGCCAGTGGCAGCAGGGCCGGTCTGTCTGCTCCCCTCTTGGGGGTCTGGCGGGGCTGAGGGCCCCACCCTTGGGACCGCCACATCTGGATCCTGCTAAGGGTCAAGGCTTCTCCTGCCTGAGGCCAGCTCAGACTCGTATAATTAAGGGAGACACCTTGTTTAACTCTTCTCTGGCCAGTTTGATACCACCTCCCTCTTTTTAAAGTCGCCTTAATTTTATGTTGCTTGTATTTAGTTTGAATCATCGAGCAGTTTCGAGATACAAATGCTTCATGCCATCCCACTGGTTGTTGGTTGAACCAGTCACAAAAAAGTGTGACCTGAAAGTTGAATGGAAAACATTTTCTTTCGGCATAGATTAATGACCGTCGCCCACATGAGATCAAGTTGCACAATCCTAGGGCAGTAACGTGAAGGTTTTGACTTTATCAAGACAATAAATGGTCAGATCGCCTAGCTTATTGTTGTATTTGCCGTGAATTGGAACCACAATGCATCATTCTGTGAGCTGTTTCTAATATTTTGGTGAGCTTATTGAGGTTCATGAGTGGGTCCAAATATTAAAAACACCCGTCAATAAGATGTCGCCGGCAAACTACAACCACAAACATACATCATTTGGTACAGAAGCCATTTTTTAGAGCAAGGAACTATAATTTGCTGACTGAGTATTTGCTGGCCAATTAGTAAAGGAAGCTAATGAGATATTTTATGAAACAAACACAGAATGCAAATGATAATGTCATGATAACAAAAGAAAATGAAAATAATTTTGAACCTAACCGATCTTCCATTATCAATCACAACTGAGGAAGCAGTGCAGATACAGCTCCGGTATCGGATCTCACTGGATCATGCAAGTGCACTTTATAAAAGTGACAATCAAAAAAAAACGGATTTAACCAGTCAGACAAGATAACATCTTACCAAAAACCAGTTTCCTCTCTAGATCTCCCCATGAAGCCTATTAGGGTGACAGGGGGTCCGGGCCCTATCCCAAGACCATAATGAATACAGTGGTAACAAACATTTTGGAAGGCCAATAAACAGATGCAAGTTGGTTTACTCAGTCAACCACAGAACATCTGGCTCGACGTTGCAAGGAGTCAGCCAGCAGACAGTTCTTCTTCTGCACACACACCATCAGACATGCATTGCAGTGGTGCTCCTGCGTGCACGGGGCCTTCCACTGGAAGGGCCCTGGATGTCAGAATTGGGGAGGGGTTACATGGACCCAGGGGTTCACAACTTTTTTTTTTTTGCTCCGAATTAGTAAGAACCGCAAAGAACTCCCCCAACGATTTTTTTAAAAACATGACTTGAGCTCAGATGGCCGTGGTCGTTTTTCACAATAAACCACTCTGCCGATAAATCCTAACTGGAATCATGATTGAAAAAGATAAATCTCTTCAGCTAGACCGAATGATGCATGTTGAAGTTAGTGAGCTGTGGGCCAGTGGATGAGGACCCCTGGATGTAAGGCCAGAAGGGCCAAACAAGAGGTGGATGGAACAGGACAATAATCATGATGAAAATAAAATACAAATGTTAGAACAACCGCACATATTGTTAATAAATACATGGAATAAAACATTGAAAAGTTTGGAAAAAAATTCTAAAAACATTGATACAACAAAGAACAAAACAAATATACTTTGTCATGTTCCATTTGTAGTTTTACATGACCATTTCGCATCTTATTGTGGAGGACAAATTCAAATGATAAGTATGAAGAAACAATCAATCAAACATTCGTTCTCGTATTTTCTGCACCACAAACACTCAAAACGAATAAAACAAAGAAAATAAAGGATGTCGATGTCAACATAAGTATTATATTTTGTTTTCTCCTTACGAATACGATCATATAAATAATAATACATTGAATAAACAGTATGGTCTCGTTTTAATTAAAAACCAACCACATTAAAAACAACACAACCAATAACACAACGACCCAAAATAAAAATAAAACGATTTGTATTTGTTTTGCATTCAACGTCACTCCAAGATTGACGAGTCTCGTCATCCCGCGACAACGTCACTGTGCGCTGCATGCCTTTCATTCGACTGCATTCAGACTGTCAAATCGTGGGCCCTCCAGTCTGGAAGCCTGAATTCCAAATACCAAAAGGCCACCAAAAAGTGGCGTCGGCAGCACGTATGTGCACGAACTGTCTACCCCCCCCGCCCCCCCCTCGCTCCGGGCCATAATTAATTTGAGATTTATTTTTATTGGAGAGTTCCAGTCTCGCCTGGTCTTAACCAAACAAAACCAAATGCTTGGACCGTGGAGTCTTTTGAAGGAGGAGGGGAAGGCGGAGGAGGGGGCGGCGGGGGTGGACACGGATGTCTTATAGTTCTGCCACGTTATGAGCAAAATCTGACTGCGAGTGTGCACGCAAAAAAAAAAAAAAGTGAATTTGGCATCGAGCATATGAAACGTGTGTGCGGGTTGCATTAAAAAAAATAAAATAAAAAGATGATCATTAAAAAAAAAAGTTTCCATCCACGGTCATTCAAGAAGAAGGGGGAGGGAGGCACATTCTCGGCGCGTATTTTCTCACCAAACATTCCGCCATTCTAATTTCATTCTCAACAAACCCGGAATTGTTGAGAGTCCTCTTTAACCTTGGCAGCGTGAAAAGAGGCCTTTTTCAAATATGTTGTTTTCCGTTGAAAAATACTTTGTTTTATGTTGAAGGCTCGTTATTGCTCCTTTTAATTGGCTACGGTGCAAATGATGTCGCCTTAGAAACTTCTCGATATCGTACAGACGCGCTGAGTCTATTTTTGAACCCCCCCACCCCCACCCCATCATTTATTATTGTGGCCTATTATCCAAATCACAGACAAATATTTTGCAAGGAGTCTCGCGTTTTAATTCCCGCCTCAACTAAATTCTACATGCTTATGATTTCTTTGTTGTCGTCATTGTTGTCGTTCCGACGTGGCCGAACACGTGAATTCATGTCGGTGGGGGGAAAGAACGAAAATAAAGAGAGGCAAAAGAGGCGGTGCTGTCTCACCTTGACGTAAGACGACGTGTCAGGGACAGTTTGGAACATGACTTGGAACCTGACACAAGGGGGACCCCCAACGGTGCTGCGGCGTGTCCAACAGCGGACCCTGATATTGAAAAGGCGAAAGAGAATTGATTGAATCACTGGTATTTGTTACACAACCCGGTGCCGTTGTTTTGCCCCTGTTCTACTTTTTTTTTTTTTTTTGTTCCAATGTCACCAAGATGGATGAATTATTTGTGGTGGCCCGTGCAGAAGGGGGGTTAGAGGACCCGGGGCCTCATCATGCATCCCGACCCCCTTCCCCCTCCGAGCCTGAAGCTTACCACATATTGAAACACTTTTCACTTTAATAAGTGCAGCTTACAAAGTCTGGGGGTGAAAGGGTACTTGGAGGACGGTGCATTTGAGCTGCCCCCCCCCCTTTTTTTTGCAACAGTTAGGGGAGGCACATGCATCCTTTATACTGTATGATAGTTAGATGAACATGCAATTAATTATAAAAGCCATGAATATATACAGTGGGCATGGGATTATTTGCAAATAAAACTGAAGAATGTCAAATAAGCCCCCCCCAACAATAAAACAGGACTATTTATGGTGCTTGAACAGTGATCAGTGGTTAATGGCACTGCACTTTTCCTCATTTTTACAGCCCAATTTCTCCATCTGATGAGGTGTTGCTGTGTGGTAAATTCGGCTCGTCTCACGCTTGTGACCGCGGGACTGAGCAACCAAGCATATAGTTTTTTTTTTTTTTAATTCAGGTTTTATTTGTTTTTAGAGTTGCACGACCAGATCATGTACTTCCTTTGGCCGTAAATTAAGAATCACTGCTTTAAATACATTTTTGGAGCACAACTCATAATAAAGCACCCCCTGCCCCCCCACCTCCCCATCAACCCAATTTCTCCGCGGTGAAGAAGGCGCAATGGATCCGGGCATCTGCACCCAATTAGGCAGGGCAGCTCTGGTGAATAACGGCGTGAACCTTCCTCTGAGACAGCCCAGTGGGCCCGTGGGCCGAGACCCCTCTTGTGTTACATTTTAAGCATCTTAGTTTTGCCGTTATCCATCATGAGGCTCAGCAAAAAAAAAAAAAAAACGCATTCCGTGTTGCTTCACGCCCCACAAAAGCGACTCGTAGGTGCAAAGCGATCGAGATTTATAGCACGACTGATGAATTGTACCAAAAAAGGAAGGTGCATGCATGCGCGGGTGAAAATATGGGTGCACCCTGCGGCATTTCCAACGCAGAATTTGCGGACTCACCTGTTCGTTTTGCGTTGAATGCGCGCCGGCGCAGGAAGTGTCACTCCCCCTCCTCCTCCTGCTGCTGCTCCACCTCGCTTTCACACTTCTAAATAATTAAGTCCTGTCCACGAGAAGCTGTCCGTTTGTTTTTTTTTCTTTTTCTTTGCGAGTTATTTTGGTTCGATAGTGGAGCGGCGATTATATGAATGGAAATGTTTCCGAGATGGTGACAAAGAGAGCCGCGGCCAATGAGCAGCAAGTGAAAAACCTCCCCTTGTCTGCAGCGTGAGGCCACTCGAGCGTGAAATAAGAGGCCATACGCGCGCGCACACACACACACACACGCATGCACGCACGCACGCGCGCACACACACGCACACACTTGCATATACTCAACTAGCTCCCCGAATGTGGTGCGTTTTGTCTTAAAACTTCTTGATGCTCAACTAAGATGTATTTTTGCCTTTTTCATGGTCGGCACCTTCAAAGTAATGCCTTAAATAACAAGAACAACAACAATAAAATAGTCACAAAAAATTTAATATGAAAATAAAATGACAAAAAAATTAATATGAAAATAAAATGACAATAATGGCCCAAAAAAATGCTTGCTTCAAAAAAGTTAACCTGGACAACTCAATTAAAAAAAAATCAGAGAGGGAACTGAAAACAAACGAAAGGAATAACATGACTGCACAAGTGTGCGCACCTCATATAACGGGGATGTGGTTCTGCTCAGAATGAACCCGTCACCTTGAAATTTATGTTAAACTGCCTCCAATTAACCCCAAATGAAGTTCTGTTGTTCTAGAAGGTTATTTCTTTTCTTATTTATTTTCATTTATCGCTTTTGGAAAAATGCTGAGAGGAACTTTTGTTTCTTGTCTGGCAACTATCAGAAGACTCTTGACTGTCAGTTGAACCGATTTATGGATGCCAAAAAGATTGACTGTACTGTGGAACTTTTTCCGCCGGATGTGGAAGAAGGACCTATCGATCCAAAATGGTTGCTTATCTTTATACTATCTTAGCCGTGCTATCGTAGGCGACTTTGCCTAACTCATGTGACAACGTGTGACTCCGGTGGGTGCAACTCATAAGTGTGCTAATAGTGACATAGACATGGAAGGCCACAACAAAGGTCACAGCAATATCATGGCCGAGCTCAAGTCACCAATATAATTATGTGTGTCAAAGTGGCCTAATGTAGCATATTCTACGATTTTGTGCTCATACTGACTGCTGTTATGAAAAATTGCATGCATGAAAAAAAACTCCGTTGAGAGTTTCACAGCAGCGGCATGCGCTGAAATGACCATTAAAATAATGAACAATTCACTTGTTGATACATCACGACCCCTCACAGCAACACCGATGCAAATCGTCCCCTTTGCGACAACCATAAGACTAAAAGCTTACGAACTGAATACAAAGTGATGACCATCGAGCATCCATATGCAGTTTCTTGTATCTGTGTGTCCCCTTGGTGATATGTCCGACCGGATTCCAACAACATTGACACAAGTTTATCAGCAGGCCCCTTCATGCTCTTTTCCTGCTTATATGACCCCCTCGCCCCCCCTCCCAAACTTCATAACCCCCAACCACTCAGCTCACTAACTTCATTTCCTTCACACTGCCCGTCTCTTCCTTGAAAAGAGTACCACCAAAGAGGTGCTGGTGGCAATCCGCGCGAGGCAGCTCACCCATGCGCGGCCTTTTTAATTGGCCCGTCAAGGTCGCTATTTCACGCCGGGCAATCGCCGGGAAACAGGCGGCTCACTTATAAACTTTTGTTGTCCTGAGGTGTGTGCGTTCATTTGTGATTTTATCAGAGGGCCTAGAACTGCACAGGATGTCTTTGAAATGAAATAGGTCGTTCTCGCGCTCTAGAATCAATGTAGCTGGGAAAATAACATAAAAAATGTCCATATCTGCTGATGCAAAAACCAACCCTTTATTTAATCACCCGCTTGTAGTTTTCCCCAGAAGAGAGGTCATCTGGTATAAAGGTTTCCTTTCATCACGCGCTGTTTGTCGCAGCGTTTCCTAACACGGTGATTAGGAACAACAGCGTCAATAATGTTGTTCCCAGCGTCAAACAATGGACGGAAGGGCCAACATCCGTTTGAGTGAAAAATGGCATTCATGATCCTGCTGTGTTGCCTTCCTCAGGATATTGCATCACAGGTTTTCTAACACATTGCAACGGCAACCGACAAATTCCTTAAAAGATGGAGAAAAATGCCGTATGATAAAAAGTAAGATGCCCTATGTTATGCTACTGTTGATATGAATGCTGTATTTGAATTATATTTTCGAAAAGGGATTCATTGACGATTTTATGTTCAAATTCTTGCAGCAAGCATCACAAGTGGCGGCTCAAAGGGGCAGTTCTGCCGGCCGTGACACAGGTTTCTTTCTCAAGATCGGGATCGATTTTGGGCCAAACTGTGAGTGGAAATTGCTGTGCTGTGTTGGCACCACGTGGTCAAACCTTTAAAAGTTAAACTGTCTGGTTTTAATTTTATACTTGATGTGAGGATGGTCATGAAAATAAGCTTTTTTTTTTTTTTTTAAATCCAAGACCATGCATGATATAATACTTGTTGCTACACCTCACTGAACTCGGGAATAAAAGAGAACATTTGTCACCCAATTTGCACAGTGATGACACATTTCATTGGACTGAACTATGGAAGAAAGAGCGCACAGTAGTCAAGCCCCCATCGATGCTAATCCAGAGGCCCCTGCCTGTCTATGTACGCTGCTCAAACTTAGCTACTCTGAAATTGACAAAACACAAACAACAAAAAACTCCCGATTGAAACAAGAAACTCAACAAAGTAGTGGTGGTTGACCTCGCCTCATCAAGTCGAGGTTTTCTAGTAAAGTGTGCCTTGAAAGTGAATTTTTATCATTGTCTGATTTCGTCCTCCATCGTAAAGCAAGCTTTGGCGCATATAGAGCCGAACCAATCAGAAGCGCTAATAGCTGAACCACCGAGAGAAACTCATTCATGACAAGGTCTACAATTTGATTGGCTGAAAGAAGATCCGGCGATTCCAATAGTGTGTCGCCAACGCCCGGTTCTAAAGGCAAATAATGTGTGGATGGCTACACATTGAAGCTGCGTTAAATGCAGCTTGATTCAATCACTGAATAAAGGCCATGTGGAAAAAGAGTCCAAATGTGCTTTGTCAGCATCCTATGATCCAAGTTGCTTGAACAGCTTGCTTCACGTGATCATCATAGTGAAGCGTCATGATGGAAAACCTTTCAAGATGACATGCTGCTTGCAGCCATGCCCGAGTGAACTGTTGATCAAATCTGCGGGAAAAATAGTTACTTCGCGGGCATCGTGTGACCCACGTTGATACGCTTGCGTCATATGGCCGAAGACATTTTCAGCTGTAGTTACGGAGGCAAGCCTTGGTGCATGAAATACGTTTGGCTGCTATGACTTTCCAAAAGTGACCATGAACTGACTTCTAACCCAATTAAGTGAAGGCCGTTTAAGTGACTTAAGCGACCCGCATAAGTCCAAATGATGATTAATGGTCATCCATGAGGATGTTGTTCAAATGACCCACTGTGATTATTCAAAGCTTGGTTGTTCAGACTGATTGTGGCAACCCTGCTTCTTGTACAGAAGCGGAAAAGGAGAATATTTGCAAATTCCTTGCATGTCTGGTTCCTCCATTAAGGCTTGTCCTGTCTGGGGCTGCTCCTTTTTTCTTTTCTTTTTTTCTTTATTTTTTTTTTGGGACATTGACGTGGCTACGAGGTGTTTTTGCATCCCGAGAAAATGCTGCTAAACAACCTTCCATCATGCATTCCACTGCCATTCTTTCCTCCTTGCATGCTAACACTTCAGAACGGCTCCTCCCGGGACGCCATCCAAAACGTATTTTGAGATGATTTGGGCAACCTACACAGACATCTTGCGATTACATCGCTTGGAGTAAATGAAGCCCCTCACCCTGAAGTGTAATGAATTATTTATTTAGTTTAAGGGGCTACCATAGATGTTCCAGAGATGGAGATCCAGGCTGTCCCAGCCCTCTTTTTGTTCCTCGGGGAGGGAGCAAATGGCAGCGTGGCACCAGAGAAGGCCGGGCCCTCCTCCCCTATGTCAGATCTTTTCACGGAACAACACAGATTTTCTTAGCTTAACATTCTTATCAGTTCAATTTTAAAAAGACCCAACTTCAAAATGGTAGATGCCTTGTGGAATTTGCAGGGAACTCCTTTCCACTTCGCTGGCCTCTCTGCACTTAATGGGATCCCCACAGATGGGGAAAAAGCCTCCTTTTACGAAGACAGTATTCCTGTTTTATGGATGAATATTTATTGTTGTGGTACCTTTTATCCATTTGTAGACGCAACCAAGGACAAAATCCAGAAGATGTCTGACGGGATATGACACTCGCCTGAATTGTTTACATCAGTCATTGCAATGCAAGAGAAAATACAGGAGATGTCATAACAATTCCAAATCTCAACACCTTTATGTTTGTCGCCGGGGGATAACTTGCAAATCCACCCAATCTGTCAAGAGCAGTGCAGAAACATTGAAAACATTTTTATGTCGTCTTACGTTGCCCCATACACTTTATAAAAACAGTTAAACTTACGGTAATTAAATCATGAATTAAAAACGTATTTTTAATTTGATTCCTTAGCGCCTGTTTTCACTGCCTTGTTTTCAAAATTCAAATAAAGAGCATGCTTGCTTCAAGCTGTTTACTTTCATTTATCACTCACAGCTGAAGTTCACAGTAAAACTGAAACATTAAAAAAAAGTGACTTCAACATTTTTTATTGAACAGTTTCAATGATGTCTGCTAGCTTAACGCTAACGAAAATTAGCATTGATCTTAGCGCCACCTAGCTCAGTGCAGGGGTACCTAATGAAGTGCCCGTGCGTGTGCAACAAAACACTCCTCTTTGTAGTCTCTTCCTGACATTGGGCCAACAAAACAACTTTCAATTAACCTTTTCTTTGAAACGGGCTCAAACATTGCTCAGATGTTGTCCCGATGTGTGTAAGGGGGAAGTATTAAATAAAAAAAAAAGTCAGACATTCTATCAGGCTGGCATTTCTGAAGGTAGTAGTTTCCTTATAAATGAATGACCTCGCAATGCCTCCTGATGCGTTGCCACTCATGGGCTCATAAGTTCACCATGTAACCTCACGTGGCGGTATTCGGCGCCGCAGGCTTGAGGCCGAGCTCAGACGAGAGGATATTTGAAGAGTGACATATGGCGGCGAGACACAGTGTATGCTGTCATTACAAGCGATATGCTCTTTTATGCTCTTAGTGAGTGAGTGTGTGTGTGTGTGTGTGTGTGTATATATTAGTACAAAAGTATAAATGCAGTTTCACAATGATTTAATATTCATTTTGCCCGTTTGAAAACTGGACAGGTGGCACGGTAGAAGACTGGTGAGCATATCTGCCTCACAGTGCAGAGGCCGTGGGTTCGATCCCGGCTCCGGGCTTCCTGCGTGGAGTTGGCATGTTCTCCCCCGTGCCTTGCATGGGTTTTCTCAGGGTATTCTGGTTTCCGCCCACATTCCCAAAATATGCACAGTAGGTTATCTGATAATTCTAAGTGTCCCCTGTGATTGTGAACGCAAATGGTTGTTTGTCTCTGTGTGCCGTGCGGTTCAGGGTGTATCCCACCTGCTGCACAAAGTCAGCTGGGATAGGCTCCAGCACACACGCAACCCTCGTGTGGATAAAGCGGTTCAAGGAATGGATGTATGACTGAATTCTTCAGGTACAAAAGAGTTTCCCACTTTTGTTCACTTACATTACCTTGCATTGTGCACTTCTCCACCACTGGAAATAGCATTTGTCATTTGTGTGAGATGTGGATTTTCCAGCCCACTTGAGTCAGCTTGAAGTGTAAGGTTCTGCCATAAGCCAGCAAACAAAGTGCAGATTTTAGGCCAATTCAAAATCACTCCATTTATTCCTGGGCGACAGGAAATAAAGCCTAAAAGTCATTGCTCCTGTGCTATTCAGTCATTCTCACTCATTTCCCCCGTATTCTAAATCTCGTGACTGCTTGTCATTCAGCGGCGTTTTGAAGAAAAACACAGAGTGAAATGAATATGCTGTCACCTCTCATTTGGGTCTGGCCAGCCCAAGTCAATAAGAAACGTGTTGTTCCCTGGAAGGATGCAAGCTTGAGCCGGGCTCTCAAGTTTGGGGTTTTTAACCCCCGTCTCCACATTCTCAAAGCATTTACTTTGAGGCCCGCGTCTCTCCTTCCACCTCCGCAACCCCCTCCCAGACATGTCTGACAGGCTGAACTCGACATGAGCTGCTCGGGAGCCTACAAAAATCATTCATCTGTGCCTTGAGACGGTCAAATCTGGATCTAATAAAGGGAGCTTGCCGATTGATCCTTTTCATGAAAAAAGGTAGTACCGATTCTGGCCACTGGAGGACTCTGTGGTTCAAGCCAGAGGCAAGCTCATTGAAGACTTTTGGTGCTCTTTTTATTCATAAAATGACAGCAGGGAATTCAACGTGCACAAAAAACAATCAACCATTCCATTTATTTTCCATAAAAAAATGTTCTCATTGGGGTAATGGGTGAGCTGGAGCCTATGCCTGCTGACTTTGGGCAAATGACAGGACGCACGTTGGGCTGGTTATCAGTGAATCACAGCTCGGGCACATGTAGTCATGAAAATTCACGCTCATATTCACAATTATGAATTTCAGTTTCCCTAACATGAATATTTATGGGGTGTGGGAGGAAGCAGGAGCCCCTGGAGAACGTGCAAACTCCAGATCGGAAGTCTAGGAGCCAAGAGTCAAACCCCACACCTCAGAATGCTGAAGAAGGTATGCAAACAGCTACAACCACCATGCTGCTAATGCACAAACAGAGGTGTCAAATCCAGGTCCAAACAGAGCTCGTTTGCCTGCCGTTTGAGTTAAAGCACCTGTGGCTAAAGCCAAACTGTGACAGGATTTTTACTTTCTGGACCCGGATTTGACACCTCTGTGCACTAACAGTGTCTTTTGCAGAAAGGTATTTTAAGAACAAATGGTTTATCACGAAGGCCTTCAGAGTTTAACCTCTACAAGATAGTTTACACTAGCCGGTTTTGAATGTAATATGTCACAAAATACAGTCTAACAGTGTATGTCAAAACATCCATAATTCAAGCAAACTTCCTGGAAAATTAAAATGTTAAAATGTTGACATTTGGAATCGCCATCTATAATGATGTCAACTTACTTCACTGGATCTCATTTTAGCCAGCAATGAAGTTTTAACTCTGCACGTTTAGTTTTCTCCTTGACGTGTGTGGCACCTTATTCATTTATTGATTTCTAAAATAATAATCACACTCACACTTAGGGACAATTTAGAGTGCTCCATTAAGCTGCCATGCATGGGGGGGGGAGAAAATTGGAGTACCATGAAAAAACCCACGCAGGCACGGGGAGAACATGCAACCTCCACACAGGAAGTTCAGAGCCGCAGTCGAACCCTGCACCTCTGCACTATGAGGCGGACGTGCTAACCAATCTTCCACCGTGCCACCCGGAATTATCGTTAAGCCGTTTATTTTTAAGGGTAATCTTGTCTGATCAGTTGGAATATTTGGGGGGATCATAGTGTGTAGAATAGTTCTAGTCCATCCACCCATTTTCTGTTCCGCTTTATCCTCACAAAGGTCACTGGGGGCATATGGAGCCTATCCCAGCTGTCTTCGGGCAGTAGGCGGGGGACTCCCTGAACCGCTTGCCAGCCAATCGCAGGAAAACGGAGTACCTGGAGAAAACCCACGCAGGCACAGAGAGGACATGCCAACTCCACACAGAAAGGCCGGAGCCGTAATTGAACCCGGCACCTCTGCACTGTGAGTCCGACGTGCTAACCAGTTGACCACCGTGCCGCCTTTGTGTAGTTATAGTATCAAATATTATTATAGGTTATTATAAACATTTCAAAGAAGGGTGGGGGTCAATACCCTGGAAGTTACAATTTCTATTACCATTATGCTTTAGGGGAAAAATTGTTGCGAGGATGACCAGCAACTCAAGCACTTAAAGTTTCCACGGTTTCTAAAACAGGAAGTGCCCTCTTGTGTACTGATACTGTTCAAACATGACAGCAGCATTGTACACAGTCCATCTACAGATGGGCGAGCAAGCAAAGCAGTGAGTCACTTTTAGGCCAGTATTTATTTGTGAGTGAGGGCACGATATAGCACGTGGAGGAAACCGCAGCATTCCAAAGTGACTTTTTAAGTGGCCGAGCGTCTCCGTCATCACGCTTGCATGGAGGGGAAGTGTTAACACATGGGCGGGGTATTGGAAATGTAACTAGCTGGTAACTTAAGTGATCGCGTTCCATGTGTCACATTGTGGTTTTTGTTTGGGGTTTTTATGTTGTTTTTAGTGTCTAATGTCAAATGGTATTTGCTATCGCTGTCTAATGCTTGGCGTAATGTTTTTTTTTTGTTGCCTTGTTTGTGTTTCCGAAAACCACTGATAGAGGGCACAGTTGAGCCGTGTGACAAGCTGCAGCTCTCACTTCAAGCTTGTTAGATTTTTTTTTTTTCTTAACAACTCTTCTACCGGAGCTTGAATATCTTCCTACTTTAATAAGATAACCTACATAGCATTTCACAACAGCACGTTTTCTATCAAACATTGTCTCGTCTTCAGTGGTTTTTTTTAATCTTCTCGGTTGAATTTACATATGAGCACAGTTTGATGGAGGTCAAATGAAAGTTGTCCTATATATTCTATCTCAACTCAAATTTGAGAAATAGAGCAGCTTGTTTCAAACCAAAATGTGCCCAACATGTAATTATCAAGTAAATGAGGATTTTTCTCATGTTTGTTGCACTAAATAAACTTTTTAGTTTTGCTGTTAATCAAAAGTTAGTATTTATAAGTCAAATTGATGACAACATATTTTTCTGTACATTAGCATCTTGTGGAAATCCCGAATTTAAAACCTCTCTAAACTGTTTTGAGCCCCCAAAAAAAGAACATTTTGTTGGGGTAACCCTTCATTCGTGTAAAAAGCAGAAATATTTAGGCTTTTTGTTGTTGTTGTTGTCATTGTTCCCTCATACAATAATATTTGTCAGTATTTTTCATATCTTATGTCAAACCAAGACCACGTGGCTGCAGATACAGAGAAGGGAAAGGATATTACGAAAAGTTCAACCAAGACAGGTCAAAGAAAGTGGGCTTCCGAGTAGGAAATGAAATAATATGGGGTCAAAACCAGAAACAGACTGCTTCCTTAAAAGAAAAAAAAACCTCCTGCATAGTACGGACCTGACATCTTTAACCCAAGTGTGCTCTATAAATAGCTTTCAGCACAGAGTAAGGTGTGGGAGTGCTGTGAGGGGCTGAGTGAGGTGTGGATGAGTGGAGGCGGCCGGCGGTTGGAAACGGGAACATGACGCTGAGAGCCAAACAAAGACACACCTACTTGCCAGACAGCCGTGATATGAAAAATGTGTGTGTGAGCTTATGTGTTTGAGTGTGTGTAGTCAAGTGAAAGTATAGGAGAACTTGAGCTATCCCAGCACTTCTATTTTACAAACACAGTCTCTTAGTTCAAAATTAAGTTTAGCAGAGATGTGCAGATAAAATATGGGCATGCCTTTACTCGTTTTTTGTTGTTGTTTTTTTACTTCTCGAACCACATTTGATTGGGGGCCATGAACCAGACAAAGAAGTTGCAGTTCTAGAAAATCAAATTTTTGGTAGAGAACCAATCGGCATTCCATTCGTAAATTGGTCCCAAGCAACTCCCCAATGATCTTGTGTTCAACAAGTATCACTCTGCTACCTTCAAAAGCATGTTGGGAGTTTTTATGACATTGCATGTGTTAACCACTTCAATTGATTTGGACGAAACAATCAAGATTTGATTGTAATTGAACAGGTTTTACAAAAAAGATGGCATCTGAGCAATTTGTGACCTCCCCTGTATTCATTTACAGCAACGTTTATCCTCATTAGGCTCTCAGATGAGTACGAAACTGTCACGGCAGACTATGGGCAAGAACCCTGGAGTTGTCGCAGTTCACATATTGTGTTCAACACAAGCATTTATTCTCCGATTTACAACTGTGGACAATTTAGAGTTAACCTAGCATGCATGTTTTTGGACTGTGAGCGGATGCCCGCTAAAGCATGGGAAGAACATGCAAATGCAAACCCAGCTTACAGTGCAATTGGCTATGTCTAGTAATTAAGGCACCAAATAGGTTACGAGTGAAAAGCCACTGACAAGCGGCTCCTTTCCTCCGCTCATCACCCCGATAAGCCACCGTCTGGAGCCGTAAGCTCATCACAGGCTGTCTCCGGTGAACAAAGTCGACAGGTCCTCTACTTGGGCTGATGTTGTTATCATGTTAACACCACGGACGGACGGGGACGTCGTGACACTAACACCGAGTGCAACGGGTCCCCGGGGAAAGAATGACAGAGTTCTATTCAATCCAAACTAAAGGGAGAGAATTCTTTGATCACTCAGATGGGGAATTGTTTTTAACACCTTCTCTATAGGGTATTCTTTCAGCAAGTAGCCCCCGCCGCTGGCCTCCCCTCGCTCCTCCTAATGAGGGTGTGTGTCGCCTTCACAGAGCCTCCTCGGCTAATTACATGACATGCATCCCCTTCTGGTACACTAATGAAGAGGAATAGCGAGGCCTAAGTCGCCACCGAAGGGACGGTGACGGCGGCTGAGTTAGCCACACGGGGCGGGTGTGTGTCCATGAGTTAGGGGTGAGGGGGTGGAAGAGAAAGTGGGTCGTTGGCCTGGGAAGTTGCTGATCAGAACAGGCTTCTGGTGTGACGTCACATTTCTACTGAAGAAGCCAGGGTAGAGGACAAGCGGTCAAGTGAGTGAGATAACAGATGTCCTCATACGGACATTTTTTTTTCCTACGAAAACCTGACATCAGTCGATCGATGAGCGATAACTCGAACAATGGATAAGACTTCTCTTTGTGCGTTTTGCATTGTGGGTAAAACGATGTCAGCAAGAAGAGTCTCATGCTGGTCTCTTGTTCTCTCCTTCTCTGTTGAGTAGGATTGTTCTTTTCTCTTCTCTGGTAACGTATTTTAAGACAACATATTAGCATGATTGCCATAAACTAAATGTAAGTACAATTTGTCCTATTCCCCTGGACTCTACCTTCTCCTCTTCCACTGGCAAACCGAATACGGCCAGATGTTGGGCACTCAAGTCAGATGACTCGAAATGATTCAGACATAAGTCACCACTTTTAGGACTCGCTTGGCTCAAATTAATGAAAGACTCATCCTTACTTTGACTTGTATTCATGAGTGTAAACTTGAACCACCCGACTCGAAAGGTCTTCCCCCTTTCACATTTTAAAATAACAATCTCTCAGATCGGCTGCTCAAGATTCACGTCTGTTCTGTGTTAAATTGACATCGTAACAAAAGTTACTGCTCCTTGTTTCCAATCAAAGCCTGGCCCGGTATTTCAGGACCGCTAAACTGCCGACTCTCTGTCGGATTATTGACCTCGCTGCTGTTTCTGCTCCAGTGTTTTCTCGACCTCTCGATCTTGTTCACAGTCGTTTTGACCAGTGAGCATGTGACATGGATGACGATGTGGAGTGGAACAGAGCGCGGCTGTCCTTTGCATCCATCGCCTGTGAAAGGCTTTTGAAAGGAAAAACCATCTGGAGGCTCCAGTGAAGACCGAGCACCCATCGAAGATTGAGGATGTTTGTCTGATTTACAAAGTCTATTTAGAAGTGTTTGGACAACTCTGCTAGGGGATTGGCATTTTAATTAAAGATAATATCAAGAACTAATATTGCCCCTAAGACCTTGGCTTCCTCACAGTGCAACAGTCATGCTTCTCTCTGCGTATCTGGGTTCATGCCCTGGTATCAATGAATCTAGTTACCATACATATTTCCTTGCTTTCTCTCTGCTGGTGCCAAGAGCAATGACTTTTTTTTCTTTTCAGGCCCAAACCTACCAGGGTGATGGTCTAACATAAGACAATATATCCTCACTTTATTTATTAGTTGTGGTCTTTCATCTAAAAATATCACGGGCAAGGAATAAAACAGAGTTTTGAACGGCAGAAAGATGACTTCTTTTACAGGGCGTTACAGCTTGGGAACACTGAAGCCCAAAATAGATGCTTGGCTCCTAAAGGCTCCCTTGCTTTGTAGTCAGCATACAGCAACAACATCTGCAGGGCAGTTTCTATGGGGGGGGGGGGACCACATTTGGGCCGGCTATCAAAGACAGCGGTGATCCCCGATGAGAAGTTGTAGGCTTAGGACTCTTTCTCTCTCTCTCACACTCCCTCCTCTTTCTGTCAGCTTCGAAGAATCTGCTGCAATCAGGGCAATGCTAATAAAAGCCCATTAATATCATCTGTCAGAGCTATCTTTGGAAGGTCCCAAATGGGTAAATGAGAAAGGAAAGAGAACTGACCATCTGGATCTACTTATGACACTGGTGAAGCAGGAGTAATTTGGGATGACAAAATGTCGACACAGGAACACTCGAAAAGTTGCGTGCAACAGCAACCCCCTAACCCCCCATACAGTATTTTCAACCAGTCTCAGATTCCTCCTAAAGTACAATACGCATTGCCTTCATAAAGTCAATCTGAATGGATGTAATCTGATGTCTTCATTTTCTTTGATCATAATTGTTCGAATAATTACCGAGTATTGCATAAATTCATTTCAGTCAAAACTGGCGTGAAATGGGTCTGACTTACTAAATGTTCCCACACTCCGATTTGACGGTTGTTCGCCGCGCTTCACTTTCATGTTCGTAGGAAAACACGAGCAAGGCATAGACAGAAGGCTGGGAAATAGATGGCAGGATAACGCGGTGGTCGAAGAAAGCACGGGGCATCGTGATGAGAGTGTCTTCATACAGAGCAGAAGCGCACTTTGAACTGCTGAGCCATCTAATTGAAACAGTGTTGCTGCAGAGCTGGCCAACATTCATCCTCGCTTTTATTCCATTTTGCCTCAACGCAGGAGCGTGCTCGACTCTCCACATGGCAATAAGTCATAGCCTCGCTTTTTGCCCTCGATGTGTTGCCCACGTTTGTCCCCCGCGGGCCCAGCGTGACTGCTGAGGCCCATCAAAATCGAAGAGGGGTCTTGAGAAAAGGCAGCCCGAACCCCTTCTCGCGCTTCTTCACGCCTCTCACCTTGGACTTGACTCCCTCCCCCGTATTTAAGTCTTACACTTCCAGACGCGCGTCGCCATACCACCGCATCCGAAGATTTACGGTTCAGCGTAGTGGCTGTCAGAGGTTTGAAGCATGCACTTTCTAATTCAAACAAATGTTGAACCGGGAGGTCACAGAATGATCATGGAGCCACAAGGTGTTTTAGATGCTTCACAAGTGCTCGACGGGACAGCAACAGAGGTGTAATGTGCTCCATATCTGAGACCTCTAAAGCTTGTAAATTAAAAAAAAAAAACGAATAAAGTGAAAAATAAGCAAATGCAGCGATAAACCCACTCCCGTATCTGGCGCCGCTATCAAGGATGAGCAGGTGGCTTGAAGATGTGCTGAAGCAAATTTCTCATTTCGCAGGAGACTGCTCAGCATTCATGTGCGGGTGGGGTCAGGAGGTTGCATGGAGAAGACGATATGTCACGTAGTGTGTACCCGATATTGAACAAGCACAGGCGTGGGCACACTCGTGACAGTCACACTACAATTATTTATTTAGTTTTGATACGGGAGCGTCGAGCCTTCGCTGGAAAAAAATACGGCATAACCATCATCTCCGTATGTACAATTTTCACAGCAAGAGTGTGCGTGGATAGTGAAAACATTGAACTAAACACATTCAAATTAAAATCCAAATCAAACAAGGTTAGAGAGTGCCAGATCACTTTCAACACAGTTCCAACCATCGGTCACATCGTTTTTTTTCCTGACTTTCCTTTCTTTGTATCTATGTTATGTGGCTTAAAATGGCTCTGTCAGGCATTTCCATGAGCAAAAGCACGACTACTTTTTGGTCAGTCAGCAAACAAAGTATCAGTGAGACTAACCACTGCTCCTCACCCGACGCTACATGGCTAAGAAAGAAGGAAAAATGAACCGACATGTTATCAGCAGAGTTTACCTTCTGCCTTAACTCTGACTGGTGGATTGTTAGGCTCCACAGTCTCCATTTTGCAAAAGTGCCTATTTCTTCGCACAAAGTCTCCACTTGGATCAAAAGTGCGGCTAAAAGCCACAAGCAGCAAGTATTACAAAAAAATGACACGAGATCTCCTCCGTTGTTGTTGGCATACAATTTTCCTGATGCATTCAATGCAGCCTAAGCTTCTAGCAGTTTTTAGTGGAAAACCCACAGCTTCAAACTCAGGTGTGCATATAAGAAAGTTATGTTTTCACTGGCTTTTTGGTGTCAGGGAAATACTCCACCCAAACGCCATCATCACAAGAGTTCAGGAGGCTAAGCTCATTTTCCAGAGATAATAATTTCTGTACCTAATGTTGTGGCTGGTCTCGATACTGCCTGTTGCATAAAGTAAATAAACAAGTGGATTCTTCATATCCTGCGCCACCTTGACCATGAGACGCTCCGCACGTTTGACACCTGTGCTCTCGAGAGCAGCTGCAGCGTGTGAGGTGCATGAATCTACGCCAAAAGGGAAAAGAGGATTTGGAGAGGATCGCCGTTATGATCGGGGGAGGGACTACGTGCGTGTGGAATATTCCTGCTTCTTTCCCACCGGGACTCGCTCGGAGCAGGTAGCGCATCTCTCAAGTCTCTCAAGTCTCTCAAGTCGGCAGCTTCTAAAAACACTCTTGGTAAGCTGTTATTATTTTTGTCATCTATGTTTTAACGTTGTTTACCGGTGAAGAAAGTCACTTGATGTATTTGATTTTGTGACATGATGCATCACACTGAAAGTGTCTGGAGAAAAGTTTTTGTCAGTTTTTTTTTCCTTTTTAAAAACAAATCATTTTCAATGGCGACCGCTCACGTTGGCGTTTAATGACATTTAAACAACAGCGCAATTTCCAAACTATTTGCTTTTTTGGGGCCCTTAAAACAAACGATTTTATGAACTTTATAGTCAGGTGCCGCATCTCATCAGCGAGAGGCAAATTGATTTCCTCGTGTAGCATGTGCAATATTTGGACGAGAGAAGTAACTTGTGAATTGTTCTCTGAGTGACTCCTCTTGAACATCTGTAAGTGTTGCGCGCTCTCATCATACCTCAACGTGCCGGCGGCTGTCAAAGCACACGTGGCATTGCGCCTTGGACTGTGTTTTTCTTCTGTGAAGAGTATGCGCGATGTGATCCGCGCGTGCCTTCTTTTACACCTCTGGTATTTGATAGTCCTTCAAGTAAGCAATGTCACTAATGAAAGCAAATTGTGTGTGAAGATGTAGGAAGCCACAAAGGAGAGAAGGTTCTCCAAGTATGCCAAGAGAGCGGACTGGTGTAAAGTTTTTGATTTACAGCTGGAATGCTTTGAACGTCAGTTTAAGGTGATAATACAGTCGTTTCTGGAGCACACTTGGTCCATTTGGAGTCTCTAGTTGTGACGCTCGTTCTCACTTTACCGCATACAATGGAGTCAAATTGACTCTGCGCTTGCAAAATGATGTATTATAAATCAAGCAATCCGTTTATTGTTATTATTATCATGATGACTATACAGGATTGATTGAGGCAGCGCAGTGGAATCATTTTGATACATATATTCAGTAAGAGGATCCGTGTTTGATTTTGCCATCAAAAAAAGTTACATGCTAAATTGTCCGTAGATGTTAATGTGACTGTAAATATTGATTTGTCGATTTGCTTTGCAATTGACCGGTGACCTACAGGGCGTAATCTGCCGGTGGAAAAAAAAAAAGATAAATAAATGAATCCAACCATCCATCCATTTTCAGATGCGTTTTATCCTTACAAGGGTTGCGAGGGGTGCTGGAGCCTATCTCAGCTCTCTTTGAGCAGTCAGCGGAGGACACCCTGAACCGGTTGTCAGCCAATCGCAGGGCACACGTAGCCGGACAACCATCCGCGCTCAAACTCACACCAAGGGACAAATGAGAGTGGTCAATCAGTTGGCCATGCATGTTTTTGGAATGTGGGAGGAAACTGGAGTACCCGGAGAAAACCCACGCAGGCACGGGGAGAACATGTGCATGTTACATAAAGTCAAGCCTCTAAGTTGGTCATGTCATTGGCCATTGAACGTGAGTGGCCATTGAATGATTGTGTGAATGATTGTTTGTTGGTGGCTGGTGACCAGTCATGGGTGCACCCCACCTCTCATCCAAAATCTGCTGGGATTAGCTCCAGCTCATCCACAAGCCAAATGAAGACAAGAGCTATTAAAAAAAAAAAAAAAAAGGATGTGGATGGATAGTTGACAATCTAAAGTAGTCAATATTATTATCACTCAACTTACCATGTTATTGTGACAGCTGAAATACACATGGCGTTCATGACAACTTACTGTAATCCATTACAGCTTTTCATAATGAAACCACATTTCTGTTGTGCCTTCAGGATTGATTTGTTCCCCTCTGCTCAGCAATTTGGATATGAGCCAATCATACAAATCATGTGCTTGTAATATATTGCCCACCTCACATTTGTTACTGACATTGCATGATACTTTATGTTTTTACACACATGCACACACACACACACACACACACACACACACACACACACACACACACACACACACACACACACACACACACACACACACACACACACACACACACGCACACACCTCCTCCTGTGTGGCGTATGCATGTTCTTCCCATGCATGCTCTACTGTCACATTGCAAAGAATGCATGATCGGTTAATTGGCGATTCTAAATGATCTTTAGGTGGGAATGTGAGAGTGAATGATTATTTGCTTATATGTCCCCTGCAACTGGATGGTGCACCCCGCCTCTCATGCAAAGTCAGCTAGGATAGGTTCCAGCACACTCTATATAGTAAGGATAAGTGGTGAGATGGGTGGATATGTCTACAGCAGCCATGTCTGACTGGGAAAAAAACAAAAAAAGAGGAAAGGTTGTGTTTCCAAATCAATTTCCAACCCATCAACTGCCTTTTACGGAACAATGGCCTTTTCCATCGATGCATTTTGTATGCTCCTTGTTGACAGTATGGGCCTATCCCAGTGGGCTTGGGGTGAATAATTGACTCCTTAAAAAAACTGGTTGCCAGTCAATCACAGGGCGAGACTGAATAGGCCTCTGAGTGGAAACCAATGTTATGTGAACCACTACACTACCATTAGGATCAGGACTAGGATTTTTTTTCCTTAACAAGGGAAAAGCAGACGATCCCTTCACTCCTTCTTCCCACCTCCCACCCTTATGTCTAGCATTTACTCATAAACACACACACACACACACACCACACACCAAGTATAAACAGTATGTGATTGATGGCTCACCTCTCACTGCTTCATCCGTTGCCGTGTTGATCCCTTCAACAGGCCCAGCTTCTGCTGTCCGCAGTGTCCGTGATGAGTTACTACGTGGATCCAGTTTCTTCCTATCCAGCCCTTCACCCCTGTGACCGTCTGGCCACGATGGTAAG
Source organism: Hippocampus mohnikei (assembly GCA_026261675.1). Classification (NCBI taxonomy): domain Eukaryota; kingdom Metazoa; phylum Chordata; class Actinopteri; order Syngnathiformes; family Syngnathidae; genus Hippocampus; species Hippocampus mohnikei. Next base: position 3,404,755 of record JAKGUB010000327.1, read on the forward strand.
ACTCCCACCCCTCTTCTCCCCTCTCATAAATTACCTCAGGCTACCTACCACACAGCCATCCGGGAGGGTGAGGATATTATTTGCCAGAATGCGAGCTGTGTGTTTTCAACTCTGCATTTCAGAATGATTTTTCCTGTTCTTTCTCACGTATGGTGGCCTTCCATATCTCCGCACACGGTGTGATTTGTGATTTTTGTCCAAGATTTTCTTCATTGCCCTCACACACTCTTCCGTGTTACACAATCACCCTGCACCAACATGTACTTCTCTTTTGGCACTTGCGAGGGGACCGAGGAGCCTCTGACCTTGAACTAACTAGTCCAATTGGAGTCGAAGCATCTCTGACTCTGTTTCGCTAAGCCAGCCGCTCAGTGCACTGGATGCAATTCTTTCCAAATAAGACAGAGTCAGAAGTAGCAGGGAACATTGGGATTCCTGGCAGGTGAGCGTTTGAAGGGTGCAGGCCAAGGAGCAGCAACACAAATGCCTCCATTTGTATGCAGAGCTTCAGCACATTAGGATAAAAGACGGAGGTTATATGCTAATGGGAACCCCACACTGGTCTGATCGAAAACATAGAAGGTTACATCTCTGCAGGTCCTAATTGGCTCAGGTGGTGAGGTTCGCCTTTGGAATTGAAGCGCTTGCATATGAGGCCAACCTTGGTCATAAGGTGAATGCGGCGCAAACTTGTTTGAATGGATGAGAATCATCAGAAGACACCGCATTGGTTTTGTCAGCGTCTCTCAGTTGCCTCACAAACATTCAGTACAAATTACATTTCTTGAAATTACACTAATTCCAAAGTAATGATCACTCTGGACCGCCGGTGTCCAAACCTTTGTGGACAAGGACTATATTGGATTTTTAAAATGGCCAGGTCATTGGTAGAAGAGGTAAAAAACAAAACAAAACAAAACACAAAAAAAGTACAGTGTATTCATTCATTCATTCATTCATTCATTCATTCATTCATTCATTCATTCATTCATTCATTCATTCATTCATTCATTCATTCATTTATCTTCCGAGCCGCTTGACCCTCACTAGGGTCGCGGGGGGTGTTGGAGCCTATCCCAGCTCTCTCCGGGCAGTAGGTGGGGGACACCCTGAATCGGTTGCCAGCCAATCGCAGGGCACACAGAGACGAACAACCATCCACGCCCACACTCATACCTAGGGACAATTCAGAGTCCTCAATCAGCCTGCCATGCATGTCTTTGGAATGTGGGAGGAAACCGGAGCACCCAGAGAACATGCAAACGCCACACAGGGAGGCCGTAGCTGGAATCGAATCCGGTACCTCCGCACTGTGAAGCCGACGTGCTAACCACTGGGCTACCGGGCCGCCAAAAGTACAGTGTTTATGTAAAATAATTTACTCATATGATAAAATCAGTGTTTCTCGTGCACAGGAACCCCAGTGACAACCGCTTGTAGTTTTCGGACGTTGAGCTCTGCTCAAGTTTTGTTGAGTCTCAAGAGACAGAAAGGCGTGGATGTTTCCACCCAGTGCTTATGAACTGTTCTCCAGTGGCAGAACCAATACATAAATAAATAGATACATAACGTACGGACATCGTGAAAGAAAATATACAAAAACAAGCCTAACTTAGTGATATATTTATTTCTTGACCACTGCATGGGTCATGTTAATTCAATACTGTTAACCCACCCCCTTCATTTTCCAACACACACACTGACCTCTGCATTTAAAAGTATTGTGTTATCTCAACTACTCTCTCCTCAAATCCATCCAACATCGTGCGGGCCTTCATGCAATCTAACTTTCCCCGTTGGCTGACTGCACTGATAGGAGATGGCTACATCCCACTCAGACATTAAAGGCTCTCATAAATTGCCCTACCATCCTCCACTATGGTAGCCATCCAGAAAGCTGGCCACTGGCTACTGATAAACGCCGCAGTCCTTGTACAGGGGGACGCTTATCAGATTGTCAGTCACTCTGCCAGCCAGTCCAAGTTGGGTGCTGTAAAAAACACAACGATGATGCATCGCCTGGAGTATGTATAGTATATCTCCGCCTTTGGGTCTTAAATGATCTGATTTCTAAAAACTAGCACAATAACTTCTGTAATAAATAATTATGTATCGCTCATGTTTACTACATCAGAAAAGTGTCCTTTCCAAATGTTATTTATGCTGCCAAATATTACCGGTAAATAGTTTGGATCATGGGAATTATTCCCTGTTTATCCAATTTCAGATAAAACCTTTTATTAAAACGTATCAGACACAACTCTGAGCTCTTGTAGCATGTTGATGTGAAATATAACATTGCATTAGTAGTCTTTTTTTTTTTAATCCAAATTCACTTTTGTGGGAAAATATCTTTTCCCCTGTTCTCATTTCATTCAAACAGAAGCTCCAACAATATCTATTGAGGCTTTTTGTTTGTTGACCAATTCCCCGGTTTCGACATGCTAAAAATGGTCAAGTTAGCAATCTTTCACTATCTCTTACATCCACAAAGAATTTCATATCCCTCCTACTCCGTTGTCAAATCTTGACTTCCCCTCAGTGGAGCCTATCGCGTTACTGTGATAAGCCCCATAAACAATGCCATGAGGATAAACCGCCATGCCACAAAACACAATAAATTACTGTCTCACCCTATGTCTTGTTTACACCCAGAGGCAGAATGGAGGTGTCGCCATGGGTCCCCAGTTACATCTCCTTGCTGCGGTCCAACCACAGCAGCAGTACTACCCCTCACAGCCCTTCTACCCTCATGATGTGCCCCTGCAGGAGGTTCCCAATGGGCACGAAATGTGCCCCACAGGTAAGACGTTGACACGAGCAAGCCAGCTGAGCGCACTGAGTCCGCAAGGCAAAATTATTGTGCCCATCCAGCTTCTCTCCTAACCTCAAACCATCTGAGTCCCAGTTGAGCGCTCTTTCGGTGCAAATGTCAGCTCAGGTCACCCAGTTGCCCAAAGTCAACAGCTCACCCGTGACCATATTAAGGTATAGCAAATGGGTGGGTTTGGCAAAAATAGCTTTGCGTAATCTCTGCAACAATAACCGTACTGTTGAATTAATACCTATCCCACTGTGTCACTCTAAACTGATCATCATTATCTATGTCAGGGGTGTCAAACCCATTTCTGTAGCGGGCCACATTTTAGTTACCCTCGGAGGGCCGTTCTGACTGAAACTAGAGAAAAGGTGTCAAGGATAACAGTTTTATTGAACTGTTGTGTAAGTTACTATAATGAGAGGTTTGGTCACAAGAAAACGCTTACAATATCTCTCTTATTTATTACATATGAGAATTTGGTTGAAATTTTAGTAAGCATCATGGAAGTTGATTTGCTTTTGTGGACCACATACAATGATGTGGCAGGCCAGATCTGGCCCCGGGCCTTGAGTTTGACACCTGCGAACTATGTCACGGCATGAGGAAAAAAAACAAAACGCCACATCCCAACATATGAACATACATCACTACAACAGCATACAGCATTTTAAAGTCTGTTGTGGGAATGACAGCAGCGAACCAAAGCTGAAATGAAACCCAGCATCATCTGGTTCAAGCTAGGGAAACATTGCGGCCACCGTGACACTCAGCAAATGCAATGTTGCTGAGATATCAAAGCCAAAGAACAGCAATCTCGATCGTCTCGTCAAATAAATCACGATCATCGTTTAACGCGATGCATGTGGTTTCACACTGAAGAAAAGCAATGTTCATTGGTCACGAAATATTATATAAAAGCACTTGAATACATTCGGAAAAAAGAATCCTATGAAAAGAACTGGCCACAGGCTATTCAAATGGAGATTTCTTGCTTCATCAAGACTTCACATCATCACATGAGAAGCTAAATGCTACTTAAAAATGCCACGTTAGACATCTAAGGTCTTTGTCAAATGTATTTTGTTTTCCTCATTAAGATATTATCGTGAAAAGTCAGTTCTAATGTTGCCGCCATCATCGAGCTTCTTTGGTGTTTGTGTTAACGGCGTTGATTAAAAGCTAATTTGATTCCGAGCAAAACTTTGTTGAGTGGAGGGGCATGCCCCAAGGCATCTTTAATCATCATCATTTGACCTTTGCTGAGGACAGGGATATCGATGTAATCATTCAAAATCAAATCAGGATAGTATGAAATTCAATGCATGAACAGTGGGCTCTGTAAAATATATTTTTAAAAGCAATAATAATAATAATAATAATAATAATTTCAGAAAAATATAAATATATATTATAAAATAATATGAAATATTAATTTTAACGAATGATCTCAAACTACAGTACATGAAATCTTGTCATATCATTTGTTCGGGTTGTATACAATGTGATCAATAAACAAAATAAAAGGAAGTGGTTTTATGTTGTATTTCTCAGAGAATTACAGATTTGGTCAGAGCCTCTATTTCCTTATTTTGACTTATTACTTTTTTCTCATCTTATTTTGACTTATTTTATAACTTGACTCTCATTTTATTAAACGATGAGTGCAAACTCAATGTTTTAATTCACAAGGATTCATTATTATGAATTTATTCTCATAAAATGATGAGCTAACATTTGGGATATTACCGTAAAATCTATCCATTTTCTTACCTGCTTATCCTCACATGGGTGCTAGAGCCTCTCCCAGCCATCTTCAGGCAGCAGGTTCACCCTGAAATGGTTGCCAGCCAATCACAGACATAGACACACAACCATTCGCACTCACAATTTCAAGTGTTCCATTAACCTGCCATGCATGTTTTTGGAATGTGGGAGGAAACCGGAGTGCCCGGAGAAAACTCACGCAGGCCCGGGAGAACATGCAGACTCCACACAGGAAGGCCGGAGCCAGAATCGAAACGCGTCACCTCTGCACCGTGAGGTGAATGTGAATACAGGTCGGCCTTAGGTAAAATCACCACTTTTCAGGCTTTAGTCTGATAATTACAACACTATTCTTATAAAATTGGGTTTCCTTATTGTCTTAGTATTAAAATGTTTTCGTCATATACGGTATTATCATTTGTCGAGCTGGACTGAGTATTCCGTGCATTCCTTGTTCATCATTTATGTCAATAATTCCCCCCCCGCCCCCGCCGCCTCCTTAAATTGCTTTCCAACTACAAAGACCAAACACACATCTGTTGTTCATTATTTATTAATGTGTACCCCTCACACAATAGCTCCTTGTGGATAAACAAGTCGTAGCAAAGAAATGACTTTGTCTCGCAGTATTTGGGATCCTCACCCATACTTCTTCATGATTATTATCATTGTTTTATCAGTGCCACGTGCACGCATTGTTGTTCTGCATGTGCTGTTGGTGAGAATCGACCGCAGGGCATTGACTTTACTAGAAAACCCGCACCACCAGCCTCCTTCTTTTCTCTGGGTTTTTCCATGGCTTTTTTTCTTCTTTTGTCATGAGTGTTTTATTTTAAACTGGAACATTCTTTCCAGTGCATTTGACTCTGGCCTCTTCTCATCCTCAAGCGTGATTGATGCTGGCAGCCTGGGACGCACGCTACAGTGTTAGTGTAAGGCCGCTGGGGTGCTTTCTCCTGTCACCTCCCTTGGTTGGATGCAGGGGGAAGACGGAGGAAGGAGGGGAATAATTGGGGTGGGGGGCAAAGGGTGGCCATCTTTTTCCCAAGACTCTGATTTGGTCTCTTGAGCAATACAAGTGTATGCATGCATGTTTGTGTGTGTGTGTGTGTGTGTGTGTGTGTGTGTGTGTGTATGAAAAGGAGTCGGTATTTGATGGGATTTGCTGGTGTTTGTTGCCAGAGACACACTCTTTTGCAGCCTTCACTTGGTTGCTCCAAGCGCAAAAGAGTTGACATAAACTTTGCTAAGTGGAAAAAAGTGACTTTGCTGTGACCTTATCTTTTGGGTGGATGCGTGGGGGTCCGTATTTGGCCCCAGGGCCTCGAGTTTGACACCCGTGCCGTAATGCACCACTGTTTTACAACAAAATGTGATAGTGCTGGAATGTATGAATTTATTTGTGCTCCTAAATTAAATGGGGCATTTAATTTTCCAGTACTATACTCGATGACAAAATACATTATCGTACTGGTCACTTTTTTTTTACAGCAAAAGCTTCCAGTTTTACATCAAGGGCTTTTATAAGTGCACTCCTGATGTGCGAAGTAAAATCTGTCACTGATATTCTAAAAGTGAGTGTACTGTGAATAAGTGCGGACTTGCATGACAAATATTGACTCATAATACAGCATTCTCATCCACTGCAAGAATTTAGGGGGGGAAGTATGACTTTTAACTTGTTGAAGCACACGGTGTCAGATGAATCCAAATAAAAAAATGAAAGTAGTAAAAATTTCCAACTTTCCTCAGAGGGTGAAACTTCCACTCCCACCCACCCGCTGCGAAGACAAAATGGGGAGGTGTGAAAGTGACATGTTGATTGTATGAGAAAGAGTCCAGAGCAGATGTTGGATGCGAGGGGACCATCTCATGTTTGGCCCAGAGCCTGATGTCACACAGTGTGCTTCTTGACAGCCTACAGCCATGCCATGGTCATGTTTATACTGGCCCAGCACCATAATACACTCACACTATCTGACACTCGCGCTGGTGTGAACCTTCCTTGTAAAAACTCTCACTGTGCATATGTGTGTGTGTGTGTGTGTCTGTCTGTCTGTCTGTCTGTCTGTCTTTGTGTCTGTCTGTGCGTATGTATGTGACAGGCTACCTTTTGCAATATGTGCAGTTTTGCCCGTGATTGATCCACACGACCGTTCTACATTGGATGCACTGTAGACGCAGATTCATTCATTAAATTCCCACCATGCACTCTGTTGAGTATTGTATTACAGCATCCTCCCATTCAACAACACACACACACACACACACACACACACACACACACACACACACACACACACACACACATTAACTCTTTAGCACCTCTGAGATCAGTGTACTTTTAAAAACGTCCTTCCATTTAGTCCACACAGCTGTGATCTGGCACTCAGGGACCATTGGCCTGTGTTTTATTTGATGTGATTTGACAGCTGGACACTTGGAAGGGCGGGCAGGGTGGGGGGGGAGTGGGTGTTTTGGCAAAGCGAGGGGGTAATCACATGGTGGAAAGTAAGAAGTGAGTGGGCGGGAAGGAGGTTGTGCAGAGAGGATAGATAAGAGGAAGGAAAGTCACAGGAGCAGGATTGGCGCTCATGGTGGGAGAAGAGGAGTCGAGTGGGCGTGCAGAAGGGGGATGACGTGTGGAGCGCCGCCGGGGAATATTGGGAGGGGGGCTTTCAGGGGCACGTCCACACGGGTGCAGGGCCATTTTTTATTTCTCCAAGTAAACAAGGGGCCCGCTGGGGGTCTTTGGGGGGTTATGGGAAAGGAGGAAACAGTGATGCTAATCAGGCCAGCGCACACTTCCCCCCTCCAACAATAAAACAAAACAAGAGTGTAAACACGGAAAAGCGACAGACAACTGCGGAGGAATGTGCTGTATAGCTGCTGTGCTCCCTTTATCACTGTTCAGAGGTCACAGGCATAAAGTCAGAAAACACGTAACATATTTCAGGTTGACTGTATTTTACACATTCATGGACCTCAAGGGATGCATTGGCTTATTACTGGGGTGGTACCCTTGATTGTGGTTTCTGTCCCCCCTTTTTACAGCGTTGTCCCCGACATTTACAGCTTGTGAAATACAGTACATAGTTATGTTCTTCAGAGTCGAATTATTTGTCCTATATGTGAAGAACACAAACAAACTCCACTGAGTAAGTGCAGTAATTGTATGTACAATACGTGCATGTACTGTATGCGCAGAACTTCCTTCCATCATTCCAGCCATTATCTGAACTGCTTTATCCTCATGAGCTTTGCGGGTGTGCTGTAGCCTATCCCAGCTGTCTTCGGTCAGGAGGTGGAGTACACCCTGAACTAAATGGTTGCCAAACAAGTGCAGGGCACACATACACAAACAACCATTCTCGCTCACAATCACACCGAGGGACAATTTAGAGTTTTCAATTAGCCTATCATGCATGTTTTTGGAGTGTGGGAGGAAACCGGAGTACCCGCAGAAAAGCCACGCCGGCATGGGGAAAACATGCAAACTCCACACAGGAAGGCCGAGGAAACAAAACTGTGCGCAGTGAGGCAGACATGCTAACCAGTCGACCACTGTGCCGCCCCCCCCAAACACTCAGCAACTGAAAAAAAAACAATCATAACGATGACTATGATGCCAACGTGCTCAGTCATTACACTGACAATGAGGAGACGTTGCGGAAAATGCCTCTTGATGGACGCCAATAACTAGGGGTCAGAGGTCAAATTTTGAACTTCGGATTTCTGCAGGCGCTCTCATCGAAAGCGTCAGCTAAATATTTAAACTTCCCTTTCCTTGAGTTCCGTGTGCTGACTTTCTATGAAGACTTTGTCAGTTCCTGTTCATATTGCAATGACGAATTGCACACAGCTGAGGAACATGCAGTACCGAAAGACTTGCTGACGAAGACTCTTACGATTTTATTAGGCAAGGGAGTTCTTCGGTGACGTCCGATTTTTATATATATATGGCATTGCGAAGTTGTTCTTCCCCTATGAAGTCATAGTATGACCCCTAAATATGGCAGGAGCCACCAATAGAACTGGATAGCAGCCACAAAGATCCAACTGTTGGGCTGTGTGCTCCCTGAATGCGTGTGTCCATTCCACATCTGGGTCTGCATTGAGCCGCCTTGAGAATGAGTGACTGATTGATTAGTTGCTCAACGCCACCTATTCACAAATGTAGCTTGAACATTGTCAGACATGCTCTAAGCATGGATTTTTACTTTGGTTGAGCCATTTCGTCACATTTGCTTTGTATCAATACGGAAGAAAAACACGTAATGCTCCCCGAAATTCATAATCCAAGTTAGGCAGGATTCTTCAGACGCTGAGGGGATCACAACATAGCTGTCAGTGATGTCTGAATGTCATAAAATGAAGTCATATTATTGGGAGGAGTCACAATTTGGCAAGAATGATTTTGCAAAATAATTTGTAAAAACTATACAAATGAAGTGGTAGATATAAGTACAAGGTACAAGTGTGATCTTACGTGAATGCGTAATGCTAGAAAAAAATCACAATATTGCGAGAAATAGGGTTACACTTTATGAGAAGAAAGTGAAGCTTGAATGAGAATAATAATAGTAGTGATTGAACAAAGTTGGAATTTTTACAAGAAAATAAGTTGGGGGGGTTCGGAAAAATTCATGATTTTCAAGAAAAAGTAATTGTAGTATGAGAAGTCAAGTCAGAATTTTCAGAGAAGAGACAGAAGCATAATTCTTTTCGGAGAATCAAGTCAGATTGCTCTGAGAAAGCGATGCAGCGATGAAGTCAAAAGATTATATGAGGGGAAAAAATGTCAGTCAACTAGCAAATAAACTGAGCACAAACCTATCCTTGCATTAAGACAAGGACTGTCTTGCCAGGTGCTTCTCTCTATCCATCTGCCCGATCTAATATTTAGGAATGGAAAAGTGGAAAAAACCTGAAGCTCACAATCAAATGGCACCCTTGAGTGTTGTTGTGGTTCAAAGATGAGTATGATGAAAAAAACAACAAACACATAAATCAAAGTCGTGTGATGTTTTCAGCAAGGACTGATAGATAAAGCTGGAGTTGCGTGCGTCTACTCCCCCCATCCGCAACCTCCATTCATTCAGTGTGAACCAAATTAGAGCCGCGGACGGATGCGTTTTCCCTTCAGCTGCTTCAGCAGAGCTTTATCTGAGACCATGTTGGCAACATCACGGGCTGGGTGGAGGGAGAGAGGGAGGGCAAGACGACGAGAGGGAGGTCTGGGAGGCAAAAAGACTCGGAGGGGGGTGGGGATAATTGAATTATCTGCACAATGGAGTGATGGGGGGCACGTGGTGCCACTAATGGAGGAAGAGATGTCCTTTTTAGCAAAGCTAATTGTACAGAAAAGCCTTTATTCAGGGGGGCTCTTCTACTCTCCCAAAGCACTTACACCACGCGCACACACGCACACACCCACGCAAACTGAACAGACTGTGGAATGCTGAGGCACAAGGGAAAGAGGCACAAGAACGCATTAAACACCATTGGAAAGTCACACACGCACACGCAAATAAACGCTCTTTAAGTTATGCTGCGAGTCAGCCAGCTCAGCCTTAGATCTCAGCAGGGGGGGGCATCAAGCCTGTGGCACCTTCAGACAGCCTGAGCCACTGATAGAGCTGCCACAGAGCCACAAGACAGCAGCCACAAAGATCCTACTGTTTTACTGTTTCACTGTCTGCACCCTTGCATGCGAGCGCGCGTCCATCGCCCATCTGTGCCCGTGGTGGAGTTGCCTGAGAATGAGCGACTGATTGATCGCATGATCAACGCCCATTCACACAGAGCGCACATTGTCAGACATGTTCTTTGCATTGATTACTTGGTCTGAGCCATTACATTTGAAACGATGAATGCAGACCAAAAAAAAAAACCATGCGTATAGGGCGTCGCTATTCGAAATAAACAACCCAAGTCGGGCAGACGGGGCGCGTCTGACACGAATGGGAAAAACATTCAGTCGGCAGCCATATGCATTGCCACAAATTCAATAAGCTTTCAGTAAAGTCTGGTAAAAGGAGCAGGTGCTCCATTTGGAGATTATAGACGTGCAAGAGACACAGATGTGCCAGAGAAACTGCAGCATCAGCTGGATGCGTTCTGCTGCAACGCCAGTCAACTGTCAAAACCATGGCAACGGCCTTAAGCAGGTGAAGAGAATTACAAAACTGCTCTCAGACTTTCTGCCCCCAAATGTTCTCAGTGAAGTTTCCAGTTTATTTTTAGCTCAAGCAAACTTGCAGTACCTTTGTCAAAGCAGGAAATGACACCGTATCTTCCAACAATGGTTGTTGTTGTTGTTTTTTTTTACTTTGTGCAGTGCGCAAAGTTGCCGCATCTGATAATGACGCCGAATGTTCACAGTTGATCACATTTCATGGCTATCTTTGTGATCATGTGATGATATTATGAAAAAATAAAAATACAAAAATAAAAAACAAGCTGGACAGAACTCATCATTGTCCAGATCAGCCGTTTTGTAAAGCAGCCAAGCAGCTTGGTTATGCTCCCCATAGTAAGTTTTGAAATCGGAATGTTACCATTGCAGGGTTTCGGCTTTTCTCTGTAATGTAGCCATCACCCAATGTGATTAGATTCACTTGAGCACAGTAAGGCTACATCATGAATTTAATTCAAAGGCAAGGAAAACAAAATGTTAAAACATCGTTCTGTATCCTCTCGTATTTATTGTTCTGACTTAATTGCCTAATTATGTGCTGTTTCACTGGTATGCTGTTACGTCACAGCATTTAGCATCAGGCTTACCTACATACCCGCGGCTGGGTGTGTAGGCAAGCCCCATCAGGTTCACCGATCTAGTCTGTACTGAACTGCACCGCTTTGGTGGAAACAAATTATGTCATATAATGGTAACACCGCACAATATGCCAGTGAATTTCGCAAAGACGAGAACCATATTTTGAATTCCTTGATTCTGTGGTATGTCCCCCTCTCGGTTCTTTCGTTTATCGTCACCCAATGAACAGACAACAATGTTTATACTGTAGCCGTCGTACAGTAAACCATCAATGGAATTGTTCCGTTACAAGTGGAACCAAAAAGTGATCCTGGACTTGGTTATTCTGATGCACTTTAAATATTTGACGGCATATTCTACCAAACTCACCCAACACCTACCCTGTGCTCCTCGAATCTTCAGTTGCGTTAATACACTTTTTTTCCTGCAATAAATGTATGGTAAGGAACAAGGAAGACAAATCGAGCTATACCGGTGTTGAGTAGCACCAGTCGAGTATTAGTCAGCGGCGCCGTAAAAACTCTAATTGCCACCCTAAGGCACCAAAGTACGCAGGCTGTCCTTTTAAAAAAGGGAGTTCATTAACAGACAACAAAGATGTCCACTCACAAAGACTCACTGACTAAGATGAAGTACAAGACACTGCCCCCCCCCGCTCCCTCATCTCCCAGTCCATTCTCCCCCTCTTCGCCCCGCTGCTGAGGCAACTCCCTTCGCCACAGAACCCACCAGCACACTTCCCAAACGAGGTTCCTGTCAGGGCAGTGAAACCTGACCCAGGCCCGCTAATGGAACTGCTGAAGTGGCGCTGGTTTGAAAATCCATACGTGATCGATATCCCGGGCTCCTCTGCCTCCATCCACATCATCCCATTTAGAAACACTCGCATGCATTGCAAGCAGTCCTATTGATGTTCATATACCTTAAGACAAAGTACAAACAAGATTGTTCATGATGAGGGTGGATTGGAACAGAGGCTTTTATTTCAGGGGGAAGGAAGAAATGTGTTCTTGACGAACCTCCAACGTTTCTGGACGCAGGCTTTTGCTCACAGCAGAAGAGGGAATTACTGTTCTATTCTGTAATCTTCCAGTTGCCATGGAAGGTGTTTCTTAATAGTAGTGGTTAGTTCAGACCACACTCTTCCTTTTCTTTTTTTTCCTTCCTCATTGTGGCAGAAAACCCCCCAAAAACCTTTCATTTGATTTGATTTCCAGGAAGCCATGCATGGTCTTTGTTTTTGACTATTTTAGTTAATAAAAGTATCCCCCCGCTGTCCCCCACAAAAAAAGCACGTTGGAACATACGTTGTCTTCTTGCATAAACTGATTTTGATAGATATAAGGTAGACATAACGATAAGATTTCACCAAACAAATTCAGTAATGAAATCATGAAAATGTTATTGACTCATTCTGATTAATGGAATATGTATTATAAGAGCATATCCTGAAAAGTGTACTGTCATGGGAAATCATATTGATGAGGGCCATTCTAGTCCAGACAATGCTTCTTAAATGAAACATGGCCCGATTTGGTTCGTCCTTAAATCACTAAATTACTCTAAATGAATTTTAAATGAGAAGGGAACGGCATTTACAGGTCAAACAGGTCAAACATTTACAGGTCTCTTGTTTCATGTTGAGAGGGAAGAAATTTCATCTGTGCTGTATGTTACACATACAGTACATTTGACAATAAAATGTATCCAATCCAATCCAATCCAAAAACAGCCCCTGATTGCTATATTTTCCACTTTCTCTTTTTCTATCTCGATGAAACATCTGCAACATCATTTTCCGGAACGTGTAAACTTGTGTGTCATGGCGGTTTGGGGACTAGGTACACTCAGACCTAGTCTGCGTGCGTTCTTGTGTGCGTGCGTGTGTGTGTGTCAGTGTGTGTGTGTGTGTGGGGGGGGGGTAATTGAATTGTGAATCAACTGGCACTCCCCGTCCACCTTCCTCCTCCCCCTCCCGCCTTAACCCCGCCAAGCACCGCCCATCTCAGCTGCCGTCGTTCCATCGATGCAACGCCCCTCGTTAGGGACAGAGCGGAAGGAGTGAGTGAGCGTGTGAGTGTGTGCGAAAGAACGAGGAAAAAAAAGAGTGTGGGCAGACGGTGTGCCGGGAGAAAGACAGCCAAGTTTGGAAGTGACCGAAACCAGAATTTTGGTTGAGTTTTCGAGACTAGAACGAGGCTCCATTCAAAGCGATCGGCGCGCGCCAGTTTCCCTCCTTGATACTGAGTGATCGGAGCGGCGAGAGTAGAAGCGGCACATTGCTCTGATGATCATGACGGCAGCTGTCGATATGAAGCCGACGTTGACAATCATAAAGGCTGAAAAGATGGACGGTGAGTCGAATTATTGCAGTTGTTTTTCAACAATACATGTGTGTGTCGTGCGGCTGAGTACGTAGCGACGGTACATCATATCCATTCGTTTGGCGCTAATTACCATGACGTTCGTATTTCAGTTTCACGGTTGCTCAATGTGGGACGCCGCTTGAGAAAAATGCAATCATGCCAGCGCATCTGACGGTGACGCAATCATAGAATAGCTTCTGCTTCATGATGGAATTAATCATGTTGTGATATGAGAGACGCGAGACCAGGATGCAACAGTGGGAAAAGTTCGCACACCCATTTGACGTCTAACTTCTTTCCCACGTCCATGTGTTGTGCGTTGCTTTTATTTTGAGTGTGTATTTCACTCTCGCTTTGATCCCAATCGAGCTCCGTGTTTATCTCCAGCTTAACTCTCATCCTTGACCCCGCCAAGGCTGCTGTCAGCAAGGGAGGCTTGAGCGTCCCCTCCATCACCAACTCCCTGGTCCTGTCCCTCCCTCCTCCCTCCTTTTAGTAGCTCCATTCTCTTCGCCGCTTGGCTTTCTGAGGCAGGCTGAGGTGATGAATCTGCAGTGTTGAGGTTTGCCTATCTGCTGACCCTGCTTGCCTGGAACTCTTGGCTTACTTCAGGGGCAATCCGGGGAAAGACCACAACTGTTGTCAGCTCGGTTTTAAGCCTTGTGGGTTGTACTTGCTTTGTGTGTGTCTATTTATTTTTAGGAATTTGCATTATTTGCACTTAATTGCAGCTTTTAGCCTCCTGTGCCTTCGCAGCTCAAATGCGGTTTTTAAAAACTGACTTGGGTTGTGTGAATCATGTCAAGTCGGGCCTGATTTACTGCGTCAAGCCCTCTCCTTGTCAGTACCCGTGCCGACGTTTCATTCCAGTGATCGTGTTAACACAGTGCATGTTATCTTGCAAAAACAATTTAGGCTTACGCAATACTGTACTTGAAATGAATGCATCCTCTTGTGCTCCTACAGTTTACTATCTTACGCTTTAACTAAAGTGTGCTGATTAAAAAAGTAAAAGCGTCCTGCTTTGCTCGAGAACAATGGGCCTAAATTTTGCAAGCAAAAGTAGCAGAAGAAATTAGCCTGAAGATACAAAGGCATAATTTCAACAAAGCTCATTGAAACAACCTAAAAATCCTTGCCGGTGGGAATAATAACTTAAAACAACTATACTTTTTGGATGGCTCAAGGGCTCGTTCTGTGGCCACCTGGTTTCCCAGAACACCTGCAAGCACATGTTGCATAGCCATAATGCTAATAAGCTAAATTAGTTCCTAGGCTATAATGCTTGAATATATTTTTATTTCTTCATCTGACAAGTGTGAAGTTTCCATCCAGCCAAACTCACTGAGCTCTCTCCAGGGGTGGGAACTCAAAAACTGTCAGGGTCAAAGGGGCATCCAATGAAGGCCAACATTGCATTTTTGTACTCCTCCAGTCATGTAATCAGTTCCTTATTAAGCAAAGTTACAAGAGTTGGAATCCAACACAGATTTTGAAATGGTCTACAGTGGAACCTTTGAGATCAAACCAAATTGGTTCCTGGTAAACTTTTAGTTTGTTTGTATTGCTATAGAAAAGAATAGAAACTGAAGACATCTTTTAAAATTTTAGTGTGAAACTGTTGCCGTGAAAAAACTTGACTCTTCATGAATTCATTTAAGTCACATTTCAACATGCTTAAAGTTCATAGACATGAAAATAAAAACGGTGAAAACATTTTTTTACTAAATGTTTTTAAAGTGCTGACATTTTGAGCACAAACGATCAACTCATAAGCCGACTCCCAAATCATTCGATATACAGATCGATGGCCGACTGGGACATATGATATAATTGACAGTGACATGTGAAGATGATACGGTGATGAATTATAACACAGACAATGTACAGTATATGAAACTGTCGATTTTCTGAGCAAATACCGAGGCCCTCTTCAGTCGACCGTGGAGGAAATAAGAATGTTACCAACATTCGGACCATAATGTCGCTATGTTCGCAACGTTGCGTAGACGTTATGCCTCTTGCTTGCTTGCACCATCTACGTATTTGCACATCAAAATAAATGCATCACTTTTCAAATGAAAACATAGCATATTCTATATTTTACTTTGACTTAAGTAACGTGATGGTCGGTCAGACACTGTGGATGGGCAAGATGTGGCCTTCGATGCTCAACGAGCTGAAACCTTGCCTGATATCCTCATGGACATTGAGTCAATCTCTACAATTTACTACAAATAATTCAGATTGCAAAAGTCCACTGTTGTAATCGCCCGGCATAATATTTGTACAGTATATCGAATTTAAAATAAGGCTCGTCAGTCCAATCCAAGGTCTTCCATTTTAAAATATGCCCTTATTTTGAAATGGAAGGCCTTGGGAGTTTTCATTTTCTGTTTTTCTCCAATCTAATATCAGAAAAAGTTGTCAATCAGTTCCAGTTTGGAGTGAGCAGAAAATTCCAGCTGTCTTGGTTAGGCATTAAGGTCAGGGTTTAGCGAAAGACAGGAATGTTCCTGTTGATCATGCGTCATGCATGGTGGAATAGAGGAGCAGGAGTTCAGACTGCAAACTTTTATCTGATAAAAATGCTGCGTTCAAAGTGGCATTCCGCTCATTCGTCTTGAGAGCCTTTTTAAGACGTCCCGATTCTTCTGCTGTGCCTCCCACTCTGGTATGGCTCGGAGAGTTGTGCCAGAGCGCTGTTTTGCGTAAGATTCCATTTCGCTTTAGTGCCTTTGTGTCAGCACTTTTTGTAGTGTGTGCTGTGTAATATATGCCATAGTTAGCTCGTACGCGGCCGCCTGGCAGCTGTGCAAACATTGTTTGGCCGATCAGAGTTTTGCTTGATGTGGTCTGTCAATGAATTGAGCCAATTAAAGCTAGCCATGTCCATGTTTTTTTTTCCCATTATTGTCCATGTTGCAGTTTTGCCAAATTGGAAACTAAATAGTGTACTGAATCAAAGCCCTTTCTAGGTCAGTATGTCCCCTTTATGTCATGTGTCACCCTCAGTCGTTCAGATGATCAGTCATTGAATTGAGTGGGCAGGGCTTAGGGATGAAATAGACATTTGAGCTTTGATGTTGTCATAATTCTCTGGAACAATTATTTCACACGGCGTTGCGATGACGACTGTGAATGACTACTATGTTTCCAAAGATTTAAGTTCTTGCAAATACGAAAAGAAAATGGTTTACAGAATGACCCACCTTTCTTTACAGTTTAGTGCGACATCAAGTTGGCATTTCCTTCATTGCTTCCTTGTTCGGCCTGTCATCTGCCGCGTTGCCCGCATAAACATGTAATCATGACACTTAGTCGGGCCCTATCTTAGTTTCCCGAGCGACTACAAGCCTTAATCATTGCTTATAAAACTTAGTCATAAAGCAAGGCGTGTTACGCCAGCAGTCTGCTAAATGGCAAACATATGGTGAGAGCTTGGGGAAGGGGTGGCGGGTTTTTGAAAGAGCCAAAGACCGCGCGAGGTGCGGCCAATTAATGGTTCAGGCGGCCTTATCAATATGCTAAAAAGTTGAGATGAGAAGTGTCTGCAACCTGTCTTTTGACTCACACATTGCACAACTGAAGCACTAGCGTGAAGAGAAAACATGTGGCTTGGCAGACGAAATAAAACTAGCTTTTCAAACTCTTTCCAATGCTTTATACACCCACCCACTCAATCCGCTTTCTCCCAAGTGTTCCTCTGACTCCTTCGGTTTCACATCCCCTCACCTTCACATAGCCTGTCGTCGGCCCTTTACCTCCTCACTGAACGCGATTGGTCTATATAGTATCTGTTACATAGTCAGGTGGATCTTTAGGATTTTGTTGGTTCTGCTTCATGGCTCCACATAATCTTGACGTTGATGTCGCGCATTCCACAATGTACTGCGCCAAATCTAAACAATGCCATTTTGGCAGGACAGAAAAGAATCTTCCCATACCAGTAAGGATAGTCAAAGCATATTGTCGTCAGAGAGGAAGCTTTGGATGACACGTCCCCTCTCCTTTTGTCAGACTTACAGTATTTACACGGGGAGTGCACATGGCCTTAGTGTCATGTATTCACTACACTCGAGCAGTCGCTTGAAGTAGTTGTGTGGCTGTTGGCCGGCTAACAAATGAAAGGGAGTTAGCAAACTTAGACCGGAGCTGAGAGACGATTTAGCTTAGCGGTTATGCTAGCGTGACGCTAGTACAACACAAAAGATGGATATAAAATGGGACTAAAGAGGAAAAAAAACTCCATCATGGTACGATTGTTGGCCATGGTAAACTAAAAAGGAAAATGACTAAACTAAAAAAGAAACTCTTTCCGTGGGTTGACATGCTGCGTCAATGCGCCGCTGTCAGCTGCGCTGCATAACATTTCACGTAAATTAGTGAATATGGCTTTGATAAAGACAATGAGCTACATACAAGTTACCATTTTGATCAAAATGGATTTTCATTTGTTGGACTATGACAGGGGTAGGGAACACCGGTTCCTCGAGAGCCATATCCTGCCTGTTTTAGATCCCACCCTACTCCAACACACCTGATTCAAATCATCAGCTCATTAGCAAGCCCTGTAGAGGCCTGAAACAACCATGAACAGTTGAATCAGGTGTGTGGAGTAGGGAGGGATCTAAAAAAGGCAGGATATGGCTCTCGAGGAACCGGAGTTCCCTACCCCTGGACTATGATGTGTTTTGTTTTTTTGCCAAAGTGCAATGAGTAACCCATTCCAGTTGATCTGGTCACTAATGTCAATAACAGTAGTGGATGTAGATTTTGTGCACGACTCCGAGCCCTAGTAAGAATCCAACCTGTCGATCTTGCACATGCGTCTCATTATGTCCTTAGCATCAAAGTCAGATGTGAATTCACTCGCTCAGCATGTTGACTGATAAAGGCTAATTTTATCATTGCTCTCCATTTTAAATCCTTCTGCCAATATCGCTACTCTTCTGCCAACATGGCGCTGTAGACAAATGCACACGAGGGGGTCTGTCACATGACATCCATAGGACCATTGAGGCAGGTTCTATTCTATAATAGAAGTTTTCTTTCAGTATTAGTTCGCTTGCTAGGGACCCAGCTGGTTTGTTTTGCCACTTGGGCCCACACTGCTTATTCAGATTGCTCCATAGATTCCAGATTTTTGTTCACTTGTCTCCTCTTTTCCAACTGCTTTCTGCACAACACCTGCTCACACAGTGTGCAAGGTTTTTGGCAGAAGGTGAGCAAGTGCGCTACAACTGTAGGGAAGCATTAATGTTGTACTGAATGAATGGCCTGCCAAACAAACCTGATAAAGAAGGGCGTGTTTGGGCGGGTGGCTCTGTCAAGCCAAACTCTTTGCTACCTCATGTTTAGGTGGTTGTCGTGAAGTAGGAGAAAAATATTTTCAGGAGGCCAATAAATGTCGATTTTTTTTTTTTTTTGTGAAGACCGCAAGACATTTTGAGAGAGGACATGCTTTTGTGTGAGGTGTTAATCCTTGCTTTGTGCGATACCTGAAAACAAAATTGCCTGAACAAATTGCTCTATTTGTGTGTTGTCACACTTCAACAAAGTGTACTTGACTGTATTCTGCCTAAACGAGTCAAATTACTTGCCAAAGTCTTCTTTAATATAGTTTATCCTAGATGTGTCAACGACTATTCAAAAGACATTTTTCCCCAGTGGTGTTGGGGTTTTTTCTTCTTTTGGTTTATATTTTATTAATTACATCAACTAACGACCTGCCATGCGCCTTAGTGATTTCAGCCATTTTTCTCGGACCGCGTGAGACGTACTTTCTGCATCAAGAGGAACGTTTCTGGCTTCCAAGAAATTGCTCTAGTGTTTGTTTAATGCATATTTACATGGTCAGGTGGTCACATTGTGAGTCAATAGGCAACAATTTAACAAGACGTGGTCATTTGTTTTTGCGTCATGACCAGTCACACTGATAGTGTGACTCGATTGCCCCCCCACCCAGCACCCAACACTTTCATGGGATGAGTCAGAGAGAGACAACAAGAAGCAGATTTTTTATCGTCCATGATCAATTCAAATCAAACCCATCTCGGATTGCAAAACACTTGAGTTGTAATTTTCCACTAATCTGACGGACTTGTTTTGAAACTTTTATGAGCTCAGCTGGTGAGCTTCAAAAAAAACTTGAATGTATCTTAAAGCAAAGCAAACTGAGGGATGTTGCCAGATGTTTTCATGCTCCTAATAGCCACAGAGTCGACATCGGGCCTAAAATAGAAAAGTTGTTAATCTGGTGCTGAAGCAGTCTTGTCACACAGGCCACTAGTCACGTTTGGTCACATAAGAGGAATATAAGAAAGCTGGGTGACATACATTAGTGATTGTAAAACAGAGATGGAATGCGAAGCATGTGGGATGAAGACACTAGTATGGGGGAGGCATTTATTTATCAAGTATCCATCTGTAGCCCATAGCTTACCTCCTGCGCATGTATACTTTCCCACCACTAGGACTTAGGTCTCGGTTTAGTCAAGAGGAACGGGCGGGGGTGATGATTTGACTGCCACAAATAATGCACACTTGCATAAGGGACCCAGTTACAGAATGTTTCAGTTTAGATGAAAGAAACAGGCCATGTTTTGTGGAAAAATTGCAAAACGCAGAGTAAACTGTTTGTCAGATGGATCGTCTGTTTGGTTTAATGCCCAAACAGTCCCAGAGCATTTTCTGTTTGTTTACAACGGCGACGGGGGCCTGTACTCGAACCACCTGCATTCTCCAGTGGAACAACTGGATGTTTTATTTTTTTCCTGCTTGGTGTGGGAAGATGCTTGGTAAAATTCTAAATATTGAACTCAGTGGAGTGACATTAATAGCAGTGTGAGATGGTGAGGGCTTTATTGTGGGCAAATTAGGGCACAACAAAGATTTTTTTGACTATTCATTTTAGCTCGGTTCACCTATTAACTCATTCACTCCCAAAGACGTTTTTAAACGTCTTTTCAGACTTGGTCTAGAATTGGCTGGTACCAAATGAGTTAATTGTAATTTTATAGGTGACAAATGGCAGTCTTTACGCTCCTTTAATTTTTTTTAAACTTAAAGTAAAGAAGAAAAGAAGGTTGAGTGATGCACTGTGTAAAGTGTACTACCGAAACTTGAGGCACACCTAAACCACAGGCCTTTTCACACATTGTAGACTCAGAACTCTGCTTATAAGCAGTTACGCAAGCACATTGGCAACCACATCATGCTGAAAGTTGTTTAGTTTCCTTTCCCCACTTGCCACAAAGCAAAAGTACCATCGAACTCTGCGTGAAACGATGTTTAGCGTCCCTTCAGGCCCAAGGGCAGAGGGTTAAGCAGGAGCCAATCGCACTAGCGCATCGTGAGCTGATGTGATTTCCGAGACTTATGGAGAAGAAATAGAAGGAATTGTGTGTCAGCCGTGTTGTATTAGTCTCACTTATTGTCTACTTCAGTAGCCGGAGTGTCTGCGGTGGTGATGATTCGGGACAACTCCAGCTTCATTGCCAATGACAGATGTAAGCAGGAGTGGCCTCGTGCTGCACAGCCTCGACACACCACCACAGGCTTGTGCTCCAACAGGGCAGCCAAAACACAGTGGTTGCCGTCTAAGAATAAAACTACGCTTTCAGCATCACGGTCTGTGCAGGAGGCGTGGTCCGGCTTTGTGTTTCAGATATCGCCAGCGCCGTCCCGCCTTGGGAGGCAGTCTGGCCTTAATGTCGGTTTGAGCTGGTTCCATACTTTTATGACTGGTCCTTGGAACCGAGATGGAAATCGAAACAGCTGTCTGAACAAGCAGCGCTCTTAAAACCAGAGTGCCATGCCGCCCTCCTCCTCTTGCTTCACTGTTGCCCTCAGCCAGCACTTCATCACTCTGCGGTGCTGAATGGGCTCCCTTCAGATCCGTCGGGTGCATGAGCCCATGGTCGCAGATAAGATCTCCGTCAGATGTTCTCCCAGATACGACTGCCGCCTCCGGTCAGCTGTGGGTAGATGCACATCCCTTAAAATACCAATTGTAAGGCTTTGGCATAAAAACCGAGGCATCCTTTTTTTTCTGCTGCAACTGGAACTAGATGCATCATATGGGATATTCGGAAACACCTGTGTGGTGGAGCTTAAGTATCTGACCTTTACCCGAACCCGCAACTTTCCCTAATATCCACAGCAAGTGAATACGTAGCCACAGAAAATGGACTGTTAAACTGTTTAAGAGCAAGGAAAAGCATCAAGGAGCTGCTTCTCACACCAACCCACTGAATAAACTCTGTCAGGCTAATTATAGTTCAGTTGAATGATTAAAGGCATATTGTCCCATTGTATGGGCTTAGTTGCATGCAAAGCTTGTATCATTGCATCACAAGAGTGGAAGCTGCAGTCTGGGCTTTCATGAATGAAGCGAGTCTCCAACAGAGGCTGTGAGATGGCACAGATCCCACAGTGATGTCACACCAGAGACGCTAAAAAGTGAGGGAGACTTGTGAGACCTCCCGTTCATAAGATCGTATTACAGGCTGGTGACTCATCCCCCTCCGATACTAAGCGGTCCGAAAGCAACCACCTCCTCAGGATGTTCCCTGGCTATCCTATTCAGCCGTGCTCTGCTCGTCTCTCATGTCGAAGCAAAGACTGCAAAAATCTGCAAAACGGTTACATCACTTTTGTGCTCAAGATATTTACTGTATTTCAGGTGTGGATGACGACATTTTTTTTGTACTTTAGCAGCTTTAAGTCTTTCCAGAACCTTTGCTAGTTGTTGAGAATGGGCTTGGCTGGAAAGTCGGCGCCTTTTAAAAGTGCACTGCACGTTTGTGAGACTCCCTTTGTGAAAAGAGCACAGTCAGCAGTCTGCCCGTGACTCGCATATCGGTGAGAGAGGCGTGGTTAATCAATGCCTAAATGACTGATTCACCGCTCAGAATAGACAACATAAAAAATGAAACCCTTCTATATATTGTGCAATGTATTTTCCACCCAGCGTCTTGGCAGAGCCACTTCCGCGTTTGTAAGCTAAGTGGCTGGAACCGCACACTATCTAATGTGGAAAGTGATGACTTGTGGATGCTTGAACTCACTTGACCATTGTGTTTCTAATGGGACTCGCAGGCCCTGAAATCCTATCAGGGCATCATTTACGAGATAGCGCCTAGAATGATGCTAGCATAGCCACTGTCACTAATGGATGCACACTGCACATTAGCTCTCTGCCGCAGATAAGTTTCACGTGGATCCTTCTCAGTGATGCATTTTTTTTATTTTTATTTTTTTGTTAAGGCACTTAAATCACTTTTTAGCCATCAGCAGAGTGATTACCTCCATCAGAATGTTGTTCCACTACAATGATGGGTTACGATAAAATTGTATGCATACTGTATTGACAGTATAGCTCAATTTGGCCATTACAAATAAAATATATAAAGTATACACTCCAAATATCTGTGTAACAAAAGTAAGGATACATTGGCATCAATTTGGAATGTGTGTTTCCGACACATTCCAGTAATTGTGCATAACGGCATTGACCTGAAAATTTAGTATGAGCGCTTTACTTGTTAGCTTTGACATTTTATTGTACACTGCTTAATGGATGTCCGACTGTGGGTTTTAAGCATTTTAGAAAAAGACACTCATCCCCAGTTACTGTTAAACGCCATTGCTGCCATTCCTAATGCCATTATTTTGTGGGGGACTAATGAGGGATGATCTTCAGTATCCAAATGCAAACAAAAGAACTTCCTCCCACTGCACTCGTGCGTTTGCGCTCACCATAGCTCTCATGTTTCTCGCATCAAAGAGTGGGTAATGGCAGCTCTTAGTGCCGTATGTCTTTGATGGAGGATTTGGTGTTAAAGTGGGCACAAGTCTTCAATCGCAAGTTACAAGTTGTAGCGGCTGATAAAAGCATAGGGGAGGGGCAGTCTCAAGAAAGTGCAGCCAAACCCGACTCGATCCACTTTAAATAAAAAGCCTACCCATCGCCGTGGCCTTTACATCAAAGCATAGACTGTCTGAGCCCCGATCCCATCTCAAATTGCAGCAAATGTGACATTTAGCCAGTTTTTGGGGGGGAGATGAGGAAAGCACGTTTTTGTATTTTGAGTCTGCATACGTTGCGCAATACTGCACTAACAATTTATCCCCAAGTAAAAATACGCGATCGGAAATGTGTGTTGTCAGCTTATATGATTCCGTAACACCCGTATATTTACTCTAATTGCAGCAAATTATATATTATACTGACTTTGAAAATGATGATCACCAACTTGGCCATTCCACAGTTATATCCTATTTTCGAGCTGCTACTAAATCACATACATTTGGGGGCGGGGGTCACTTATTTTGAGGATGGCAACTTAAAAGAAAAAAAGGCAGACCGAACTTTACACAGACAGAGATTGGTTACATGGGCGAAGGGAGGGAATGTTTCTGTGAATTCCAGACTGGGTCGAGACGTCAGTGAGTGGTCATGGCAGGCATGAAGCATACGCCACTTTCATGCGCTTTGCTGGAAGATAAAACCACCAGCCCAGTGGAGATGTCTGAACATGCTGGCTTGATGCTGGAGTGACACTTTTATTTATTTATTTTTTAATCAGCAGTTTGCCTTCTTGCCTGGCTTTCGATGGATTTCACCTCAAAAAGCAACGAGGAATTAGGAAACAAATAAGACAACTTTTCCTGGATATAACGTTATCTACCATGCTTTTCAAGTTCAAGCTTATTTGTTTGTAATAAGCACATAATGAAAAGCTTGCACCTCTTCATTTTGTGATGTATTTAGTGTTTTAAAAAAAAATCCAAAACAGCGAGCAGAATTTTTGTTTTGCTTGTTAATCTCCCAACGGGCACCCTTTTTCTGATTTGCCAAGTATTTGTCCAGTTATTATTATCATTTTATTTGTTTATTTTTTATTTTGTTGCAGTCCATCCTAGTAATCTTGGTGGCCGTTGTTTCTTTGTCATCTCCCTGGTTGGCCTGTGTATCCCACACTTCTTAAGTCTGGTCAATCTAATTAGATGAGTGCGAGTCATCAGGCACGGTTTAAAGGCATCAAAGAGAGTTCTGTTCCCCACTGGGTGCCCACTGGCTATGAGCGGAGAACAGTGGGCATAGTGTCTGACTGAGACCCTCAAGATAGGTCACCCCCCCCCCCCCCCAAGTTGGCTCGTCCTCGCCGACAGCCTAGATGACATCATCACCTCATTTCTTGACCCCTGACCCTTCCCAGGGTTTGACCCGATGCTTGGTCTGGCGACAGTAAGTCCACTGTGTCGGGGCAACATTGCAGGAGGGCTAAAAAGGGGTCATCGTATCACTGATGGGCACCAGGCGTCGGTATCTGCCCACCCACCCAATATTTGAAGTTATGCGCGGTCCAGGTTGGCCTTTGGTCCAAGGGCAAATAAACATCTTGTGTTTATTTGGAAGCAGAACACCGGGTGAAGAACCTTTGATACAGGTGACATTTACACATTGCGTGTGCTTCCCGAAACAATGCTTCGTCAAATTCTGTTGAATCAATAAGCGGTTCGGAACATGAATGAATGGCTTCTTCGTACATCGCGATCAATGAGGTGTAGTAAGACGCAATGGTGTGACGTTCAATGTTTTTAACATGAGGATGTTGTAATCATTGGTATTTACAGTCACGTGTAGGTTTGCAAAGCTTGTACAGTTTTTGACAGACGCTACCTGTGAAGCTTCAACTTTATTACGCGATTACAATTCGCAATAGACTTCATGAAAGTATTTTTGTAGACAATTGTCAAATTCATTCCTCTTTTTAATTTGTGCTTTGGCAGATCCGGAGTGTGGAGATGTTCCGCTGCTAACTCCCGGAAGTAAAGAGATGATGTCCCAAGCTCTTAAGGCTACCTTCAGTGGCTTCACCAAAGAACAGCAACGACTGGGTATTCCCAAAGGTAGAGTTGACTTGTCGTCGTTAAACCCGGGGTTCCCAACTGAACCAAAACTGAGCCCTACAAACCACAATGGTGCCGCATACATGGCCTCACATTGGGTGCGTCTAATTTCAGAATAAAACAGCAACGTCCTTTGAATGTAGACAGCAAAGTAATTACGTAGCGACCGTTCCTGCTATGGGTAACAACAGTCCTGCTGTCTGCTATTGGCCAGTGGAATTGTACAGGCACTCCGTCATTAGCTTCTGCTTGTTTACGGCCACTGATGCCTGACGGTTTGAATCAAGTGGACTGAATGTGGCCAGTTAAATTCAGTGACAAACACCAGCAGGTGCGGCAAGATCCTGCTGGAAAACTCAGCTGTCCCGACTGTTAATAAACGTTTGTGTCAAATGCGCAAGGTAAAAATATTCACGGCAATCCTTTCTTTTCCGATCCTCTCCAGACCCCAGACAATGGACGGAAAGCCACGTAGCGGCGTGGCTAACGTGGACTGTGAACGAGTTCAGTCTGAAGAATGTCGACTTTGACAGATTCCGCATGAATGGCGGCAACCTGTGCGCCATGGGCAAGGAGCGCTTCCTGGACTTAGCGCCTGATTTTGTTGGCGACATCCTTTGGGAGCATTTAGAAATGCTTCAAAAAGGTAAGATTGCTATTTTCTTGCACGGAGGTTATAAGGTCGATGACGCTAAAACGTCATACGCGAGAAACCCGCGCAAGGGATGTGATCTTTGTGTTCGCTTAGTCGATATTTGCGATCGTAACAGGAGCCAAACAGGAAGGCACACATTGGCTGAGGTCATTCATAATTAATAATGCTGCATGCAGTTACGTGATACATAAAATCAATGTCGAGGTCACTGACGCTCAGCAACTGATTCGTTATCTATTTTTCATGAAGAAGACACAAAGCATTACCCCAACAACGGACTGACCTCCAACTTCCAGGAATCCCGGTATACCTCAGACTACTTTGTCAGTAAGTACTTGCCACAGTCAATGCCAGTCATGTTGAATTTGCCCTTGATGCAAAGCGTTACAGTGTAGGTTTTGCAAATCTTTATGTGCTCATAAATTTGTAATCTCGTCTGAAACAGCCTGTCTGCTGAAAATAAGTTCCATTTTCACTCTAATTCAGAAAAATATCATGTCCTCATTTAACTGCTCTGACGTCATGCGAGGGGCAAGCAGGCGGCCACAGTGGAAAAGGGTCTTAACCCAGATAGCAACTGGGACGCTTTCGAGCAGCGCAGGCAGAAATCCCCCCCCCCCTCCCCATTTTGAATGACAGCCAATCAAAGTAGATGTTAACCGCTGCCTTAAAGCTCATGTTGATGAATGTTTTTCTTTTTCTGCTTTGTTTTGTATGTGTAAAAGTCTCGTTGCGCTCTTCTGGAATTGCTGATCATTGAAGGGTCGGCTGCGTCCGCGCAGCGTTACCTGCCGCACTTGTTGGAGTCACCCCATGAAGGATGATCACACTTCTTGCTCAAAAGATTCATCTCACTCCTCTGTTTTGCTCTTCCCCTTTCCTGTTCTGGTTCTTCTCCAGGCTATGGCGTTGAGCATGCCCAGTGCGTCCCCCCCTCTGAATACTCTGAGCCCAGCTTCATCACAGAGTCCTACCAGACGCTTCATCCCATCAGCTCAGAGGAATTACTGACACTCAAGTACGAGAGCGAATACCCCGCTGTCATCCTACGGGACACGCCCCTCAACCCCCTGCAGGGTGACTACTTCTCTGTCAAACAGGAGGTGGTATCCCCTGACAACATGTGTGTGGGACGCCTGAGCAGAGGTGAGGGGGGTCAAGCGTCGAAACACATGGAATAGATTTGAGTTCAGATTGGTCTGCATGGCTTTTTCGTGCGCAGAGTCCTGTTTTGGTCTTTTCTGAAATGTGCATGAGGTGTTTGTGAGGCACGTCAGTGGTGCTTGTATGCGTGTCATTGAGTGCATCCGAGTATGCCGATGCCACCAGAAGAGATCATCGGGTCCTCTGGTTGGTTTGTGGTCTGGGCAAATCCGCTTTTCGCACCGATTCTAGGTCGAGGGTACTGATACACAGAAACACACCACGACCTGCCTTTATAGTTCCAAACAAAAACATGAAAACTGTCGCTTTTTTTTCTTTCCTTTTGTTCATACCATTCCTTCATTAATCTTAAAATGAATCAAATACCCGAAGGGAGTGTGCAAGTTGGCGGTTTGGAATTTTTTGTTTCAATGGAAATTTTACGAAGAGTCATTCTTAGTCATTTAAAAAAAACAAAATGTTTCCATCAGCTGTATTTGAAGAGCTGTGTGAGGTGGCATTTAACCCCAAGCAAACGCGCAATTTAGCAGGGATGACAACACGTGTATATAAGGTAACGCTTGGATTGTTTCCTCAGCTTCTACCTATGAGCAAGTGCCTTGTGTACTGTACAAATCCCCTCCTCCCCAGTGCAACGTACAAGATCCAATCCCCGTGCATCCCACACACCACACGTTACTTTAGAGCCGCGCATTGTGCTCTGGTGGGAAAGTATTTTTGCGGCTCGGCTGATATCCACATGTGGCTCCAATTTGGCCAGTCAAACATTTCGGCATCAATCAAGGTGCCGCATTATCTGTCATTTGTTAATGACTTACCAATGAAAGGCGGCCCTTATCTTTCCCAAGCCCGAAAATAGCGAGGCAATTTGTGCGACTGTCTACTACCGGCGTTTGAAATGAAATCCAAATAGTGGTTACACAAGCGCAACGAGGTGTTAAAGGCAGAAGTTGAACCAAACAAAGGACTACTGTACCGAAAGTGAGGACTGTGGTGGTGTGTTAAAACGTTTCATGATCTCCAAACTAGCTCATGATCTAGCAAGGTGGAGAGACTTTCACCAGAAAGTTATAGTAGGTTGGCTTGCCCAAGTATGGTCCCTGTTGGCATCGCCACTCAGGGTTTTTTATGCCTTCTGCGACGTGTAGGCGGCTTAGCTTCATAAGTAGTGTTAAAAAAGAAAAGAAAAATATTATGTTTCCCCCCCCCCCTCCACTCATTTCACTGTGCCTTGCCATGTCTTTTTATTTATTTTATTTTTTTAACATCAGGATCATTAGGGTACGTGTACACATTTTGTGTGTTTGTGTGCATGCGAGTGTGTGTGTGAGCATAAGTTTGCTTGTGGGGAGAGGTATACAGTATTTGTGAATGTTGAGTGGACGGCGGTCCTCCTTTTATAAGTTTTCTCTTGAGTTGCTTTTTTCTGTATGAAAAGTGCTACTTAATCAAAGTTTGATTGATTGATGCTACGGTGCCGCATCGTGACATTATCCAGAAATAAGTGACCTTTTTTTTTTTTTTTCAATCAAGGCAAAGTATCAGACAAGCTTCGTCTCTTCCACCAACAGGTCGACGCTAATTTTCGGCTCGCTCATTAAGAGCAACTCTAAAATGGAAGCGATGATGCTTTGTCAAACGTTTAACAGTGCGTCTACATCCACCCTACACGAGGGTACCACTGCAACAGACCTTCTAACACCAAGGTTCACATCAGAGACTGTATTTCGAAAGCCTTTACAGTAGAAATGCAACAATGGAAATCACAGAAAGGAACCATTTGGAAGGAAACGGCTTCAAGGAAATCGGTCAGGATTGATTAGAACGGAATGCGATACTCTTTTAACCTCCCCATTTCTGTGCAGGTAAGCTGGGCGGCCAGGACTCTTTTGAGAGCATCGAGAGCTTTGAAAGCTGCGACCGTCTGACGCAGTCCTGGAGCAGCCAGTCGTCGTTCAGCAGTCTACAGCGGGTCCCTTCGTATGACAGTTTCGACTCGGAGGATTACCCCACGGCGTTGCACGGCCACAAGCCCAAGGGCACCTTTAAAGACTATGTGAGGGAACGTTCGGACCTCAGCAAAGACAAACCCGTCATTCCGGCGGCGGCACTTGCAGGATACACAGGTGAGCGGTTTACGATGAAATCCTTGATGTTGTCTGTTTGATATTAATACCGGACCGGCAACTTAAGGATTCCTGTTGCCTCCACAAACAATTGAAAGTGACATTTCATTTGCGCCGGACCCAGTTCATGCTTGTCAAAGGAAGCTTTTTCCAAGCCTACCCATAGCGTCCGATGCCCTCTACCTCCCCCTTTTCACCCCAAGAAATAAAAGTAACCACACTCATGTACACGAAAAGAAACAAAATACAGAGTGCTTGTGCAGTCATTTTTTTTTTCCTTGCTGTCGCGATTTTGTGCTAATCGCCCTTTTTATAATCTGCAGCCCACATCTCAACCTACATTTTCTAGGTTGTCTCAGAAACGCTGCTGAAACTGAAATTATGCCTGCCTTCGTACGCAACCAGAGTCAAATTATCGCTTCATCTTTTGTGGCATTTGCAGAGGCAGATAATGTAAATCTTCAAACTTCCTCTGATGCAAATGTAGTTCAAACCTACCAGTTTTGGCCAACACTCAGCCACCTGCCCTACATCTTGTGTAATAGTCTCCAAACCCTAAAAAAAATGATGTTCACAAAACAAATACTCAATAGAGTTGGGATATTGTGTTCAACATCAAGAAAAACAGTCTACAATCATTTCATTGAATATTCTCCAAGGACAACATATTTAAGGTTCAAACTGATAAACGTTATTGTTTTGATAAAATAATCATTAATTCAGAATTTTATGGCTGCAAGATATTCCAAAAAAGCCGGGACAGGGTCATGTTGACCACTGTGTTACGTCACCTTTTCTTTTAACAACATTCAGCAAACGTTTGGGAACTGAGGACACTAATTGTTGAAACTTTGTCGATGGATTTCTTTCCTTGCTCTTGCTTGATGTACAGCTTCAGCTGTTCCACATTCGTGGGTCTCCGTTGTCATATTTTACGCTTCATAATGCATTAGGCATTATTCCTAATGCCTAATGCATTTTCAATGGGAGACAGGTCTGGACTGCAGGCAGTCCAGACTGGGACCCACACTCTTTTACTACAACGCCACTCTGTTGTAACACTTGCAGAATGTGGTTTGACATTACCTTGCTGAAATAGGCAAGGACGTCCATGAAAAAGACGTTGCTTGGATGGTAGCATATTTTTCTGTACTTTTCAACATGAATGGTACCTTCACAGATGTGTACGTTACAATACAATACAATATCATGCTGATTTATATAGCTCTTTCACAACAGCGGCAGCTGTAACAAAGCGCTTACAATGCCATTGACACTAGCACAGCCCCATACCATACTAGATGCAAGCTAGGTTATGGATGGTTCTTTTCCTCTTTGGCCGGGAGAACGCGACGTCTACCGTTGACAAAAACAATTTGAAATGTGGACTCGTCAGACCACAAAGCACTTTTGCAATTTGCATCAGTCCATCTTAGTTGAACTCGGGAGCCAGCGGCCTTTCTGGGTGTTGTTGATAAATGGCTTTTGCTTTGCATAGTTGCACTTTCGGATGGAGAGACGAATTGTATTTACTGGCATCGGTATTCTGAAATATTCCTTCACCCATGTGGTGATATCATTTACACGTTGATGTTGGTTTTTGATGCAGTGCCAATGTCAATTTTTGATGCACTGCTGCCCGAGGGATTAAAGGTCGCGGGCATTCAATGTTGGTTTTCGGCCTTGCAGCTTCCATGCAGTGACTTCTGGTCTAACTCGAAACAACATAAAGGAAAAAATAGATCTTAACAGCTGCTTAGAGGAGAAGAGAACATTTCCAGCATTGACGGGATAGATGATCAAAAAGTTTCATTGTCAAGCAAGTTTCAAAACACATCTGAATGTAACTTTTAGAGGATAATTGGACATCTACCGGTACTTGAAAATAATATTTTCAAAAGTGTCAATAATTATTTTCATACAGCCGTGCACACGCCCAAAGTGGTCAAGTGTATTTATAGAGCACTTTCAAACAGCCATCGCTGCATACAAAGTGCTGTACATGGAGCAATTTAACATATAGTACAATAAACAGTAAAATGACACGATACGTGACACTATTTTGGAGGTGGCCGCACCAAGAAAACTTAATCGACATCTGCACGGTTTCCTCTGACTAACCGACATTTCAACAGCCACCTGCACTACAATCTGTCAGCCTCGCATCAACTTGAACACACTTCAGCTGAAATGCTCACAAGCGTAGAAAATGTTTGACACGCCACCGAGCTATTTTGCATGAAGCTGTTTGTTCTGGTGGCAACAAGAAAATATATAAAGCCCTTGCAGATGAGTTGAGTTTAAAATATTTGCATGGGTAATGGGACCCATTGTCACTTTTGTCAGGGGAGGGGGGGGGGGTGCCCAACATAAAAAAAGTACCGTTTAAGTTAAGTGTGCAGTCACACAAATAAATGTTCATTCATTTATAAAACTCACACAACAGTGTAGATGACTGCTTTTGTTTTTTAATCACCGAAAATTCAGAGAAAGTAAATTGAAGGAAAAAAACAAATTCAATATTACAACTTTTTTTTTTTTTTTTTACTTGATTGCTCTTCAAATAACCATAATTGGTCACCGTTGGCAATATTTCAGCCTCAAAGCCACTTTGTTGGATCAAATTTTCCATTTTGGTTGGGCGACGTTCTGCTTATGTGAAGCCTCACTGTACGCCTTTTCAGTACAAGGCCATTGTATGATATTTTTGGAAACATTTCTCTTTTCATAAAAAAAAAAAAAAGTAGTCTGCGTCTTAATGCACGAGCGTGGCCATTTGCTGCTGAAGGGCCTCGCTGTTGCAGCGGCAGACGTTGGAATGTGAGTCAAAGCGGTGAAAGAGAGCCAGTGTTAGCCCCGTATGCGTCTTTACCGCACTCGAGCATAGGCTGCATGCTCACAAATGTCATGTGAAGTGTGAAACCCACATGCTTTGTTTCCCCGAATATTTCTTTTTTAATGTTCTTTTTTGGGGCGGGGGGGTTGCTGTGGCAGCGTGTGCTGCATACGCAGGTGTAATTTCAGCATGCACGCCTCGGCAGCAGGTGGGTTCGTATGTATATGCGCTGAAAAGCCACAACATCAAAGTGTGCTGCAGTCTTGCACAGGCGAGAAAGCAGTCATTTCTTTCAAACGGTCTTTGTTCTGCTTTCACACTTTTTTTTTTCCCCCCACCCCGCCACTGTAAGCCATCAGCCTCCAACCGGTTATTGCTTTTTTACATCATAAATTGTAAGCCTCACATCCAGTTTGTATCTCGCGAGTGGCCGATTACTCCAGACGGGTCATTTTAAACAAGTGATTTCATCGGTGTAGAAATCTGTCAAAAGAACCGCAACTTGCCTTAAGATTCCGTATGAACAGGGCCGCCACCAGATGAATGAAAACACAATGGAGGACATTTTCGGGAGGACGTTGGTTGCTTTGGGTTCGGGCTGCCTCAGACGGTTGACTTTTAACACCCTTCTGACCCATATGAATATTTTTAAGTGCATGAAAGAAGCACAAAGGGATACATTGTAGTCCACCGTCAGCCAGGGGTTATATTGTGACTTCTCTTCTTTCTCAGTGCATCACACTTGAAATGAACGGATGTACATTGCTGTGCGGCAATGACATACTTGATGTATATTTTTGCAAAATGCAGCCTGGCTTGGATGCTTAAGGAAAGTCTTGGTGTCATGTCACCTACCCCAGTGTCCAGATGGATGTTGAATACAAGGGATTGTTTCCACGTGTAGAACGCAGGTTGCCAGAAATTCTGATATGAATGTTGTACATTTGGTCAGGGTGTAAAAAGAAGGATTTCGAGGAATACCTTTTCCCCCAAAAATGGAACACCTTGTGTTTCTCGTGCGGATTGCAGGCACAGGCCCCATCCAGCTGTGGCAGTTTCTCCTGGAGCTGCTGACCGATAAGTCTTGCCAGTCCTTCATCAGCTGGACAGGCGACGGCTGGGAGTTCAAGCTTTCCGACCCAGATGAGGTGAGAGGTTGTGACCCCGCTGGTCACGGGCACACGCCCTGGGAGGTCCTAAGTCGTTAACCACATGAACAAACGCGGCTTTTACTTTGCAACAATTCTTGTTTGGCTCCATGACGGTAACTGTAAAAGATGCCGTCCCGTTTCTTCTTTGCATTAGCGTCTCACGTCCTCCATGCCGTCGTGTGATCATGCTCAGAGATGAACACAAGATGACGTTATTCCAGATATTACTCTCTGGTGATATTACCCTGGATGCAAAACATACGCTTTAACCATTTCATCATCTCAACCGCAAATCCTAATCCACTCATCCCATCATCTTTAGGTGGCTCGCAGGTGGGGAAAGAGGAAAAACAAGCCCAAGATGAACTACGAGAAGCTGAGCCGCGGCCTGCGCTACTATTACGATAAGAACATCATCCACAAGACGTCGGGGAAGCGCTACGTGTACCGCTTTGTTTGTGACTTGAAAAGCTTGCTGGGCTACACTCCCGAGGAGCTGCACGCCATGTTGGACGTAAAGCCAGACGCGGACGAGTGAAAAGTCGGCCGAAACATAAGCAAGACAATGAAGCCACCTGGACTGGCACTCATTAAGTGAGCTTAACAAACATTTATTTGGGGGAGGCGGGGGAGTGGGCAACTAACTGGTTTTGTCGTCATAGTGCTCTTGGATGAGGTTTTAACAGGATACAAAGCCAAAATTGCGTTGGAGGTGTGATTATATATATTCTGCTAGTATTTTTTTTGCAGATGTAGGTTGCACCGTGCTGGTGAAGCACAGAACAAGAGGACCAAGACAGGCAACCGTTCATTTTGTTTTTTTCCCCCCAGCTTGGACCAAAAAAAAAAAAAAAAAGCATCAATATGATTAAGTATTATTTCACTGATGCTGACAGCAGCCAATGCAACCCCATCAGTAGGCATATAAAGTGCATTGTAAAATGTATCAACAATGAAGGCAAAAAGAAAAAAACAGCGGAACCAAACAAATTCTAGCTGTCGAAAACCTTTGAGAAGTTTGCTGACGGGATTGCATGGCGTGAGACTCATACCAAGAGTGTCGTGTGAGACGACTGAAAGTAACCGTTGCTTATGAAACTTTTTTTGGGGTGTGCTTTCCTGTATTGACTGAAATTCTTGAGTTTTTTTTTGTGCAAATACCAGCAGTATTAGCAAACGTTAGACAATCATTGCGGGGAAATCTATGGTTGTTTTAAAGTATATATTAAAAAGGAAAAAAAATGTCTATTCACTGTCGTTTTCAGCAGTGTTTGATTAGTCGTCACAGGTAATGTGTAGTTGACGGAAGAATGCTCCGAATGTCTGAAGGCAGATCGAGGAATCGAGGATGGAGTGTTGCGTTTGGAAAGGGTCGATAAGAGAGAGAGAGAAAGCTGCAAGTGGCGGATGGGGAGAAGGTGAAGGAATTATGCTCTCTTGAGAATTTAGTTGGATTAAAAGTGAATCGCACTCCACAAACGAAATTGTTTTTATTTTTTATGGGCCATGTTATTTTCATTAATGTAATCCAGCTCAACATTTCCTTGCGCGTCTTTTTGATTCACATTTCTTGTCAAAAATGTTCTCTGTAGTTTATCTGTCAAGTACAAATGGGCATTTCATTTCATTTTGACTCCAAGGAAACTGAATGTTGAGTTAGTATTTTTTTTCGAAGTGTCTGGTTGGGGCATATGTATATATTTCCTGTGTGGAATTATTAGTGATAGTGATAAAATATTTATTGTTAGAGTTTTTTTTTCACACAATCCGCTGTGTCTCAGAATGTTCTGCATCCCCTTTTTTGATGCCTCGCTTTTGCCTCAATTGCATCACGATGCAATTCATCCACAACCAATTGCACGCAATCACTCCGAAATAACAAGAAGTTATTTATTGTTATGCCCATTTCTAAATTTCTGATGGCACAGTTTACGGTGTTTTGCTTTAACTGGACCCCAAAATTATATCTATTTTTTTTTCCGCAGTACCCCCCTAAAATATGACTTTCACTGGATTGCGGGGCATTACTTTTGATGGGAAATGCTACTAAATTCTCATGAGAACATGCTCAGGAAAATATGTGGAAACTCTTGAGAATGAGAATAGAGATGAGTTGAAGTTAGAGGGAGCATATGATTCCATCCACGTATGTTTGCGCATTAGGATTCACTGGTTGCAGATGAGTTTGGCAAATGGGCTGTACACTGGCTTTTATGGGAAATGCCAAAGTTGAGCATCATCTTATAAATACAATGTTATTGTTTACAGTAGCTGAATGTTACCCATATTGATGAAAATAGCTTTGGATATGTCTATTTGTACAGATTGTGTTTCATCGTGCGCCACAGAGATGTGGATTAGGCAAATAAGCAAGCGACAAAGCCGGAATAACAACCAAAAGCTTTGTGAGGTCTTTGGACACCCAATTTTGTGTATGGACCCAAAAGTTGGGAAGACGATGAGCGTGATTCTCTCACAGTTTTGGAAATGGAAAGGCACACGCGGCTTGAGCACAAAGACTCGTGTATAATTTAGCTTCTCGTGGTCTCCCACTGACTTTTCAAGTGACGTTTCATTGGGAAGATTTTTGTCCAGCCGTCTTAATCTGTAGCACGGATTCCACCGATTTGACCTTCAAGTGTTTGGTTAACAACAGCTACACTGTTATTCCCCCCCCCCCCCTACACTGTTTTTATATCGCCTCCCATTTTAAAGAAGCGAAACTTGGCGCTGACAAATTATTTTATATTTTATTTTATTTTTTTGCAGAATGGAGTTGGCTTTTTTTAGTTCCAGGTGCTGGGGGTAAACCTGATGATATTTTCACAATTATTTCAGAGCAATTTCTACTTTCACAGATCTACTGTATGTCTTAAAAGAACGTTAGCTGGTAAATACCCTTAGTTTGTGGCATATGCATATCGCCCATTAAAAAAAAAAAAGGATTCAGAAGGAAAACCTTTTTGTTTTCATGTTGTTTTTTTTGTATATTTTATATTTTTGTTATGAGATCCTTTTTTATTGTATTTAGTTCACAAACATTTGAATATTTTTTCAATAATTTATATTTTATATATAAAAAAAGGATTTGCAGACATCTGGTGCTTTCATGGGATATTAAAGGTAGCACAGGATTGAATAATGTAGCGTTTTCCTTTTTCTTGTTTTTTGTTTTTTTGTGAAATATAAAAAAATAGATCTGTCTGCTAAAGAAAAAGGCTGATGCTGGCCCATCAATGATTTCTGCTGGAAAGGTTTTATAAACTGTAGCCTCTATTTCTAAAATG
This sequence comes from Hippocampus mohnikei, assembly GCA_026261675.1. NCBI lineage: Eukaryota > Metazoa > Chordata > Actinopteri > Syngnathiformes > Syngnathidae > Hippocampus > Hippocampus mohnikei. The sequence continues at coordinate 3,441,622 of JAKGUB010000327.1, forward strand.
TACTTAATGTACTTCAAAAATGTTATAAAATATATGTGAACAAATAATGCGTGTTTCTCTGTTTGCATGGATGGATGGATGAATGTGATGAGAACGATGTATGCGGCTCTCCTTGCTGCTCATTACAAAACGACGAGACTGAGTCATGAAAAATTAGTCACTTGTCTCCAAAATAATGTCATGATCCCACATTTCTACTTCAGATGTAGCAGTTATTAAAAAGTGGTTTTTTTTACACTTGGACAATTACGAATGTTAAAATGTTATTAAAAGTACAATACATTTTCATTTATACAGCGCTTTCAAAACTGCTGTGGCTGTAACAGAGCACTCGACAAAACGGTTAACATAAAATAGAATTCTATAACACCGCGCATAACACAAAATGCGGACAGTTATGCAATCTTAACCGCTTTTCGTGCATACGCTTTGCTGGTTGAAGCACTTATAGATCTAAGAGGAGAGAATCAAAGTGTCCTTTCACCAGTGGATCGGAGACATCATGCTCAAAATGTGCACATGAAGACCTAAATGCAGTGGTCCCCAACCCCCGGTCCGCGGACCGGCACCATTCCGTGAGTCATTTGGTACCGGGCCGCTCAGAAACAATAACTAACTTGCATTACTTCCGTTTCATTTATTTCGCACTCTGAAAGATGTTTTATTGTGAAAAATTACCGGATCCTCTGTTACATCCGTCTATCGTATGTCACTCTTGATGCAGTCAAGGCACGCTTCTCGGTCACGTTACATCTAAAATGAAACTTGGGAGCTAGCAAAATGAGGAAAAAAACAAACGTCTTTGGGAAGGGGAAAAGGCCCAGCCAGGAGACAGAAGAGGAGCTGACGACTTTCACGAAAAAGAAGGTGAAATGTAATCGACAGTATCAGGAGTCCTACTTAAAAGACGGATTTATCTCAACGTGAGATTCCCACGCACCAAGCTCACTCTGGATAAAATGCGGTGATGGTGAGTCGTATTTTTCATGCTCTTTGTATTTGCAGCGTATCTAATTTTGAAGGCACGTTTAAACATTACCATAGCGACCACAGAGAGTTGCCAGATAGGACGTTCCCCGTGTCATGATTTGGGTTTGTTATGTTATGAAAATACCACAATTTTCATGCAGGTCATGTCATATATTATTTTGTTGTATTTATCCATCACACCTTAAAGGCCGGTCCCTGAAGATTTTGTCTGACATTAAACTGGTCCGTGGGGCAAAAAAATGTGGGGACCGCCGCCTAAATTAATTAAATCTCCACTATAGCCTCCAGGAAAAAAAAAAGACTATAAACAAAGGAATGTCTGAAAAACGGATTGTTCAACTTTACAGCTTCCACTTTACATCAATGCTTTTTCCCCCTTCCCCTCAATGTCAACGTTTTAGAGAAGAAAAAGAACGAGTGATGGTTACAATTTGCCAGGTGGTTGCATGACCCATGCCAGGCATGAATGCTCAGGATGTCTCAGAAAAATCCCCAACAATTCATGATAGCACTCATACTTGCATATTTCACGTGCATGCCAATGATATCACTTTGGTTCATCGGCTATACGAACTTTTGAAGTACCTCAATCTGAGGTGATTCAAACGCTCTGTTTTCATCGCACCACACAGAGGACATCTGATGAAATTTCAGACGCATTTTCCAAAACATGATTTCTGCATCCTACTGACAGTAAACGATTGCTGTCCCGTCACAGCCAGGTTACAGCATCCCGTTTGTAAGAACTCACATCTAAATATTTGTCTCTAGGGTCTCTGCGCGCTGTATCTGTCTCCTGCACGCAGTCTTAACATTTCTGTTCCAGACATGAAACGTTTTCCATTCAGGATTTGATGGCCATGTTGGCTGTGTGGGAGTGCAAAAAAACATTACACTAATGAAACGGGCACTGACTTTCAAAGTACAAATGATGACTGCAACCAAACTGCCTGACGCATCCCAGCCCCTTGTTTTTAGATGGGTCTGGATGGGCGGTGCAATTCCTAGCTAAGCCAGTGTCAAAATTGAAAGGACAAAGTTCGACGAAATGTAAATATGTCAAATATCTTGACCTGAAAATTGACCACAGCGTGTGGTGTAAAAAAGTAATGATCATCTGTATGGAATTGTGATACTAGTCTCGAATTTTCCATTACCACAACCTCGAGGTACCGTTGCAATATGCAAATGCCACGTATTCCCATCTTCTCTGGGACCGCATTCATTTCAGTACAGTCGGCCTGGTGTAATGTGTTAATTGAACCTCAAGGTACAGTCAGAAGAGAGACCAAACGGATTCTGAATTTAAGATCTAACAGATAATCCGAAAACTAAATGTATCCACGCTGTCTTGCACAGATCCTCTTGAATGAAACAAAATTGCTGTGACGCACAAAAGGCTATGGAAGACATTCCATTACGTCGAGAAGCCGTGAGAGACGATCGATGTGTCCCTGATGGTCAACAATGTCTAACTTAGAAACATTAGCCCGAGGACACACGCTCATCCTAATGTGTCCTCTCCAGCATGACCCTTCGCATGGATTTTGAAGAGTTTCGGGTTGGTAAAGGTGAAGGATGTCACTTGTGGTTTACTGCACTGCCGCAACTCCAGAAATGTCAACTCGTTCCCAATTGCACATTGATACAAACGAGATTTAATAATGCAACACCACCACTAAAGAGGCAGTCTCCAACGAATTGTAAGGACATTACGGATGGTAAACGCAACAATGTTACAAAAAGAAGCACTGTCATGTTCGAGTCCAGATTGATCACAAGACTTCGAGTAAATGCAAGAAATCATTGAACACATTTGACCTTTTCTCAGAGCAGTTCTCACCAGGTTTCGGTCATGCTCAAAGATAGAGGTTATCTCCGGAGATGCGATCCGTCCATATAGTTTCTCTTCTGTTTCTGTTTATGTCTGTTTAATGTCACATGGTGGCTGGAGCCTTTCCCAGCTGACTCGAAGCAGGGCGCACACTAGACTGATCACCCGTCAAGGCAAATTTCCACAGTTCAGTTGTCGTACAGAAGGGTAAACCCTAATCCGCCTTGTGCATTGTAGTGAAAAGAGACCGTGTGTGATTATGGATAAACAGACTGTTCCAGGTCGACAGTTAGTCATGCCGCCGGCCTGATGTATAGCAGCCTCGCTGTTTTTCCCAGGAGTCGTTTCCATATTGCCTTACTTGTAAAAAGGGAACTAACTTAACACAGATCTGCATGACTGGCTCCAGTTATTTTACACTCACAAAAATGGGATGCGGTGACAGACAACCATTCGTTTTGAATTGTTCTTGTCCTCATTAGATTCATGTGCCGGCTGAAACCCATCCCCACTGACTTTGGAAAAGAGGAGGCCTACAGCCCTGGACTGGTCGTCAGTTAACCGCAGGGCAGTGACAGACCTAAAGTCCCAGGTACCTACCCCATGGGCAATAATTTGAGTGTTGTTGAAATAACTTTACTGTGGCTCTGTGCATGTGCTGAGTTCATTTTTTTTCCAGATCCCACAGAGTAAACCCACCCCCACCCATCATAGAAGCATAGTTGCATAGTTTGGGAGTTTCCTTTCCCCCCAACCTTTTAATAGCCATGGGCCTGTCAGAAATCTGTCTAGCCCCCCTCCCACCCCTCCTCAGCCCCAGAATTTCGATTTATTTATTTACATTCAAGGATCTATTTTTTTTTAAGTTCACGGTTAAGTAGCCATTCTGTTCCAATACAATTCCTGTTTCCGTGTTTGTGCTGCAGCTGTACCCGAGTGTGGACCAAAAAACGGCGCTAGGCATTAGGCGCTCCCAGTGGGCACACATTGCGCCAGTGCTGGCTGCGAAGTTTCAAGATGCTTCTTGAGCGAATCATTATATTTTATGACTCTTCTAGATGGCACGCTGACTTGCCATTTCAAAAGTTTGTGTACCGGTACTTTCAGCCGAATGTCGAAGAAAGAGTGCCCTTTAGAGGAGTCAAAATAAAATACAACTACTGGTTCATGAAGCAAATTTGAAGCCTCATTTTCCTATTGGTACTTTTCTTTTAAAAAATGGGGCAACCTCTCAAGCAAGTGAAGCCATAAACGTCCCGCTCCCACTTATCGGTCAAGGCCCATCTTAGCCCCCGGCGATTAAAAAATAAAATAAAATAAAAATCCTGGTGCCGTGCCTGACGAGCACATCCAGTAGATTTTAACCTCAATTCTCCAAAATTGGGGTAAATATGTGCTAACCAACAGGCAACTGGGCTATGCAATTTAAATTATTGATCTAAAAAAATGTACATCTGGTAATGTACTGCATACAGAAAACAAAGCAATATGACATTTTCCTGGTGTGACAGCATACTTCCCGGGAAGTAAATCACAGAAATTTACACTAAGAACTTCTGCGGTCTCAAGGTTGCCCTCATATTCAAAATTCTTTCCTGTGTTCCTTCCATTCATCATATATTGTGGCTGAGTCGTGTTGAACCACACGTCTCGGCAGGAGTAGCGACTGTATTGTGCCATCTTATGAAGGGCAGATCAGGGCCATCCCCTGCTTTGGCTGTTAATTTGCATTTTTATTGCCGCTATCGCATCCCGAGTTAATACGCCATTGACTCCGGCTGCCACCCCTAGACCGGGCGCCATCACCTTGCTATCCCGCCTGAAATGAGAATGCCTGTTGGCCCCCGAGGTCTACATTGGCTAGAACTCAGGTACCAGTCGACCTGGCGGTCCGTGGCGGAAATGAAGTGTCTTCACAGGCTAATGTGGAGTTTCCATTAAGAAAGATGATTGATTCGTGCCATGCCTTTGCCGTGAATAGACAATAGGCTTGCACAATGAGACTAAAATGGGGCTTTGTTTGCAGGTGAGGCCGCATGTGAACTGGAGTGTGACAACAGAGACGGGAGATGGCAAGAGAGGAAGAAAATGAGAAGGTGAAAGGGTGAAAAAGTGGAATACAAGATGAGTGTGACGGATGGCAAAGGTGTGGAAGCTTGTCATTCATTTTAAATGCCTCTGGAAGTCAACTTTCTTTTCCTGTCATGATGCAGTTGAGCTGTAAACCATTGGATAGTTTGTCTCGAGTATCTGTCACATTGAAAAGGATCTCCAAGCACTTGCAATTGAAGGAATAAAGTGGGAGGGGGGTTTTGAACACATGTTGGTAACGCTCCAGTTGAACAAGAAACCTTCTTGCTTTTCTTCTGCTGAGAGTCAACTGGGACACAGAAACTTTCCCAGGGCATCTGCTCCAAACGCCCACGTCTGCGTCTTCATCCAGTAGGAGGGCTTCTCTCACCCTTGAGTCAAGCCGTCGCTGAGCCGCCATTGGTTGCCTGGGCCAGGGCCCAGAATGGGAAGGCTCGGCCCTGAGAATTTTCCCAAACATTTTCTTCTTTCGCTTGCCTTTTAGCCAACATCTGCTTTCAATCAGTGTTAGTCAAAAGACCGTTTCTTTACTGTTGGGGCTAAATACACACACACACACACACACACACACACACACACACACACATACACACACACACACACACACACTGATGTGAAGTCAAACAAGCATTGTCCACAAGAACATTAATACTTGTTTTCATTAAATAATGACACTTAAAGGCAGTCATTAATAATCTAAGTTGTTGACATTGACCCTATTTGTCATGACAGAAAAAAGATACGTACTTACAGTATCTCTCTGTAAGTGTTGGAATGTCTGCTGGTTTTAGTGTTCCCTCCATCTATCCATCCCTACATCCATTTTTATAAATATTTGAAAACAATCTGTTATGTCAATGTCATTAAGAAGAATGGTATAGTGTAAGTGAAACATTTGTACATGTTGGTGTGGTTCGCTGCAGCTCCCAGCTTTTTTTTTTTTCTCACCCAGTCCAGTGTTGTAAAGGATGATGCGCTCAAGTCCAGATGTACTACATTGCTGAACTTGTGGACTTATTGTGCGCTCATGTTGGCTTGCATTCTAATCATTAACACTGTCAAAATCTGGCTAGGAGGCTGCATAAGCATACAGATTGCCACAGTGTGTGTTTCCTGGGGTGGGGCAAAGCATAAATGGTTTGCGGTTTCATGAGCAAACACGTCTTGGCACATCATCTTATGGCTTCATTGTTTCAGTGCGGAAAATACTGTCACTGCCGCGCAGTCACAGTTTAACAAATGCTTGTACGGAGACGGCGCAGTGGTTTTGCAGCCACGTACAAAGTCATAGACAATGAAATATGTTTCACATGTTGCACCAAAATTATATCCGAATGTGACACATTTCACGGGGTTAGCTTGTGGCATTTTAACTCGTTGTTGAGATAGCATCAGTAAATGACTCCGACACAGACACAGTTTTAGGCCTGAAGAAGAATGAATGACTTGAGATATTTCTTAAAAGCATTTGCATCATCTAACTTGTATAGTTGTCACTCTACTTCTGATAACATTGCTGTTTTTATTCCCAAATGTACACAGGCACAGTGTATGTACAATATAATATTCATGATCGTGTCGTCAACGCATTCGATGCTGCTGGCTATCCTTAATGCTTTGGTTCACATTCTCATCTGCATAATATAGCACACACGGTGTAGTATAGCATTCTGTTTATATATTATTTACAGTTTTCATGTACTGCATAGTTATTATTGCACTGCCGATAGGAATGCTGGTGTTAATTGAATTATCCGCTTCTTAGACATATTCTTTGATACATGTATAGTTTTTCTCCCTACTTACAATGCTCCTGTATTTGCTAATGTGAACATGTTTTCCAAAACAAGAGAAAGGTCAAATCTGAAAGTGATGCATCTTATTTTTGTGCTTAGCACAAGACTAGCACAAAGTTTCTTTCTTTTAGTGTCTTCGTGGACAAGGACAGGTTGAAAGTAGTGATTGCGCCGTTGTGGGAGTGAACACAGCTGACTCAATTCAAGGCCAATCGTTGTCCGTTATTCCCTTTAAATTCAGTGCAGGAAAGGTGTGCAGTCTTCATGGAGGAAGTGTAACGAACACACTGGAGTCCGTGCAGGAGATGGACGCACACAAAATACGTTTATAAGGAAGATCTCCACTTGTACGTGATGTAAAGGTATGACTGCAGTGCACCCTGGATCGTGTGTCTGTGTGTGTGAACACTCCCTTCCTCTACTGTATACAGCAGTTTCTCTCATTCTGCTTAGTCTCATTGCCTGATGCTGCAAATATGCACATCGCAAGCATTTTTGAAGAGTTCATACACATTCTTGTGTGCTGCCTGATACTAATGTCGACATTACGGCTGCAAAACTTCCCCATTGTGGAACTACGAGAGGCACTTTCTATGCTTTGCTACCTCCCCTATGCCATTCAAGTCACTGAAGTGAGCTCAATAAAATACAACTTATATTCAGAGAGCAAGGCAATAATCTTTTTTTTTATAGTTGAAAGGGGAAATGACTACTGAAATATACTGAATGCAGTCTGGCATTATGGAAAATAATACGTTGTTGACCTTTGTCCTACTTGGCCTCATTCAATTCAATTAGCATTCAGACGTTTGGAAAGTCCCGAACCTCTGAATAGATGCTCCAGTGTAATCCACTCAAAAATTGAAGACAATTTTCACCAAAAAGTAATCCTATCTTTCTCTTTTTCACTGAATGCAATCAAAGTAAATCTGGGGCTAACCAGAGAGTCATGGCTCGAGACTTGTAACAGCACACAAATCTTCATTCGACCTCAACAAGTGTTCCTTTTTGCCGACGGTTGTCTTCCCCCCCACCCCCCACCCCCCATCGCTTTAATGTTTGGTGTCCAATGGTTTACAGTAAGTCCTTGGCATGTAAGTATGTTGTCTTGCCTGGGTTCACCCGAGGGTTTCAACATGAGTCATATTTGGATGCCCGCTGAATTGCACTTTTCCTTAATTGCACTGAGCAGGAAAACCCCATCCGTTAAAAATGAGACAATGTGTCTCTATTTTTACAATATGTCCAGTTCAGTTTTTATTTTTTTGTCAACAGTGAGTCACTCCCCGCTGACCTGTCCACTTGGGTGCCCACTTCCCTGGTGGCGGCAGCCTTCTCCCTGCGCGCCCTTGCAGCCTCACCCTCTCCGCACGCATGTTCCTCCACGCTCCAAAAAGGAGTCGTTACATTGAATGTTTTTGCAACCGAAATAGCTCATTCATGCTGTGCACGCCTTCACGCAAAACCCTGCGTCTTTCTGTCTTTTCCCACCAAACTTTAACCCCCGGAGTGACAAAGGTTGACACAACTTACTTCACTCTGAGAGAAGGGGCTGCTCCGTAATTCCCTGTGGGACACAAATATTTGCTAACGCTCCACTTATCAAGAAAAGTTATAGTTGTGTATATCTTCTTTTATGAAATGGTCAAAGAACCGCTGGGAGGCGATAAATCGAAAGCCGCAACGTACCTTCTCATCCACGCATCCTGTGTTCAGATACAGAATGCTGTCGTAGCTGTTTTATTAATATTTATATGGTTTAACTTCATTTGGAAGTGGACTACGCATAAATACCGACTTGGGCAAACTTTACCTTCCTTTTGACTCGCACACTTGAGATTTATGAGCTCAGTCTGACCCACGATTACTCCTGAAGACGAGTCAACAGTGTTGTGCAGTAAATCAGACCAAACACAGCGGGATCAGGGCCACAAAACCAATAGTGTTCAGGGGCAGAGGTCAATGGGAAGGAAGCTCAAAATCATGCTGTTGCTACTATCTTTTTTTTTTTTTCCTCTCTCTGCAGGCTACCGTTATTGCACTTATCACTTCCCAATAACAAGTTAAGGAACAAGTTCTGTTGAGGTAAATGTCGGGATACTGCACAAAATTAACAATCTACATGAGCGTTAAGCTGCAGCTAAGCCGAACCTAAATTCTCACCTCGCGTTACTCTACCCCTAACTCTGGTTGATTTTAAAGGTCGAGCCTTGTCTTTGACACGAGAATCTGGAATTGTCTCCACTTCAGCCATTAAATGTTCTCTGGCACTAAAACACTTTGAATCCCTTCTGACAATGCACATTTGACTTGGACTTCAACACAAAAGGGTCTTATCCGTTGTTTGGTTGTGTTTGTGCATTTTTTTTTTCTGGTGAATGCGTTGCTTTTTGATACAAAATGTGTTCAATCTAACAATTTGTACAATGCACGTGATTATTGATCTTGTTCTTTACTTCTGCATCACTTTGAGTAGCACAAATGTCCTCTATGGATCAAATTTGTGATTGGAAAATGAAGCTTCACACTTGCTTTTTGAGCTAGTTGTATTTTTTGACTCCCGTAGATGGCACTCCCTGTTCACCATTGGGCTGACTTGCCGTTTCTTAAACCCCTTCACTTAAACCAACAGTGCCATCGAGAGGAGTACAAAAAATACAACTGGTTCATGAAGCAAATTTGAAGCTTCACTTTCCCGTCACTAGATAAAACCTTGACCTAACGTTAACCCAACTCCACCCCCATAGCTACACCTTATCCCTGTGGCCTTATAGTACTCCTAACCCTAACTTAACGCAAAATATAACATAAATTGGACCCCTAACCCTGTCCCCCAAAACCCTAACCCCTTACAAACCAACCATTAACCGAGCCAGGGCTAAACCCTAATCCTTCAACTATAAACCTAGACCTCAGATTTGTTTTTCTTTGTGAATAAATCAAAAAGAAAAGCCACAAAATGCTCACATGACAGCTGCTTGAACTGTCTTTTGCATATTTTGAAGAATCACAAATTGGGCAATCGACGTTTGAGGTTCCACTGTACCTCCTTCCACATGGTGATTGAACTGCTGCAAAAGGTTAGAAAAGTACTTTGGCTTGAGCAAGTAGTTGTGCATGTAAACATTTTGCAGTCATGCATTAGCTTTCTTTGTATGTTCAGAAGGCGCTTCAGAGGATTTTTGATTTTTTTGCTGTACTTCACATACAAGAAAACATTTTGACAGAAGAGCTACAAGATGTGATACAATCCTCATTCTCATCCTCCAAGAAACAAGCTGGAGATGCCGTGCGAGGATCTTGCAATAATATTAGCGCTCTCTTTAGTTCTCTTCTTCCTGATAAATTTTACACTCGCTGCACTGGTGGGACGTTGTTTTAACTGCGCGTGTGTTTGGCTCGTTATAGGATTTGACAGAACACAGATCCTCCTGCTCTCTATCAGTTTAACACACTGAGATGAGCCAGGGATTACTCACGCTGACACTTGACTTTGCCAGTGTCTCGCTCCCAAATGTTACTTTGGTATCGGGTGGTCGCAGTGGGCCTTCATGTGGCACTCGGTGTCGTGATTATTGCAAAAGAAGACACGAAAGGAAACCTTTCTGTGATGTATGTCGGGAAAAAAATAAAATAAAAAGATAAAACTAGAAAATGAATGCAAAGCTAGAAATAAACATGCTCATTCATAGCATGTTGGCACACTCTATATTTCCTTCCATTGACTTTTTGGTGTGTGTCATGTAAAGCTCCTTTCAACACATTAATCGTAGCATTTGATACGCCTGCCAAAGCTAATGATACTTCATAAAGAAGCTCACCAACAGTTATTGCCATAATTGCTTCATGTAGCCAGTGGACATGAAATATTCTTCTCGGTGCTACTCCATGGTACCTCTGACTGGATTTCAATTGCTCCCAAAGTTGATTTTCTTGCCATTTCACAGAGCATCACTCTTATTTTTTGAAAGAAAATTAAGTTCCTATTTTGTATGCGTATCATGATGTCATTCGATTGTGAGGTGGACTGAAACAAAGGCTCCCATAAATGCATCACGCTGTTCACTTGTTGTATTTAATTCACTCGAGAAAAAAAAAAACAAGACTGAAGAAAGTACCCGAGAACAAAATAGACTCAAATTCGATTAGTAATTCACTTGACTATTTTCTTCTCAAGTATTTTTGTCACATGACACCCCGACAAAGCACACACAAGTCAAAATCGCTTAGTGCGAATCGACCAAAGTGAGTCAGCCTTCATCTTGTGTGGCGATGCCTGTTTAGTTGAAGCCAAGGTGAAACAACATGCAAAGAAAACACAAGCGGGCCAAGCTGTGTTTCACAAGCTGGGCCCGGTCTGACTAATGTTGCAGTGCTACGTTTGGAGCCGACGTGCGCTCACACGGACGCCCTCCCAGGCTTTTCCCACATCACTGAGGGGCCGAGGTGGGCTCTTTGCTCCACAACAATCTTTTGGGCTTTGGCTGGGAAAGCCTATACTCCACTGTTCTCACCATTCCCCACTCATGTTGCTGGAGGAAAAGAAGAAGAAGAAGAAGAAGAAGAAGAAAGAGGACATCGGAGGACAGAATGTGGTCAGGGCTATGTTCTAGAATGCTGAGTCATTGGTAGCTGATTCCCTGTGTCAGGTGATAACAATTTGAAATAAAGCAGAACAGAGAGATTTGCGGGGTGGAAAAAAAAAAGACACTTGAGCTTTACTTGGAAAAACAAATATTGATGTTTCAGGCACGGCAGCTAAATCGCATTAACAATGTTTATACCAGGGCTGCTCAACTAAATTGTTCGGGGGGGCCTCATTTTCCGAAAGCTCAGGACAAGGCTCTGCCAACACATAAAAACTGCTCCTTCACCTTCATGGCAAATATAGTCATAAATAAAGTGATAGGCCACAATGGCTAATAAAGTCATTCATTCAAAGAAAAACAAAAGAAGTAAAACATATCTGACTTCAATTTGCAAGTCCTCATAGATTACCATTAAACATTAGAACAACTAAAAGATTGAGCTAGACGTCCCAAAGAAGCGAGAATATCGTACTACCTATATTTATTTTGATTGACTTTTAGTTTGCTGTGTTTTACTCTGGTGTGCCGCCATATCGCCGTCGAAAATGAGAATTTGTCTTAATTGCCGTTGCTGGGTAATTAAAGGTGAAATAAATTCCACGAAATCAATATCTAAAGCTAAAATGATCCATTGAAGGTGAAAATCGATACATTTCTTTTTGTCATCTTTTCATCGTCACCATTTGCCACGCCGGTGCTGATCGGAAACGTGCAACCTGCTGTGCAATTTATAGTCATTACCAGTGTTTTCTTTACCTCCACCAAAGAGGCTTGGAGAAATTGGCAGTTTTGGCAGAGAATGTTTCGTTCAATTTCTTTCATTCAAAAGTCTCACAGCTCAGAAGTGGCTTCGAAAGCATGATGAACACTTGAAAGCATGATGAACACTTTCCACTCACACATCCTACATTTGCAAGCTTGAAGTACATTCCTTGGATGTTTTCCTTTTTTAATTTTTAATTTTTTTACAATTGCCAGTTATTCCACCATTGCACAAATATTTTTGTACATTTTTGACAACCGACATCGATAAACAATTTTTAGCTGACCCTGTTTAACAGTGCTGGAGAAAAAAAACAGGACAATAAAAATGTGTGTGTGTTTGTGTGTGTGTGTGTGTGTGTGTGTGTGTGTGTGTGCGCGCGCACGCTCTCGTGCAATCTAACTGACGACGGCAGCACTTTCATTTTCAGTCCACTTAGTCACCCCTCCTTGTTTGTAGATGGTGGATGAGTGGGCGGCAGTAGTCGCGATAAGAAGGTGCAAGCGGCAGGACACTGAGAGGAGGCAGTTCGTGCATGGAGGGTCATTGACCGGGCAACTATAGCAACTTGTCCTAGAAGTCATGAACACAATGCTTAGGCTGTGGAGTCACAAATGTCTCCATTTGGGTACATAAGTGGCAATGACTGAGCGGTTGTACAGTAAATTGCCGCCTTGACTCATATTTAGGCTTTCATGATAGATGATTCCAATTTGTGCATCGTGAAATCGGAGGAGGCCCGCTCTCTTTTTGACATGTTTCCATTCATTTGGTATCTGGTTGATTTGCATTAGTGTCACGGCTGAGCTGGTTAATAACCAACAATGTTTAAATGAGCAAACACACAGTGACATCGCAACGTATCAAAGTGTTCCGAGTAAGGATTGTGAGGCCATACGATGATTGCATGAATAGTGACCAATCTGTTAAAAAAATGGCATGATAAAGTCATGAATCATGAGTTCACACTGAAATATAATCCAAAATGCCAGTCAGTAACTGTGGAGTCAAACCGTACAGAAGGCAGATAGGAACTCAAGCCGTGTCACAGAGGAGTGGTACATGCTGACTGGGGTAATTAAATTCTACAGGACTTTAAAATCCTGGTAGGATATCACAGTCATTTGATTTTAGATTTCGTAAATCATATGACATCACTGATGCGAAAACTTTAACTTGGCTGTAAGTGTTGCAACACATCCCCGAACCATGGCAGACGTGTTGCATTGAAAATCCAATCGAAAATTTGTACGCTGTTATGGAATCGGATATAATTCGACAAACATTCGTAATAAAGGATCAAAACAAGTGACCCCAAAATGTAGTTTTACAATGCATGACTTTTCATGCAAAAACCGTGCGTGATTCTCGCATGAACGGGCTCTACTGCCTTATGTTGCAAATGAGACTCCTGACACTTGTCACTTAATGGTGCCGTTTATGTGAATTCACCCGCGTGCACTTAACACTGCAAATGTGCAAGTGTGACTGGCCAGATTATGCTATTGGATAGTCCTTCTAGTACCAGCAGATGGGTTGGACTAAACATTTTGGACTAAACATTAAATGTTTTTAGCAAGGAAAAAAACAACAAGAACTGTACAGTAGAATTTTTCAAGTCGAATGCTTTTCAATTCGAATAATTTAGCCTTCAACATTGTCTGCAAAAATACACCCCTAAAATTGCACGTTTTTACAGGAGACCTCGACATATCTCGTCCAACTTACATTGGACCGAAGGTTTACCCAAAATAGACGCCTCTAATGTCACACTAAAGCCAAAGTTGACGTGATGTCCCTTCCGAATATCTTGTGACACTTCAGCGCGTGAAGTATATGAAAGATTCACTTCACAATTGAGTTGAAGTTTATCGCAGTGGGAAGCAGACTTTCTCGACTCACAACTTGCATGAAATGGTAATAATTTATTCCCAAGAGTGTTTTGTTTTCATTTCATGGTGTGTTTCTTGGCTGTGTAGCTTGTAGTCATTTGAATGTTATTTATTATTATTATTTTTTTGTCCAATCAGATTTTAACTGGTGTTATGATGAAGTATAAAAAGTCCCTCTGGTCCCGGAGTAAAAGCCCAACTCACTGCCCACCATGGCTTTTTAGGTACACATTGTGCTTTTCCAGACTTGCCTCATTCAGAAACAACGGTGGCTTATGCTTCTAAATGAAAGGAAACCGCAATACTTCAAGATACAGAATTCCTTGAGAGTACACCTGGCGACGGACCTGCAACCATCCAACTGAGAGATGACCCAAGCCACGCCGCCCACATGGGGTCCAAATTTATTTGGTTTCAGGGTCTTTATTACCTGTGACCTTGTATCAAATAGGTAAGAAAATGTTTATGGTAGCTTAACTGCACCCATGTGCATTTTTTAAGTGCAGTGAAGATACACAACCTCCCTGGGGAGCGAAATGCAGAAGCAGTTCATAAATTATCATGCGAGACTGAGGCACCAAGACATTAATTAAGAGCACCTGTGGGCGTCCAGGTCTACATCTGTGACTTTCCGAGCTGGGCCAAGTTATATTATTTTATTTAAAAAAAAACATTTTATGTATCTCTGGATGAAAACAGCTGTGATTTATCAATTCACCGCTCCTCGTCACGCAACCCCCCCCCCCCCATCCTATGGAGAATTAATCAGCGGTCTGACAAATGCAGCGGGGCAGACAAAGAAAGAGAGGCAAGTTGAAGGTGGTGGAGCAAAGGCAGACAGAGATAAGGATGTCACAAGTCAAATTGGAAACAGGAGCTTTCAACTAGTCCAATTGGCACGAGAGCGGTGGCTCACAAAGCTTACGTGCTTACTGGTGACCAGTCCGAAGTGCAATTTGCCTTTTGCCCTAAATCAGATGCAATAGGCTCCAACTTAGTTTTGAAAATGGATGTATAGTTACACTCTTTATTACATTTTCATTCTCTGCAGCTTCCAATGTGGATCCATGCAGAACTCCCAAGCACACCTCCAGCACATATGTTGCCGGTATGCCTACAAACCCTGTCCTATTTTCACCCAGGCCCATTTGGAAGTGTATCCCAGTACTCCGTCAGTCTCTGAGGCCTGAGAATCCGGAACTTGGACATAACCCTCCCCGTGCCGGTCGGACTTGATCATTTTAGAAATGAAGCAGACAACTGGGAATTGAACCGTCTTGGTTTGAGGAAGTCACATATCTGCTCATGCAGTATGTGAAGGCAGATGGCAACCTTATCCTGAACCTTGGTTCTGTTTTGAGGTTTCTTCCTTAGAAAGAAGTTGTTCTTTTTTTTCCCCGAGCGCTTGCTCACCCCAAAGTTGGAAGCAAAGCGTTGTCCAACATGGCGATGATCAATTAAGATTCACCACAGGCACTTATCCAACCATTGAGTCAATAAATAACGACTCACATCTCAAAGCTTCGTCCGTCCAGTAAAACTCCGATTATACGCGCATGTGAAATGGATTGTATTTTTATGTTGTTGTTTTCTTCAAGATGTATTACGGTTTGATTGAGTTGAATTGAAGTGGTGGTCTTACACTCAGCCGGCAGGGTAGAACAACCCAAACCCGATGTGTTAACCTAACAGGAAGCCTGGAGGATACACTCTATTAGACCTGTACTTCCTGTTACTTTGAGGCATGTACAATTTATTAGCCCAGCGGCATACAGTGCACTCCTGCAGAGCGTGATGGATTTTCCTTTTTGTTCTCCAAAAAAAGACTGATCCAGTGCAACTCATGAAAGTAACATTTGTGTGTGTGTGTGTGTGGGGGGGGCTGATAAGGTGAATAAAAGAACCATCTGCAAGGCGCTCTGTAAAGCTTTGTGCCAAATGGTCTGGAAAGAATCGAACATCTTGGCGGTACTTCCTATGAATATGCGCAGATCCTTGTTCCGGTAATTCAGAGAAAAACGCAGGTGGATATGAAATCGATTCCATTGCCTGAAGGTCAGTGCGTGTCATTGCCGACATTACAAGCGCAGTAACTCTTCGGTACATTGTATGGAATAACAAGTTATTAGTTGTTGTTGTTTGAACTGTGCCAAAACATCTTTGTCACATTGAATTTTCACCTGGACATGGAGGATGTTTTGCAGTTTGGTTGCTTTTTATTTATTTATTTTTTTGCATAAATTGATTCAAAAATATGGAAATTGGCAGCATTGTGCAAAATGTCACTGGGAGTTAATGGCAAAAGGGAAGAAGCTATGGGAATGTCTGCTGGTTTTAGTGCGCATAGTTCATAGATCTTACATGAGGGAAGGAGCAAGAGGTGGTGACCAGGATGTGGAGGTTCCAAGAGAATTTTGCCAGCTCATTAGAGGCTAAATACTTGAATCTCTTCATAAGGGATGAAAAGGACAGTTTTACATGTGGGAGTGTTGTGTCATCAACCCGGATGGGGAGGCCCCCACTCTGCTATCAAACAATCTGTCTTCTCTGTCCAGCACATGTACATTTGTGTTGTCAAAAGAGTGCTCTTTCTCTTTGAGGTTCAGGTAGACATCTTAGTCTTTTCTTGAAGAGTTCCCCCCAATCTATTTTTTGACATGTGTCAGTTCAGCAGCTGCTCTGTCTCTCTCATTCTGTAGTGTACCGTACATCAGTAATGAGGTAAGTGCTCAAAGGAGAAACGTCTTCTAATGCAACCAGAACAGTCCAAATGCACTCAATTCATTTTGTGCTGAGAATCGATTGGTGCGGATGAATGAAAATATCCACAGGAACATTTTGTTTGGGATATCTTGAGGCTAAAAGCTCATCAAGAAAGGGAGTGATGCATTGTATGTGAAATGAGCCGACACAGAGACAGGCTGAACGTTAAGGCAAGCAACTGAGCAGTAGACCGATTTGTATCACATTTATCCCCTTCTAGGATTGCAAAGAGAAACTGCTCATGGGACAGTTACTGTACATATTTCAGTCGCTTGCTCATGGCAGTCAAACGACGAGAAAATAAGATGGAAGTCACGAGTGTGAAGTCGAGGAGGAGTTGGATAAGTTCAGGGTTGGTTCGGGAAGGAGGATGGTGAGACAGCACTTTTGAACAAGAGGTCTATCAGGATGAAGCGGGAGATAGGCGAGCCGTCTCCACGGCTGTCACCGTGATAGAGTATATAAGACAGAGTTGTCTCCAGCTATTATCACGCTGCAGTAAAACACCGCCGCCAGTTCAAAGCTCGGGCCCGTCCTTGCGCGCAGACACATTAAATGGCGCACATTCATCAGAAAACACAGATTCGGATATTTGAAGGACTGAGTAGTCTCACAAACCGTGCGTGTTGCTCAAGAGAAGAGTCTGCACTGTTAAAATTGTTTATTGCCTGGAGACAAACTAAAATGCTGTACTTGGCAACAGCGCATGACTTTCTGTGCCGTGGCCAGACACAAGTAGCACATGAAGTATTCGGCCTTTACGAAGATAATGTAGTGTAATCTCCGGACTTTTCTGTGGTTCCGTAGTTTTTGAACAAATTGTTGTTATGTAACGAGGAGCTTTCAAAAATTTTACAATTATTCCATCAACAAACTGACAAGATGTTTCTCCATTCAAATATAAAACAGGAAACAAAATAAAGACAACGCTAAGTCAAGTGCTCGAAGGTAAAAGTGTGTTTCAAGATGAGTTGTAAAAATGGAGAGAGAGAGTGGGCTTGCCTAATGTTCTGCTCAGAGCTCCGAGTGCTGCGCTGTCATCAGAAAGTCTCGACAAAGATTCAGGAAGACCGCGCAGTTCAAAAGCTCAAAGCGGGTCGAGAGTTTCCCTGTGAAGGCGGTTGTGCATATGAGGTTAATCCTCATGGACTCCATTTTTGTGAGAGCAGCTCAGTATCTCGTGTACGTGTCGAGCATGCCCCACAGATGTTATTAAGACGCCAAGTGCTTTTAACCCTATGTTGCATGGCTTCTGCAGGAGTTATTCAATTGTGGTTTGTTTTTAAATTTAGGGTAGATTATGGCCAAATATCATAATAAATTCACAATTTTGGGAAAACCAAAGTGCAGGTACTTGTGTGCATAATGGTCACTACAATTACCTTGCCAAAAAGCATGGCAGTACTGATAGGTAACACATAGAAACTGTTATTTATTGTGTTCTATATGTTCTATATACTCTTCTGCACAAGTACAATAGGGTATTTGGACCTTTTCATCTCACGGATAGAAATTATTCAACATTTTGTGGACCCTCTTTCACCTTTTCCTCCGCTGTTGCGCTGCGCTAGTGACATCTCGCGGTGGATTTAAAAACTAAAACTGGTAACTTGAATAACCAATATGAGTTAAAGTTGTGGTGACTGTAAGTAACCCGTATGCAACATAGGGTTAAATTCTCATCCCCAAATATACAGGTTGAGTTCCTCACTGGGAATTGGACTTAGGGTATTCGGTAAGACTGCGTATTGTGATTCTTTGTTTTAATCTGATCCGGCGTAAAATGAAGCGGCTCATTGTTGGAAGGAAAGGTGAATGGAGTCACGTCGGCTGGAATGACTTCATCGCATTTGACTGATTGATCGCCCACTCTGGTTGCGGTGCAAACACAACGAGGACAATTACACAACTTCCTCTGGATAAGTGAGTCCTCAAGTATTCTATTTTCTTCTCCTGATGGCCAAATACTGTCACAAACCTTCAACCATAAGCAGATGACACATTTGGAATATGATTTAGCCTTGTTGCCAAGTGACTATCAGCATGAAGCCATCGGTAAACACAATGGATGGGACCCAGAGGTCGAACACCGACACTGGGCCGGCGCGAGGGCCCTTGCCCCCGCTAAGAATCAGCAGAAGCCCTGCAGGAAACATCTGGAGGAGGCTGTCTGTGCAAACAGATGTCGGAATGAGATAAGAAGCCTTGTGAGTGAGGACTCAGCCTCCCACCTCAATGTGATGGGGCTTTGGAACATCCAGGTGGGCTGCAGCCTTGGCTCGAGCGGCTCAAAGGTCCAAATAATCAAACCCCCCCTACACACTACCATCTGCTTGGTATGACGCTGTAACCTGTGCTCCATTGTTTCTGCTCCCATTTTGATCTATTGTCAGCCAGACCCTCCAGAGACCATCTTCATACAATGTTTTTGCATCTCCAGGTCACCATTCACATCACTTCCTGCCAGTGTTTGGACACAACTTGGGTAACAAATGGCCTTCTGCATCAGTGGACGGGCCATTGACTGCTCTTGCTTATTGAAGTTCTTTGTGGTTAAATGAAGATTTTATACAGTGTGTGTATGATTTCCATGTTATTTGATGAAAAATTAGAAAGTATAATGCCGATTACAATGTAAAACTGAACAAAAGTTACTTGGGCGGGATTTCATACTTTTTATACTCTTCCATATTTCTTGGAATTAATTGATCATTGATAAACAAAATGTGTACCGGACGAAACACCAAAGTCTCCGGGATTGATTTTGCCTCGTGTCATTTTCATATTTTGTGTCAGTGTCGAGTTAAAAAATAGTTTTGAGTTTGTGAGCGGCGTTGTCCCTTGAATTTTGTGTGACTAAAGTCAGAATATTGCAAGAATGTCAGAATTGAAGGAGGAAAAATCTTGTTGGTGCAGAACTATTTCTTGAATAACAACAACAGAATTTTCAACAGGAGGCCCGGTGGACCAGTGGTTAGCGCATCAACCTCACAGTGCAGAGGTCGTGGGTTGGATCTCGGCTACGGCCTTCCCTTGTGGAGTTTGCATGTTCTCCCCGTGCCTGCGTGGGTTTTCTCCGGGTACTCCAGGTACCTCACACATTCCAAAAACATGCATGGCAGGCTGATTGAACACTCTAAATCAGTGGTCTCAAACGTGCGGGCCAACTGCGGCCCCCGGGATGATAATTTGCGGCCCCCGTCTTAATATGAAAGATTAATATTAGTGCGGCCCGCAAGATTGATATGAATGACTCTTGTTGTGTGCGGAGCTGAACGAACCAATCACGGTGAGGTATTGACCCGATTCCGCCCCGCCCATTTTTTAGAGGAAATAACATCTGAATAAGGGGATGTGCTCTACTTCACTGAGGTACGTTGGCTCAGGAGGGGAAACGCATTGAAGACATTTTTTTGAGTTGAGAGCAGAAGTAAAAGACTTCATGGAGAAGGACAGAGTGGCTTCTTTTGAAAATTATTTGATTTAATTCATTGTTTTGTGATAAAAAAATAAAGATATTTGAGAACATTGGAATGATTTATCAGCGCTTTTCTTGTGGAAACCCTGATGCGGCCCAGCCTCACCCAGACTCTGCCTCCAGTGGCCCCCAGCTAAATTGAGTTTGAGACCCCTGCTCTAAATTGTCCCTAGGTGAGTGTGACTGGGTGTGAGTGTGAGCGCGGATGGTTGTTCATCTGTGTGTGCCCTGCGATTGGCTGGCAACCGGTTCAGGGTGTCCCCCGCCTACTGCCCGAAGACAGCTGGGGTAGGCTCCAGCACGCCCCCGTCACCCTTGTGAGGATAAAGCGGAACAGAAAATAGATGGATGGATGTGAATTTTTACTATCAGAAAATTTTCGAGTTACCTCCCTAACAAATTTTGACACGTCAACATCATCACCATAAAATTACAATTTCGTTCTTATAGTTTTGTCATTTTCCTTTCAGTGTACCCTAAAATCCTTTGTATTCACGTGGCTGTTGACTTGGAGTTTGTAGTGCTAGTTTCCAACCTTTAACTCACAATCATCGCCCAGACCTGTGGAGACATTTGAAGACATTTCTTGAGCGGCTTCAAAGAGAGAAAATAAGATACAAAGGATGAAAGAAAAGTGTGTCACTCATGCAGATGAGTTGAAGCCACAAGGGAGGGCTGGTTCCTGTTCTACTATAAAAAAAAAAGTTTCCCTGAGGACCCAAAAGATGTCAACTGGAATCCACAGAATGTTTGACAATCGCGCACAAATGCACGGCAACTGCATGGATATTCATAAATTGCTAAATGAAAAGCGCTTGCTAGCACGTAAATATCCAGAACATTAACAAATACCCTTTTTTTTTTCCTGTGCAAAAGTTTGCATGAGGTTTTCGCTGACTTTGTAAGTTTTCTGGGTTAAAATAAAAATAGATAAATAAAAACATACCTTCAGAATTGAGCTAATTTAATTTGAATGTTTTGATGGTTGGTGAGTCTTAGCATTCATAAATGGAAATGGATTCTCATGATAAAAAATGGTATTATCCTAAAAGTAAGAACAACAGTAATACTATATTCTTATTATTATTGCTGTTGTTGTTATTGTTATCATATTTATTATATTTTCAAACTCACCCCACTGGCTGCAGCACAGCTATGGTCAGGGTGCGGTCACACACGGATGCGAAAAATCAGGGTGGAAGATGATTGCCAATTGTGCACTTTACGGCCGTGATCTGTGATTGCCCATCCGCACATGGAGGTCTGCTTATAAATGTACTTTGTGCACTTTGATCTCTTGCGTGGAATCCGGCAAGTCAGTTTCTCTGCTTCGAGGCCTCGCGTGCCGAATTTAAAAGATTCAGAAGGCTGAAGGCTGTGTTCACGCGCACAACGCCGCAAACTGCCGTTTTTGGGGTTTTTAAACTGTGCGCGTCTGCGAAAATATCAAAACAAAGGAAACCCCGCCTCTGTGTACAGTTTGATTTATGGTTTGGCCTTATCTTGTGCTGTCATGTCGAAAGTATGAAGATAGTTATGCGTACCTTTGGACTCATTGTCGTTGTTTGACGCGCTTCAAATGCGATGCTTGTCCTTTTCTCACCCAAAAAAAAAAACAAATTTAAAAGCATGACAATAGCATAAGTCGTGAATCATTTTGTGACAATGACGTACCGGTGATGAACTGCATCTGATTCACACTTCCTCACATTCATACTGCAACAGCCCCACCCTCTTATTAATTGAGAACTTTTACCACAACTACCCTCGGGATGACCACGGGTTGGCCGCGCAAACAGGAAGTAGAGAAGAGGTCAGTCAATGAAAGGAGGAAGTGCTGGCAAACAGCGACAATGCAGACAGGAAAACAGCCCCCTCTTTTTCCCATTATAAATAGGAACAGACCCCCGCAGTGCTGTGTTGGAGGTCATGAATGAAGTGATGGGAAACAATAAGGGTGCAAGGACACTGTTTGACCAGCGTAGGTGTAGGCTGAGATAGCAGAACGTCACGGGTCAGCGGGGACACCAGCAAGCTCGACAAAACAGCGGAAAACGAACCTCCGTGTTGACACAGTGACAATTTTTAATTTGAGTTGGATCCCTTTTTGTTTTTTTTTGCATCCACGATTCATTTCTACATCATCAAGTGTGTTGCATTCTAAAGCCATAGAGACGAATAAAACAATTCCCAAGGCAAAAGCATCTCATTTACTTCAGTTGTGATGAGATTTGATGTCCAAAAAAAAAAAAAAAGCCAGAGGGTTCTTAATATCAAAAAGGTATAATTTTATACATCCATCCATTTTCTAACCCACTTAGGGTCGCGGGGCGTTCTGGAGCCGATCCCAGCTGTCTTCGAGCAGGAGGCGGACACACCCTGAACTGGTTCCCAGCCAATCACAGGTCACACAGTCAATTGCAATCACCCTGTGACTGATTGCTTTCCTGGCTTTAGTCCAAATTCTGTCGGGGTGAACAGTCGAGAAAAAGTATGAATGAATGGATATCATTGAGCGAAAAGTACCAGAGGAAAATTGTCAAGAGGTTACAAACAAAAAAAACAACTGACAAATCCCTACAGACAATCTTCTTGGCAGCGGTAATAAGGGGATGGTACCCCAACAACTGGGAACTAACACGCTATTGCACATGGAGAGACCCACATAGGAGATTCTTGTCCCCAAGGATCCGCTTCAGGGAGTACATCAGACACAGATTACAGGGCAGCATCCAAGGCCTTTCACCTTCGAGCTGTTAACAGCCATGCCTGTGATCCCAAAGCCCCCCCCTGTAAAAGACCCTCTGGGGTTTAGGACTGTAACCGGAGACTTGGAATAACAGAGGCGGGAGGCACCATGCGGAGCGGCCTCATGTGGCCAGCCGGACTCTGCCGCACCCTCTCTTCGGCCAGGGTCGAGGTCAGAGGGTGCGAGGACTTTTTCACTCCTTTCCCCCATTCACCCTGTCTATCTCTTGCCCCCTCCCATTGTCAGATGTAGATCAGACAGTCAGGGGGTCAGGCCAAGATGTGTCCCGGGGGCTGTGGTAGATGGACACAGGGGCTCAGGTCAGATCCCCACCCTCCCAATTGTAAGACAATTAATCAAGATGCCTTGACAAGACCAAGTGTCAATTTCAATGTATTCGGGTCATTTTGCATAAATGGCTGGAGCAAACATGAGTGTCAAGGTTTGTGAAGGATTCTTTTTTAGTGTGTGCAGTCGTGTCTCAACAAAGTTCAGTGCTGTCTCCACTGGATGCTGTGCTAAGGGGGATTTCCAAATGCAATGCATGATCACATTTGTGACCTGCAGTCCCGACCACCAAGGTACCTATGATTGAGCACAAACATCATTTGTGCACTCCTTTGTCCCACACCTCTTAAAATTTCAAACAAACAATATCACTCAATTTGAGTTTGCTCTTCTCTGTTGAAGAACAGTGGATTTTACACCCTGGATTAGTCTAGATCAGGTGTGCTCAAACTTTTGTGACCTAAAATCTACTTTTGGATGTGCAAACCTCGACCCATTACCGCATGCACTTGCACACACGTGCCATGATGAGCAACACCCATAACGGCCCCTAAGATGAACGAAACAGAAAGATAAAGTAGACACAAGAGTTGATTTGTTTGTGAAAAGGATTTCCTGCCTACCTGAGTGGGAGACTTTGATGCGCCTTAGAATCCAATGCGCCTTATACAGGTATATGGATCAATATTCTGATTTCTTGCACATAGTATTTTAAATGCTCTGTAAAGCGCTTTGTTACAGCTGCAGCGGTAAGCGCTATGTAAATGAAGCTGTATTGTATTGTATTTCTTTCGCATAGCTCCATCTAGTGGATGCATAAGGCAACCGCAACCACTATTGTAGCTTCTATTCTATGCGCCTTATAATGCGGTGCGCCCTATATATGAAAACAGTTTTAGAATATGCTGTTCATTGAAGTTGCGCCTTATACTCCATAGCGCCTTATAGTGCGGAAGATACAGTATTCTACAATCTCCACTTTAATCATGTTTTTCTGCTCTCAGTTTCCTCTGAAATTAAATTCACAGAAGCTTACAGCGACATATTGAAAAAGAAATGACAAAAACCCTCATTCTGTACCATGTCTTTTTAGTGTCTTGTTACAACTGATGATTTCAGTGTCGAGTGGTTTGCGCGGTTTCACATGACTACGAAGAACAAGGAATACCCACTGCCCCAAACTGAAGCGAGTAGCGCTGCGCCAAGGCAGTCAAATCGAAAACTTGAACTGAGTGGTGGTTGATTTTGAACCCCACACTTGTGAGTTTTTTTATGATTGATTTGCTTGCATAAGTTTTTTTTCCCCTCCTCCGAAACATCACATCTTCAAGCGGTTTGGTAAACAAATTCTAAGACTCCCACGGGTATGCAGCTCAGCTAACCACAGAGTCTTATATGTTCAGCCAAAGAAAATTCAAATGCAAAGGTACTGCAGTACACACATACACACACACACACACACACACACACACAGACTCAGCATCGTTCAGCAAAAATAAATACAAATAACAATCACCTGTTGCTTGTACCACAAAGTGTACAATGAATTTGAATTAGAGCATCTCCCAGGCAACAGTTCAACAACATCAGCAGTGACCCAGAAAAAATATGAAATGAACACTGCCTTCCTGCAACACACCATTCACCAATGAGCAGTGTTGTGGTCCTCTAGCCAGTCCTCGAGGCCAAGGACCGGCTCGAGGACCGAAAGTCGGTCCTTGGTCCTTGGCCTTGGCCTCGGAGGCAAGTCCAGTAGTGATGTGACGTCACAATCTCGTTTAATCTTAAAAGTGCATTACTATATATTTCAAGACCAATTACTTGTTCAGGTTTTGTGCTTTTGTACAGTCAGTGGGATCAGTTGCTCGGTTTTCATCCATAATCCGTTCCAGAAGGCTGTTCGAAAACCGAATTGTTCGAAAACCGAAACCACGCTCTTTTTAAGATAAAAGTTTAAATTTTTTATTTTGAACACGTCTGCTCACAATGTAAAGCAACACGAGGAAGCATCACTTGCTCGTGTACCCGAAGAAGCGTGTCTTCCTCGTATAAGGAAGGCGAGAGGAGTCAAATGGTGTATTCAAGTGCGCTCAGTTTGTTCGAGAACCGAAATTTGTTCGTCATCCGAGGTATTAAAACTCAAAATTTTTGGTCGAAAACCGAATTGGTCGAGAACTGAGACGTTTTCGCCGAAAAAAACGACCATATTTGGCAAGGCGTTTTTAGCCGAAATAAAACGACCATGTATAGTCAAGCATTTATAGCCAAAAAAACCGACCATGTATAGTAAGTCGTTTTTAGACGAAAAAACGACTATGTATAGTAAGGCGTTTTTAGATGAAAATAACGACCATGTATAGTAAGGCGTTTTAACAGGAAAAAACGACCATGTATAATAAGGCATTTAAAAAAAAAAAAAAAACAGGACAATGTATAGTAAGGAAATTTTTGCCAAAAAAAACGACCATCTATCGTAAGGCAAAAAACGCCTTACGAAACATGGTCGTTTTTTTCAGCTAAAAACGCCTTACTATACATGGTAGTTTTTCCTGTTAAAACGCCTTACTATACATGGTTGTTTTTGGTTAAAAATGCCTTACTATACATGGTCGTTTTTCCGCTAAAAACGCCTTACTATACATGGTTGTTTTTGGTTAAAAATGCCTTACTATACATGGTGGGTTTTTTGACAAAAACGCCTTACTATACATGGTTGTTTTTGGTTAAAAATGCCTTACTATACATGGTCGTTTTTATTAAAAGCGCCTACTATACATGGTTGTTTTTGGTAAAAATGCCTTACTATACATGGTCGTTTTTGGTTAAAAATGCCTTACTATACATGGTTGTTTTTGGTTAAAAATGCCTTACTATACATGGTTGTTTTTGGTTGAAAATGCCTTACTATACATGGTCGTTTTTCGGCTAAAAGCGCCTTACTATACATGGTTGTTTTTGTTAAAAATGCCTTACTATACATGGTTGGTTTTTGTTAAAAATGCCTTACTATACATGGTCGTTTTTGGGTTAAAAATGCCTTACTATACATGGTTGTTTTTGGTTAAAAATGCCTTACTATACATGGTCGTTTTTGGTTAAAATGCCTTACTATACATGGTTGTTTTTGGCTAAAATGCCTTACTATACATGGTTGTTTTTGGTTAAAAATGCCTTACTATACATGGTCGTTTTTATTTAAAACGCCTTACTATACATGGTTGTTTTTGGTTAAAAATGCCTTACTATACATGGTCGTTTTTTCGTTAAAACGCCTTACTATACATGGTTGTTTTTTGGTTAAAAATGCCTTACTATACATGGTCGTTTTTGGTTAAAAACGCCTTACTATACATGGTTGTTTTTGGTTAAAAATGCCTTACTATACATGGTCGGTTTTTTGGCTAAAACGCCTTACTATACATGGTTGTTTTTGGTTAAAAATGCCTTACTATACATGGTCGTTTTTTTTTAAAACGCCTTACTATACATGGTTGTTTTTGGTTAAAAATGCCTTACTATACATGGTCGTTTTTTGCTAAAAACGCCTTACTATACATGGTTGTTTTTGGTTAAAAATGCCTTACTATACATGGTCGTTTTTGGTTAAAAATGCCTTACTATACATGGTTGTTTTTGGTTAAAATGCCTTACTATACATGGTTGTTTTTGGTTAAAAATGCCTTACTATACATGGTTGTTTTTGGTTAAAAATGCCTTACTATACATGGTCGTTTTTGGTTAAAAAGCCTTACTATACATGGTTGTTTTTGGTTAAAAATGCCTTACTATACATGGTCGTTTTTGGCTAAAAACGCCCTACTATACATGGTTGTTTTTGGTTAAAAATGCCTTACTATACATGGTCGTTTTTGGCTAAAACGCCTTACTATACATGGTTGTTTTTGGTTAAAAATGCCTTACTATACATGGTCGTTTTTTTTTAAAAACGCCTTACTATACATGGTTGTTTTTGGTTAAAAATGCCTTACTATACATGGTCGTTTTTCGCTAAAAACGCCTTACTATACATGGTTGTTTTTGGTTAAAAATGCCTTACTATACATGGTCGTTTTTGGCTAAAAACGCCTTACTATACATGGTTGTTTTTGGTTAAAAATGCCTTACTATACATGGTCGTTTTTGGCTAAAAACGCCTTACTATACATGGTTGTTTTTGGTAAAAATGCCTTACTATACATGGTTGTTTTTGGTTAAAAATGCCTTACTATACATGGTTGTTTTTGGTTAAAAATGCCTTACTATACATGGTTGTTTTTGGTTAAAAATGCCTTACTATACATGGTCGTTTTTGGCTAAAACGCCTTACTATACATGGTTGTTTTTGGTTAAAAATGCCTTACTATACATGGTCGTTTTTATTTAAAACGCCTTACTATACATGGTTGTTTTTGGTTAAAAATGCCTTACTATACATGGTCGTTTTTCGGCTAAAAACGCCTTACTATACATGGTTGTTTTTGTTAAAAATGCCTTACTATACATGGTCGTTTTTCGGCTAAAAACGCCTTACTATACATGGTTGTTTTTGGTTAAAAATGCCTTACTATACATGGTCGTTTTTAGGCTAAAAACGCCTTACTATACATGGTTGTTTTTGGTTAAAAATGCCTTACTATACATGGTCGTTTTTTGGCTAAAAACGCCTTACTATACATGGTTGTTTTTGGTTAAAAATGCCTTACTATACATGGTCGTTTTTGGCTAAAAACGCCTTACTATACATGGTTGTTTTTGGTTAAAAATGCCTTACTATACATGGTCGTTTTTCGCTAAAAACGCCTTACTATACATGGTTGTTTTTGGTTAAAAATGCCTTACTATACATGGTCGTTTTTTGGCTAAAAACGCCTTACTATACATGGTTGTTTTTGGCTAAAAACGCCTTACTATACATGGTTGTTTTTGGTTAAAAATGCCTTACTATACATGGTCGTTTTTGGCTAAAAACGCCTTACTATACATGGTTGTTTTTGGTTAAAAATGCCTTACTATACATGGTCGTTTTTTGGCTAAAAACGCCTTACTATACATGGTTGTTTTTGGTTAAAAATGCCTTACTATACATGGTGGTTTTTTGCTTAAAAACGCCTTACTATACATGGTTGTTTTTGGTTAAAAATGCCTTACTATACATGGTCGTTTTTGGCTAAAAACGCCTTACTATACATGGTTGTTTTTGGTTAAAAATGCCTTACTATACATGGTCGTTTTTCCGGCAAAAAACGCCTTACTATACATGGTTGTTTTTTTGGTTAAAAATGCCTTACTATACATGGTCGTTTTTTTCGGCTAAAAACGCCCTACTATACATGGTTGTTTTTTTGGTTAAAAATGCCTTACTATACATGGTTGTTTTTTTGGTTAAAAATGCCTTACTATACATGGTCGTTTTTTTCGGCTAAAAACGCCCTACTATACATGGTTGTTTTTTTGGTTAAAAATGCCTTACTATACATGGTTGTTTTTTTGGTTAAAAATGCCTTACTATACATGGTCGTTTTTTTTCGGCTAAAAACGCCTTACTATACATGGTTGTTTTTTTGGTTAAAAATGCCTTACTATACATGGTTGTTTTTGGTTAAAAATGCCTTACTATACATGGTCGTTTTTGGTTAAAAATGCCTTACTATACATGGTTGTTTTTGGTTAAAAATGCCTTACTATACATGGTCGTTTTTTTTAAAAACGCCTTACTATACATGGTTGTTTTTGGTTAAAAATGCCTTACTATACATGGTCGTTTTTGTTAAAACGCCTTACTATACATGGTTGTTTTTGGTTAAAAATGCCTTACTATACATGGTTGTTTTTGGTTAAAAATGCCTTACTATACATGGTTGTTTTTGGTTAAAAATGCCTTACTATACATGGTTGTTTTTGGTTAAAAATGCCTTACTATACATGGTTGGTTTTTGTTAAAAATGCCTTACTATACATGGTCGTTTTTGGCTAAAAATGCCTTACTATACATGGTTGTTTTTGGTTAAAAATGCCTTACTATACATGGTCGTTTTTGGTTAAAAATGCCTTACTATACATGGTTGTTTTTGGTTAAAAACGCCTTACTATACATGGTTGTTTTTGGTTAAAAATGCCTTACTATACATGGTCGTTTTTATTTAAAACGCCTTACTATACATGGTTGTTTTTGGTTAAAAATGCCTTACTATACATGGTCGTTTTTATTAAAAACGCCTTACTATACATGGTTGTTTTTGGTTAAAAATGCCTTACTATACATGGTCGTTTTTAGGCTAAAACGCCTTACTATACATGGTTGTTTTTGGTTAAAAATGCCTTACTATACATGGTCGTTTTTTTGGCTAAAAACGCCTTACTATACATGGTTGTTTTTGGTTAAAAATGCCTTACTATACATGGTCGTTTTTCGGCTAAAAACGCCTTACTATACATGGTTGTTTTTGGTTAAAAATGCCTTACTATACATGGTCGTTTTTCGCTAAAAACGCCTTACTATACATGGTTGTTTTTGGTTAAAAATGCCTTACTATACATGGTCGTTTTTAGGCTAAAAACGCCCTACTATACATGGTTGTTTTTGGTTAAAAATGCCTTACTATACATGGTCGTTTTTCGCTAAAAACGCCTTACTATACATGGTTGTTTTTGGTTAAAAATGCCTTACTATACATGGTCGTTTTTCGCTAAAAACGCCTTACTATACATGGTTGTTTTTGGTTAAAAATGCCTTACTATACATGGTCGTTTTTTTTCGCTAAAACGCCTTACTATACATGGTTGTTTTTGGTTAAAAATGCCTTACTATACATGGTCGTTTTTGGCTAAAAACGCCTTACTATACATGGTTGTTTTTGGTTAAAAATGCCTTACTATACATGGTCGTTTTTGGCTAAAAACGCCTTACTATACATGGTTGTTTTTGGTTAAAAATGCCTTACTATACATGGTCGTTTTTCCGCTAAAAACGCCTTACTATACATGGTTGTTTTTGGTTAAAAATGCCTTACTATACATGGTCGTTTTTTTTTAAAACGCCTTACTATACATGGTTGTTTTTGGTTAAAAATGCCTTACTATACATGGTCGTTTTTGGCTAAAAACGCCTTACTATACATGGTTGTTTTTGGTTAAAAATGCCTTACTATACATGGTTGTTTTTGGTTAAAACGCCTTACTATACATGGTTGTTTTTGGTTAAAAATGCCTTACTATACATGGTTGTTTTTGGTTAAAAATGCCTTACTATACATGGTCGTTTTTGGTTAAAACGCCTTACTATACATGGTTGTTTTTGGTTAAAAATGCCTTACTATACATGGTCGTTTTTGGCTAAAAACGCCTTACTATACATGGTTGTTTTTGGTTAAAAATGCCTTACTATACATGGTCGTTTTTGGCTAAAACGCCTTACTATACATGGTTGTTTTTGTTAAAAATGCCTTACTATACATGGTCGTTTTTGGCTAAAAACGCCTTACTATACATGGTTGTTTTTGGTTAAAAATGCCTTACTATACATGGTCGTTTTTGGCTAAAACGCCTTACTATACATGGTTGTTTTTGGTTAAAAATGCCTTACTATACATGGTCGTTTTTTGGCTAAAAACGCCTTACTATACATGGTTGTTTTTGGTTAAAAATGCCTTACTATACATGGTCGTTTTTGGCTAAAAACGCCTTACTATACATGGTTGTTTTTGGTTAAAAATGCCTTACTATACATGGTCGTTTTTTCGCTAAAAACGCCTTACTATACATGGTTGTTTTTGGTTAAAAATGCCTTACTATACATGGTCGTTTTTGGTTAAAAATGCCTTACTATACATGGTTGTTTTTGGTTAAAAACGCCTTACTATACATGGTTGTTTTTGGTTAAAAATGCCTTACTATACATGGTCGTTTTTTGGCTAAAAACGCCTTACTATACATGGTTGTTTTTGGTTAAAAATGCCTTACTATACATGGTCGTTTTTGGCTAAAAACGCCTTACTATACATGGTTGTTTTTGGTTAAAAATGCCTTACTATACATGGTCGTTTTTTGCTAAAAACGCCTTACTATACATGGTTGTTTTTGGTTAAAAATGCCTTACTATACATGGTCGTTTTTTTTAAAACGCCTTACTATACATGGTTGTTTTTGGTTAAAAATGCCTTACTATACATGGTCGTTTTTTTCGGCTAAAAACGCCTTACTATACATGGTTGTTTTTTTGGTTAAAAATGCCTTACTATACATGGTCGTTTTTTTCGGCTAAAAACGCCCTACTATACATGGTTGTTTTTTTGGTTAAAAAAGCCTTACTATACATGGTTGTTTTTTTGGTTAAAAATGCCTTACTATACATGGTTGTTTTTTTCGGCTAAAAACGCCTTACTATACATGGTTGTTTTTTTGGTTAAAAATGCCTTACTATACATGGTTGTTTTTGGTTAAAAATGCCTTACTATACATGGTCGTTTTTGGTTAAAAACGCCTTACTATACATGGTTGTTTTTTGTTAAAAATGCCTTACTATACATGGTTGTTTTTTGGTTAAAAATGCCTTACTATACATGGTTGTTTTTGGTTAAAAACGCCTTACTATACATGGTTGTTTTTGGTTAAAAATGCCTTACTATACATGGTCGTTTTTGGTTAAAAACGCCTTACTATACATGGTTGTTTTTTGGTTAAAAATGCCTTACTATACATGGTCGTTTTTGGTTAAAAACGCCTTACTATACATGGTCGTTTTTGGCTAAAAACGCCTTACTATACATGGTTGTTTTTGGTTAAAAATGCCTTACTATACATGGTCGTTTTTTGGCTAAAAACGCCTTACTATACATGGTTGTTTTTGGTTAAAAATGCCTTACTATACATGGTCGTTTTTGGCTAAAAACGCCTTACTATACATGGTTGTTTTTGGTTAAAAATGCCTTACTATACATGGTCGTTTTTCGCTAAAAACGCCTTACTATACATGGTTGTTTTTGGTTAAAAATGCCTTACTATACATGGTCGTTTTTTTGGCTAAAAACGCCTTACTATACATGGTTGTTTTTGGTTAAAAATGCCTTACTATACATGGTCGTTTTTGGCTAAAAACGCCTTACTATACATGGTTGTTTTTGGTAAAAATGCCTTACTATACATGGTCGTTTTTTGGTTAAAAACGCCTTACTATACATGGTTGTTTTTGGTTAAAAATGCCTTACTATACATGGTTGTTTTTGGTTAAAAATGCCTTACTATACATGGTTGTTTTTGGTTAAAAACGCCTTACTATACATGGTTGTTTTTGGTTAAAAATGCCTTACTATACATGGTCGTTTTTGGTTAAAAATGCCTTACTATACATGGTTGTTTTTGTTAAAAATGCCTTACTATACATGGTTGTTTTTTGTTAAAAATGCCTTACTATACATGGTCGTTTTTGGTTAAAAACGCCTTACTATACATGGTTGTTTTTGGTTAAAAATGCCTTACTATACATGGTCGTTTTTGGTTAAAAATGCCTTACTATACATGGTTGTTTTTTTTTTAAAAACGCCTTACTATACATGGTTGTTTTTGGTTAAAAATGCCTTACTATACATGGTCGTTTTTGGCTAAAACGCCTTACTATACATGGTTGTTTTTGGTTAAAAATGCCTTACTATACATGGTCGTTTTTTCGTTAAAAACGCCTTACTATACATGGTCGTTTTTGGCTAAAAACGCCTTACTATACATGGTTGTTTTTGGTTAAAAATGCCTTACTATACATGGTCGTTTTTTGGCTAAAAACGCCTTACTATACATGGTTGTTTTTTGTTAAAAATGCCTTACTATACATGGTCGTTTTTGGCTAAAAACGCCTTACTATACATGGTTGTTTTTGGTTAAAAATGCCTTACTATACATGGTCGTTTTTTTTAAAAACGCCTTACTATACATGGTTGTTTTTTGGTTAAAAATGCCTTACTATACATGGTCGTTTTTTCGCTAAAAACGCCTTACTATACATGGTTGTTTTTGGTTAAAAATGCCTTACTATACATGGTCGTTTTTCGGCTAAAAACGCCTTACTATACATGGTTGTTTTTGGTTAAAAATGCCTTACTATACATGGTCGTTTTTTCGCTAAAAACGCCTTACTATACATGGTTGTTTTTGGTTAAAAATGCCTTACTATACATGGTCGTTTTTTCGGCTAAAACGCCTTACTATACATGGTTGTTTTTGGTTAAAAATGCCTTACTATACATGGTCGTTTTTTTGGCTAAAAACGCCTTACTATACATGGTTGTTTTTGGTTAAAAATGCCTTACTATACATGGTCGTTTTTCCGCTAAAAACGCCTTACTATACATGGTTGTTTTTGGTTAAAAATGCCTTACTATACATGGTCGTTTTTGGCTAAAACGCCTTACTATACATGGTTGTTTTTGGTTAAAAACGCCTTACTATACATGGTTGTTTTTGGTTAAAAATGCCTTACTATACATGGTCGTTTTTGGTTAAAAACGCCTTACTATACATGGTTGTTTTTGGTTAAAAATGCCTTACTATACATGGTCGTTTTTTGTTAAAAACGCCTTACTATACATGGTTGTTTTTGGTTAAAAATGCCTTACTATACATGGTCGTTTTTGGTTAAAAACGCCTTACTATACATGGTTGTTTTTGGTTAAAAACGCCTTACTATACATGGTTGTTTTTGGTTAAAAATGCCTTACTATACATGGTCGTTTTTTGGCTAAAAACGCCTTACTATACATGGTTGTTTTTGGTTAAAAATGCCTTACTATACATGGTCGTTTTTTCGCTAAAAACGCCTTACTATACATGGTTGTTTTTGGTTAAAAATGCCTTACTATACATGGTTGTTTTTTCGCTAAAAACGCCTTACTATACATGGTTGTTTTTGGTTAAAAATGCCTTACTATACATGGTCGTTTTTGGCTAAAACGCCTTACTATACATGGTTGTTTTTTGTTAAAAATGCCTTACTATACATGGTCGTTTTTGGCTAAAAACGCCTTACTATACATGGTTGTTTTTGGTTAAAAATGCCTTACTATACATGGTCGTTTTTTCGCTAAAAACGCCTTACTATACATGGTTGTTTTTGGTTAAAAATGCCTTACTATACATGGTCGTTTTTTCGCTAAAAACGCCTTACTATACATGGTTGTTTTTGGTTAAAAATGCCTTACTATACATGGTCGTTTTTCGCTAAAAACGCCTTACTATACATGGTTGTTTTTGGTTAAAAATGCCTTACTATACATGGTCGTTTTTTGGCTAAAACGCCTTACTATACATGGTTGTTTTTGGTTAAAAATGCCTTACTATACATGGTCGTTTTTTTCGCTAAAAACGCCTTACTATACATGGTTGTTTTTGGTTAAAAATGCCTTACTATACATGGTCGTTTTTGGCTAAAACGCCTTACTATACATGGTTGTTTTTGGTTAAAAATGCCTTACTATACATGGTCGTTTTTTTGGCTAAAAACGCCTTACTATACATGGTTGTTTTTGGTTAAAAATGCCTTACTATACATGGTCGTTTTTCGCTAAAACGCCTTACTATACATGGTTGTTTTTGGTTAAAAATGCCTTACTATACATGGTCGTTTTTTGGCTAAAACGCCTTACTATACATGGTTGTTTTTGGTTAAAAATGCCTTACTATACATGGTCGTTTTTTGGCTAAAAACGCCTTACTATACATGGTTGTTTTTGGTTAAAAATGCCTTACTATACATGGTCGTTTTTTTTAAAAACGCCTTACTATACATGGTTGTTTTTGGTTAAAAATGCCTTACTATACATGGTCGTTTTTGGTTAAAAACGCCTTACTATACATGGTTGTTTTTGGTTAAAAACGCCTTACTATACATGGTCGTTTTTGGTTAAAAATGCCTTACTATACATGGTCGTTTTTGGTTAAAAATGCCTTACTATACATGGTCGTTTTTTGTTAAAAACGCCTTACTATACATGGTTGTTTTTTTGTTAAAAATGCCTTACTATACATGGTCGTTTTTTGGCTAAAAACGCCTTACTATACATGGTTGTTTTTGGTTAAAAATGCCTTACTATACATGGTCGTTTTTGGCTAAAAACGCCTTACTATACATGGTTGTTTTTGGTTAAAAACGCCTTACTATACATGGTTGTTTTTGGTTAAAAATGCCTTACTATACATGGTCGTTTTTGGCTAAAACGCCTTACTATACATGGTTGTTTTTTGGTTAAAAATGCCTTACTATACATGGTCGTTTTTGGTTAAAACGCCTTACTATACATGGTTGTTTTTGGCTAAAAATGCCTTACTATACATGGTTGTTTTTGGTTAAAAACGCCTTACTATACATGGTCGTTTTTGGTTAAAAACGCCTTACTATACATGGTTGTTTTTGGTTAAAAATGCCTTACTATACATGGTCGTTTTTGGCTAAAAACGCCTTACTATACATGGTTGTTTTTGGTTAAAAATGCCTTACTATACATGGTCGTTTTTTGCTAAAAACGCCTTACTATACATGGTTGTTTTTGGTTAAAAATGCCTTACTATACATGGTCGTTTTTTGGCTAAAAACGCCTTACTATACATGGTTGTTTTTGGTTAAAAATGCCTTACTATACATGGTCGTTTTTTGCTAAAAACGCCTTACTATACATGGTTGTTTTTTGGTTAAAAATGCCTTACTATACATGGTCGTTTTTTGTTAAAAACGCCTTACTATACATGGTTGTTTTTGGTTAAAAATGCCTTACTATACATGGTCGTTTTTTGGCTAAAACGCCTTACTATACATGGTTGTTTTTTGGTTAAAAATGCCTTACTATACATGGTCGTTTTTGGTTAAAAACGCCTTACTATACATGGTTCGTTTTTTGGTTAAAAATGCCTTACTATACATGGTTGTTTTTGGTTAAAAATGCCTTACTATACATGGTCGTTTTTGGTTAAAAACGCCTTACTATACATGGTTGTTTTTGGTTAAAAATGCCTTACTATACATGGTCGTTTTTTTGGCTAAAAACGCCTTACTATACATGGTTGTTTTTGGTTAAAAATGCCTTACTATACATGGTCGTTTTTTGGCTAAAAACGCCTTACTATACATGGTTGTTTTTGGTTAAAAATGCCTTACTATACATGGTCGTTTTTTGTTAAAACGCCTTACTATACATGGTTGTTTTTGGTTAAAAATGCCTTACTATACATGGTCGTTTTTGGTTAAAACGCCTTACTATACATGGTCGTTTTTGGTTAAAACGCCTTACTATACATGGTTGTTTTTGGTTAAAAATGCCTTACTATACATGGTCGTTTTTTGTTAAAAACGCCTTACTATACATGGTTGTTTTTGGTTAAAAATGCCTTACTATACATGGTCGTTTTTGGTTAAAAACGCCTTACTATACATGGTCGTTAAAAACGCCTTACTATACATGGTTGTTTTTGGTTAAAAATGCCTTACTATACATGGTCGTTTTTTGCTAAAAACGCCTTACTATACATGGTCGTTTTTGGTTAAAAATGCCTTACTATACATGGTCGTTTTTGGTTAAAAACGCCTTACTATACATGGTTGTTTTTTGTTAAAAATGCCTTACTATACATGGTTCGTTTTTTTGTTAAAAATGCCTTACTATACATGGTCGTTTTTTGGTTAAAAACGCCTTACTATACATGGTCGTTTTTGGTTAAAAACGCCTTACTATACATGGTCGTTTTTGGTTAAAAACGCCTTACTATACATGGTTGTTTTTTGGTTAAAAACGCCTTACTATACATGGTTGTTTTTTGGTTAAAAATGCCTTACTATACATGGTCGTTTTTTTTAAAAACGCCTTACTATACATGGTTGTTTTTGGTTAAAAATGCCTTACTATACATGGTCGTTTTTTGGCTAAAAACGCCTTACTATACATGGTTGTTTTTGGTTAAAAATGCCTTACTATACATGGTCGTTTTTCGGCTAAAAACGCCTTACTATACATGGTTGTTTTTGGTTAAAAATGCCTTACTATACATGGTCGTTTTTTTCGGCTAAAAACGCCTTACTATACATGGTTGTTTTTTGTTAAAAATGCCTTACTATACATGGTCGTTTTTGGCTAAAAACGCCTTACTATACATGGTTGTTTTTGGTTAAAAATGCCTTACTATACATGGTCGTTTTTGGTTAAAAACGCCTTACTATACATGGTTGTTTTTGGTTAAAAATGCCTTACTATACATGGTCGTTTTTTCGCTAAAACGCCTTACTATACATGGTTGTTTTTGGTTAAAAATGCCTTACTATACATGGTCGTTTTTTTCGCTAAAACGCCTTACTATACATGGTTGTTTTTGGTTAAAAATGCCTTACTATACATGGTCGTTTTTTCGCTAAAAACGCCTTACTATACATGGTTGTTTTTTGGTTAAAAATGCCTTACTATACATGGTCGTTTTTTTCGCTAAAAACGCCTTACTATACATGGTTGTTTTTGGTTAAAAATGCCTTACTATACATGGTCGTTTTTTGGCTAAAAACGCCTTACTATACATGGTTGTTTTTTGGTTAAAATGCCTTACTATACATGGTCGTTTTTTTGGCTAAAAACGCCTTACTATACATGGTTGTTTTTTGTTAAAAATGCCTTACTATACATGGTCGTTTTTTCGCTAAAACGCCTTACTATACATGGTTGTTTTTTGGTTAAAAATGCCTTACTATACAT
Organism: Hippocampus mohnikei; assembly: GCA_026261675.1. Lineage (NCBI taxonomy): Eukaryota > Metazoa > Chordata > Actinopteri > Syngnathiformes > Syngnathidae > Hippocampus > Hippocampus mohnikei. The sequence continues at coordinate 3,479,569 of JAKGUB010000327.1, forward strand.
GGTCGTTTTTTGGCTAAAACGCCTTACTATACATGGTTGTTTTTGGTTAAAAAAAAATGCCTTACTATACATGGTCGTTTTTTTGGCTAAAACGCCTTACTATACATGGTTGTTTTTGGTTAAAAATGCCTTACTATACATGGTCGTTTTTTCGCTAAAACGCCTTACTATACATGGTTCGTTTTTGGTTAAAAATGCCTTACTATACATGGTCGTTTTTTTCGGCCTAAAACGCCTTACTATACATGGTTGTTTTTTTTGGTTAAAAATGCCTTACTATACATGGTCGTTTTTTTCGCTAAAAACGCCTTACTATACATGGTTGTTTTTGGTTAAAAATGCCTTACTATACATGGTCGTTTTTTCGCTAAAAACGCCTTACTATACATGGTTGTTTTTGGTTAAAAATGCCTTACTATACATGGTCGTTTTTTGCTAAAAACGCCTTACTATACATGGTCATGGTTGTTTTTGGTTAAAATGCCTTACTATACATGGTCGTTTTTTTAAAACGCCTTACTATACATGGTCGTTTTTTGGTTAAAATGCCTTACTATACATGGTCGTTTTTCGTTAAAACGCCTTACTATACATGGTCGTTTTTGGTTAAAAACGCCTTACTATACATGGTCGTTTTTTGGCTAAAAACGCCTTACTATACATGGTCGTTTTTGGTTAAAAATGCCTTACTATACATGGTCGTTTTTTCGCTAAAACGCCTTACTATACATGGTTGTTTTTGGTTAAAAATGCCTTACTATACATGGTCGTTTTTTTCGCTAAAAACGCCTTACTATACATGGTTGTTTTTGGTTAAAAATGCCTTACTATACATGGTCGTTTTTGGCTAAAAACGCCTTACTATACATGGTTGTTTTTGGTTAAAAATGCCTTACTATACACTAAAACGCCTTACTATACATGGTCGTTTTTTGGTTAAAATGCCTTACTATACATGGTCGTTTTTTTGCTAAAACGCCTTACTATACATGGTTGTTTTTGGTTAAAAATGCCTTACTATACATGGTCGTTTTCGCTAAAAACGCCTTACTATACATGGTTGTTTTTGGTTAAAAATGCCTTACTATACATGGTCGTTTTGGCTAAAACGCCTTACTATACATGGTCGTTTTTTTGGTTAAAAATGCCTTACTATACATGGTCGCCTTTTTTCGCTAAAAACGCCTTACTATACATGGTCGTTTTTTTGGTTAAAAATGCCTTACTATACATGGTCGTTTTTTCGCTAAAAACGCCTTACTATACATGGTTGTTTTTTGGTTAAAAATGCCTTACTATACATGGTCGTTTTTTCGCTAAAAACGCCTTACTATACATGGTTGTTTTTGGTTAAAAATGCCTTACTATACATGGTCGTTTTTTCGCTAAAAACGCCTTACTATACATGGTTGTTTTTGGTTAAAAATGCCTTACTATACATGGTCGTTTTTTTTCGCTAAAAACGCCTTACTATACATGGTACATGGTCGTTTTTGGTTAAAAACGCCTTACTATACATGGTTGTTTTTTGGTTAAAAATGCCTTACTATACATGGTCGTTTTTTCATGGCTAAAAACGCCTTACTATACATGGTTGTTTTTTGGTTAAAAATGCCTTACTATACATGGTCGTTTTTCGCTAAAAACGCCTTACTATACATGGTCGTTTTTGGTTAAAAATGCCTTACTATACATGGTCGTTTTTTTCGCTAAAAACGCCTTACTATACATGGTTGTTTTTGGTTAAAAATGCCTTACTATACATGGTCGTTTTTTCGTTAAAAACGCCTTACTATACATGGTTGTTTTTTGGTTAAAAATGCCTTACTATACATGGTCGTTTTTTCGCTAAAAACGCCTTACTATACATGGTTGTTTTTTGGTTAAAAATGCCTTACTATACATGGTCGTTTTTTGGCTAAAACGCCTTACTATACATGGTTGTTTTTGGTTAAAATGCCTTACTATACATGGTCGTTTTTTGCTAAAAACGCCTTACTATACATGGTCGTTTTTGGTTAAAAATGCCTTACTATACATGGTCGTTTTTTTTTAAAAACGCCTTACTATACATGGTCGTTTTTTGGTTAAAAACGCCTTACTATACATGGTCGTTTTTTGGTTAAAAACGCCTTACTATACATGGTCGTTTTTTGTTTAAAAACGCCTTACTATACATGGTCGTTTTTTGGTTAAAAACGCCTTACTATACATGGTCGTTTTTTGGTTAAAAACGCCTTACTATACATGGTCGTAAAAACGCCTTTTTTCGGTTAAAAACGCCTTACTATACATGGTCGTTTTTTTGTTAAAAACGCCTTACTATACATGGTCGTTTTTTTGTTAAAAATGCCTTACTATACATGGTCGTTTTTTGCTAAAAAAGCCTTACTATACATGGTCGTTTTTTTCGGGTTAAAATGCCTTACTATACATGGTCGTTTTTTTGGGCTAAAAACGCCTTACTATACATGGTCGTTTTTTTCAGTTAAAAATGCCTTACTATACATGGTCGTTTTTTTCGGCTAAAAACGCCTTACTATACATGGTCGTTTTTTTAGGTTAAAAACGCCTTACTATACATGGTCGTTTTTTTCGTTAAAAACGCCTTAATACGCCTTACTATACATGGTCGTTTTTTAAAAACGCCTTACTATACAAAACGCCTTACTATAAAAACGCCTTACTATACATGGTCGTTTTTTTTTTACATGGTTAAAAACGCCTTACTATACATGGTCGTTTTTTTGGTTAAAAATGCCTTACTATACATGGTCGTTTTTTTTAAAAACGCCTTACTATACATGGTCGTTTTTTTGGTTAAAAATGCCTTACTATACATGGTCGTTTTTTGGTTAAAAACGCCTTACTATACATGGTCGTTTTTTCAGCTAAAAACGCCTTACTATACAAAAATGCCTTACTATACATGGTCGTTTTTTCGCTAAAACGCCTTACTATACATGGTCGTTTTTGGTTAAAATGCCTTACTATACATGGTCGTTTTTTCGCTAAAAACGCCTTACTATACATGGGTTGTTTTTGGTTAAAAATGCCTTACTATACATGGTCGTTTTTTTGCTTAAAACGCCTTACTATACATGGTTGTTTTTGGTTAAAAATGCCTTACTATACATGGTCGTTTTTTCGCTAAAAACGCCTTACTATACATGGTTGTTTTTGGTTAAAATGCCTTACTATACATGGTCGTTTTTTTTAAAAACGCCTTACTATACATGGTCGTTTTTTGGTTAAAAACGCCTTACTATACATGGTCGTTTTTTCGCTAAAAACGCCTTACTATACATGGTCGTTTTTGGTTAAAAATGCCTTACTATACATGGTCGTTTTTTCGGTTAAAAACGCCTTACTATACATGGTCGTTTTTTGGTTAAAAACGCCTTACTATACATGGTCGTTTTTTTGGTTAAAACGCCTTACTATACATGGTCGTTTTTTGGTTAAAACGCCTTACTATACATGGTCGTTTTTTTGGTTAAAACGCCTTACTATACATGGTCGTTTTTTCCGGCTAAAACGCCTTACTATACATGGTCGTTTTTTTGTTAAAAACGCCTTACTATACATGGTCGTTTTTTTTTAAAAACGCCTTACTATACATGGTCGTTTTTTTTTGGTTAAAACGCCTTACTATACATGGTCGTTTTTTTCGTTAAAACGCCTTACTATACATGGTTAAAAACGCCTTACTATACATGGTTTTTGGTTAAAAATGCCTTACTATACATGGTCGTTTTTTTCGTCGAAAAACGCCTTACTATACATGGTCGTTTTTTTCGGGTTAAAATGCCTTACTATACATGGTCGTTTTTTTGGGCTAAAAACGCCTTACTATACATGGTCGTTTTTGGTTAAAAACGCCTTACTATACATGGTCGTTTTTTGGTTAAAAACGCCTTACTATACATGGTCGTTTTTTTCGTTAAAAACGCCTTACTATACATGGTCGTTTTTTGGTTAAAAATGCCTTACTATACATGGTCGTTTTTGGTTAAAAACGCCTTACTATACATGGTCGTTTTTGGTTAAAAATGCCTTACTATACATGGTCGTCGTTTTTCGTTTTTTAAAAACGCCTTACTATACATGGTCGTTTTTTTGTTAAAAACGCCTTACTATACATGGTCGTTTTTGGTTAAAAACGCCTTACTATACATGGTCGTTTTTTTGTTAAAAATGCCTTACTATACATGGTCGTTTTTTGCTAAAAACGCCTTACTATACATGGTGGTCGTTTTTTCGTTTGCCTTACTATACAAAAACGCCTTACTATACATGGTCGTTTTTTGGTTAAAAATGCCTTACTATACATGGTTCGCCTTACTATACATGGTCGTTTTTTTGCTAAAAACGCCTTACTATACATGGTCGTTTTTTGGTTAAAAACGCCTTACTATACATGGTCGTTTTTTTGTTAAAACGCCTTACTATACATGGTCGTTTTTGGTTAAAAATGCCTTACTATACATGGTCGTTTTTTTGCTAAAAACGCCTTACTATACATGGTCGTTTTTGGTTAAAAACGCCTTACTATACATGGTCGTTTTTTCGCTAAAAACGCCTTACTATACATGGTCGTTTTTTGGTTAAAAATGCCTTACTATACATGGTCGTTTTTTGGTTAAAACGCCTTACTATACATGGTCGTTTTTTTGTTAAAAATGCCTTACTATACATGGTCGTTTTTTCGCTAAAACGCCTTACTATACATGGTTGTTTTTTTGGTTAAAAATGCCTTACTATACATGGTCGTTTTTTCGCTAAAACGCCTTACTATACATGGTTGTTTTTGGTTAAAAATGCCTTACTATACATGGTCGTTTTTCGTTTTTTGGCTAAAACGCCTTACTATACATGGTTGTTTTTGGTTAAAAATGCCTTACTATACATGGTCGTTTTTTCGCTAAAAACGCCTTACTATACATGGTCGTTTTTGGTTAAAAATGCCTTACTATACATGGTCGTTTTTTCGCTAAAACGCCTTACTATACATGGTCGTTTTTGGTTAAAAATGCCTTACTATACATGGTCGTTTTTTCGCTAAAAACGCCTTACTATACATGGTCGTTTTTGGTTAAAAACGCCTTACTATACATGGTCGTTTTTTGCTAAAAACGCCTTACTATACATGGTCGTTTTTTGTTAAAAACGCCTTACTATACATGGTCGTTTTTTTAAAATGCTAAAACGCCTTACTATACATGGTCGTTTTTTGTTAAAAATGCCTTACTATACATGGTCGTTTTTTGGCTAAAACGCCTTACTATACATGGTCGTTTTTTGGTTAAAAATGCCTTACTATACATGGTCGTAAAAACGCCTTTTTGGTCGTTTTTTTGTTAAAACGCCTTACTATACATGGTCGTTTTTTCGGTTAAAACGCCTTACTATACATGGTCGTTTTTGGTTAAAAATGCCTTACTATACATGGTCGTTTTTTCGCTAAAAACGCCTTACTATACATGGTCGTTTTTTGGTTAAAAATGCCTTACTATACATGGTCGTTTTTTCGCTAAAAACGCCTTACTATACATGGTTGTTTTTTGTTAAAAATGCCTTACTATACATGGTCGTTTTTTGCTAAAACGCCTTACTATACATGGTCGTTTTTTTGTTAAAAATGCCTTACTATACATGGTCGTTTTTTGGCTAAAAACGCCTTACTATACATGGTCGTTTTTGGTAAAAAATGCCTTACTATACATGGTCGTTTTTTGGTTAAAAACGCCTTACTATACATGGTCGTTTTTTCGTTAAAAACGCCTTACTATACATGGTCGTTTTTTGGTTAAAATGCCTTACTATACATGGTCGTTTTTCGCTAAAAACGCCTTACTATACATGGTCGTTTTTTTGGTTAAAAATGCCTTACTATACATGGTCGTTTTTGGCTAAAACGCCTTACTATACATGGTCGTTTTTTTGGTTAAAAATGCCTTACTATACATGGTCGTTTTTTGGCTAAAAACGCCTTACTATACATGGTCGTTTTTTTGGTTAAAAACGCCTTACTATACATGGTCGTTTTTTCGGTAAAAAAACGCCTTACTATACATGGTTGTTTTTTGTTAAAAACGCCTTACTATACATGGTTGTTTTTTACGTCTAATAACGCCTTACTATACATGGTCGTTTTTTCGGTTAAAAATGCCTTACTATACATGGTCGTTTTTTTTCGTTAAAAACGCCTTACTATACATGGTCGTTTTTTTCGGTTAAAAATGCCTTACTATACATGGTCGTTTTTTTCGTTAAAAACGCCTTACTATACATGGTCGTTTTTTCGGTTAAAAACGCCTTACTATACATGGTCGCTAAAAACGCCTTACTATACATGGTTTTTTGGTTAAAAATGCCTTACTATACATGGTCGTTTTTTGCTAAAAACGCCTTACTATACATGGTCGTTTTTTTTTTAAAAACGCCTTACTTACATGGTTCGCCTTACTATACATGGTCGCTAAAAATGCCTTACTATACATGGTCGTTTTTTCGCTAAAAACGCCTTACTATACATGGTCGTTTTTTTTTTGTTAAAAAACGCCTTAATAAAAATGGTCGTTTTTTTGTTAAAAATGCCTTACTATACATGGTCGTTTTTTTGGTTAAAATGCCTTACTATACATGGTCGTTTTTTCGCTAAAAACGCCTTACTATACATGGTTGTTTTTTTGTTAAAAATGCCTTACTATACATGGTCGTTTTTTTCGGCTAAAAACGCCTTACTATACATGGTTGTTTTTTTTGTTAAAAATGCCTTACTATACATGGTCGTTTTTTTGTTAAAAACGCCTTACTATACATGGTTGTTTTTTTGTTAAAAATGCCTTACTATACATGGTCGTTTTTTCGGCTAAAAACGCCTTACTATACATGGTCGTTTTTTTGGTTAAAAATGCCTTACTATACATGGTCGTTTTTTGCTAAAAACGCCTTACTATAAATGGTTTTTTTTGGTTAAAAATGCCTTACTATACATGGTCGTTTTTTGGCTAAAAACGCCTTACTATACATGGTCGTTTTTTGGTTAAAAATGCCTTACTATACATGGTCGTTTTTTCGGTAAAAAAACGCCTTACTATACATGGTCGTTTTTTCGGTTAAAAACGCCTTACTATACATGGTCGTTTTTTCGCTAAAAACGCCTTACTATACATGGTCGTTTTTTTTGGTTAAAAACGCCTTACTATACATGGTCGTTTTTTGGTTAAAAACGCCTTACTATACATGGTCGTTTTTTTTGTTAAAAACGCCTTACTATACATGGTCGTTTTTTGCTAAAAACGCCTTACTATACATGGTCGTTTTTTCGCTAAAAACGCCTTACTATACATGGTCGTTTTTTGGTTAAAAACGCCTTACTATACATGGTTGTTTTTTCGCTAAAAACGCCTTACTATAGATGGTCTTTTTTGGTTAAAAACGCCTTACTATACATGGTCGTTTTTTTGGTTAAAAACGCCTTACTATACATGGTTGTTTTTTTGGTTAAAAATGCCTTACTATACATGGTCGTTTTTTTCGGCTAAAAACGCCTTACTATACATGGTTGTTTTTTTGTTAAAAATGCCTTACTATACATGGTCGTTTTTTCGGCAAAAAACGCCTTACTATACATGGTTGTTTTTTTGGTTAAAAATGCCTTACTATACATGGTCGTTTTTTTCGGCTAAAAACGCCTTACTATACATGGTTGTTTTTTTGGTTAAAAATGCCTTACTATACATGGTCGTTTTTTTCGGCTAAAAACGCCTTACTATACATGGTCGTTTTTTGGTTAAAAATGCCTTACTATACATGGTCGTTTTTTTCGCTAAAACGCCTTACTATACATGGTTGTTTTTTGTTAAAAATGCCTTACTATACATGGTCGTTTTTTCGCTAAAAACGCCTTACTATACATGGTTGTTTTTTTGTTAAAAATGCCTTACTATACATGGTCGTTTTTTCGCTAAAAACGCCTTACTATACATGGTTGTTTTTTTGTTAAAAATGCCTTACTATACATGGTCGTTTTTTCGCTAAAAACGCCTTACTATACATGGTTGTTTTTTGGTTAAAAATGCCTTACTATACATGGTCGTTTTTTCGCTAAAACGCCTTACTATACATGGTTGTTTTTTGGTTAAAATGCCTTACTATACATGGTCGTTTTTTCGCTAAAACGCCTTACTATACATGGTTGTTTTTTGTTAAAAATGCCTTACTATACATGGTCGTTTTTTCGCTAAAAACGCCTTACTATACATGGTTGTTTTTTTGTTAAAAATGCCTTACTATACATGGTCGTTTTTTCGCTAAAAACGCCTTACTATACATGGTTGTTTTTTGTTAAAAATGCCTTACTATACATGGTCGTTTTTTCCGCTAAAACGCCTTACTATACATGGTTGTTTTTTTGTTAAAAATGCCTTACTATACATGGTCGTTTTTTCGCTAAAAACGCCTTACTATACATGGTTGTTTTTTTGTTAAAAATGCCTTACTATACATGGTCGTTTTTTCGCTAAAAACGCCTTACTATACATGGTTGTTTTTTTGTTAAAAATGCCTTACTATACATGGTCGTTTTTTCGCTAAAAACGCCTTACTATACATGGTTGTTTTTTTGTTAAAAATGCCTTACTATACATGGTCGTTTTTTCGCCAAAAACGCCTTACTATACATGGTTGTTTTTTTGGTTAAAAATGCCTTACTATACATGGTCGTTTTTTCTGCTAAAAACGCCTTACTATACATGGTCGTTTTTTTGTTAAAAATGCCTTACTATACATGGTCGTTTTTTCGCTAAAAACGCCTTACTATACATGGTTGTTTTTTGGTTAAAACGCCTTACTATACATGGTCGTTTTTTTGTTAAAAACGCCTTACTATACATGGTCGTTTTTTTCGTTAAAAACGCCTTACTATACATGGTCGTTTTTTGGTTAAAAACGCCTTACTATACATGGTTGTTTTTTGGTTAAAAATGCCTTACTATACATGGTCGTTTTTTCGCTAAAAATGCCTTACTATACATGGTTGTTTTTTGTTAAAAATGCCTTACTATACATGGTCGTTTTTTTCGTCAAAAAACGCCTTACTATACATGGTTGTTTTTTTCGGCTTAAAATGCCTTACTATACATGGTCGTTTTTTTCGCTAAAAACGCCTTACTATACATGGTTGTTTTTTTGCTAAAAATGCCTTACTATACATGGTCGTTTTTTTATAAAACGCCTTACTATACATGGTTGTTTTTTTGTTAAAAATGCCTTACTATACATGGTCGTTTTTTTCGGCTAAAAACGCCTTACTATACATGGTTGTTTTTTTTTTGTTAAAAATGCCTTACTATACATGGTCGTTTTTTTCGGCTAAAAACGCCTTACTATACATGGTTGTTTTTTTGTTAAAAATGCCTTACTATACATGGTTGTTTTTTCGCTAAAAACGCCTTACTATACATGGTTGTTTTTTTTTGTTAAAAATGCCTTACTATACATGGTCGTTTTTTGGCTAAAAACGCCTTACTATACATGGTTGTTTTTGGTTAAAAATGCCTTACTATACATGGTCGTTTTTTCGCTAAAACGCCTTACTATACATGGTTGTTTTTTGGTTAAAAATGCCTTACTATACATGGTCGTTTTTTCGCTAAAAACGCCTTACTATACATGGTTGTTTTTGGTTAAAAATGCCTTACTATACATGGTCGTTTTTTCGCTAAAAACGCCTTACTATACATGGTTGTTTTTTTGTTAAAATGCCTTACTATACATGGTCGTTTTTTCGCTAAAAACGCCTTACTATACATGGTTGTTTTTTTGGTTAAAAATGCCTTACTATACATGGTCGTTTTTTCCCGCTAAAAACGCCTTACTATACATGGTTGTTTTTTGGTTAAAAATGCCTTACTATACATGGTCGTTTTTTCGCTAAAAACGCCTTACTATACATGGTTGTTTTTGGTTAAAAATGCCTTACTATACATGGTCGTTTTTTGGCTAAAAACGCCTTACTATACATGGTTGTTTTTTTGTTAAAAATGCCTTACTATACATGGTCGTTTTTTCGCTAAAAACGCCTTACTATACATGGTTGTTTTTTGGTTAAAAATGCCTTACTATACATGGTCGTTTTTTCGCTAAAAACGCCTTACTATACATGGTTGTTTTTTGTTAAAAATGCCTTACTATACATGGTCGTTTTTTTCGGCTAAAAACGCCTTACTATACATGGTTGTTTTTGGTTAAAAATGCCTTACTATACATGGTCGTTTTTTCGCTAAAAACGCCTTACTATACATGGTTGTTTTTTGGTTAAAAATGCCTTACTATACATGGTCGTTTTTTCGCTAAAAACGCCTTACTATACATGGTTGTTTTTTGGTTAAAAATGCCTTACTATACATGGTCGTTTTTTTCGGCTAAAAACGCCTTACTATACATGGTTGTTTTTTGGTTAAAAATGCCTTACTATACATGGTTGTTTTTTGGTTAAAAATGCCTTACTATACATGGTTGTTTTTTTGGTTAAAAATGCCTTACTATACATGGTCGTTTTTTTCGGCTAAAAACGCCTTACTATACATGGTTGTTTTTTTGGTTAAAAATGCCTTACTATACATGGTCGTTTTTTTCGGCTAAAAACGCCTTACTATACATGGTTGTTTTTTTGGTTAAAAATGCCTTACTATACATGGTTGTTTTTTTGGTTAAAAATGCCTTACTATACATGGTCGTTTTTTCGGCTAAAAACGCCTTACTATACATGGTTGTTTTTTTGTTAAAAATGCCTTACTATACATGGTCGTTTTTTTCGGTTAAAAACGCCTTACTATACATGGTTGTTTTTTTTTTAAAACGCCTTACTATACATGGTCGTTTTTTCGCTAAAACGCCTTACTATACATGGTTGTTTTTTGGTTAAAAACGCCTTAATATACATGGTCGTTTTTTGGTTAAAAACGCCTTACTATACATGGTCGTTTTTTCGCTAAAAACGCCTTACTATACATGGTCGTTTTTTGGCTAAAAACGCCTTACTATACATGGTTGTTTTTTTGTTAAAATGCCTTACTATACATGGTCGTTTTTTCGCTAAAAACGCCTTACTATACATGGTTTTTTTTTTTTGTTAAAATGCCTTACTATACATGGTCGTTTTTTTCGGCTAAAAACGCCTTACTATACATGGTTGTTTTTTTTTTTTAAAATGCCTTACTATACATGGTCGTTTTTTTTCGGCTAAAAACGCCTTACTATACATGGTTGTTTTTTCGGCTAAAAACGCCTTACTATACATGGTTGTTTTTTGATTAAAACGCCTTACTATACATGGTCGTTTTTTCGTTAAAAACGCCTTACTATACATGGTCGTTTTTTGGGCTAAAAACGCCTTACTATACATGGTTGTTTTTTTGTTAAAAATGCCTTACTATACATGGTCGTTTTTTCGCTAAAAACGCCTTACTATACATGGTTTTTTTTTTGTTAAAAATGCCTTACTATACATGGTCGTTTTTCCGCTAAAAACGCCTTACTATACATGGTTGTTTTTGTTAAAAATGCCTTACTATACATGGTCGTTTTTTTCCGCTACAAAAACGCCTTACTATACATGGTTGTTTTTTTGTTAAAAATGCCTTACTATACATGGTCGTTTTTTCGCTAAAAACGCCTTACTATACATGGTTGTTTTTTTGTTAAAAATGCCTTACTATACATGGTCGTTTTTTCGCTAAAAACGCCTTACTATACATGGTTGTTTTTTGGTTAAAAATGCCTTACTATACATGGTCGTTTTTTCGCTAAAAACGCCTTACTATACATGGTTGTTTTTTGGTTAAAAATGCCTTACTATACATGGTCGTTTTTTCGCTAAAAACGCCTTACTATACATGGTTGTTTTTTGGTTAAAATGCCTTACTATACATGGTCGTTTTTTCGCTAAAAACGCCTTACTATACATGGTCGTTTTTTTGTTAAAAATGCCTTACTATACATGGTCGTTTTTTCGCTAAAAACGCCTTACTATACATGGTTGTTTTTTGGTTAAAAATGCCTTACTATACATGGTCGTTTTTTCGCTAAAAACGCCTTACTATACATGGTCGTTTTTTGGTTAAAAATGCCTTACTATACATGGTCGTTTTTTGGTTAAAAATGCCTTACTATACATGGTTGTTTTTGGTTAAAAATGCCTTACTATACATGGTCGTTTTTTTCGCTAAAACGCCTTACTATACATGGTTGTTTTTTGTTAAAAATGCCTTACTATACATGGTCGTTTTTTGGCTAAAACGCCTTACTATACATGGTTGTTTTTTTGGTTAAAAATGCCTTACTATACATGGTCGTTTTTTCCGGCAAAAAACGCCTTACTATACATAGTTGTTTTTTTTGTTAAAAATGCCTTACTATACATGGTTGTTTTTTTTTTTTAAAAACGCCTTACGATACATGGTTGTTTTTTTTGTTAAAAATGCCTTACTATACATGGTCGTTTTTTTCGGCTAAAAACGCCTTACTATACATGGTTGTTTTTTTTTTGTTAAAAATGCCTTACTATACATGGTCGTTTTTTCCGGCAAAAAACGCCTTACTATACATGGTTGTTTTTTTTGTTAAAAATGCCTTACTATACATGGTCGTTTTTTTCGGCTAAAAACGCCTTACTATACATGGTTGTTTTTTTTGTTAAAAATGCCTTACTATACATGGTCGTTTTTTTCGGCTAAAAACGCCTTACTATACATGGTTGTTTTTTTGGTTAAAAATGCCTTACTATACATGGTCGTTTTTTGGCTAAAAACGCCTTACTATACATGGTTGTTTTTTTGGGTAAAAATGCCTTACTATACATGGTCGTTTTTTCGCTAAAAACGCCTTATTATACATGGTTGTTTTTTGGTTAAAAATGCCTTACTATACATGGTCGTTTTTTTCGGCTAAAAACGCCTTACTATACATGGTTGTTTTTTTTTTGTTAAAAATGCCTTACTATACATGGTCGTTTTTCCGGCAAAAAACGCCTTACTATACATGGTTGTTTTTTTGGTTAAAAATGCCTTACTATACATGGTCGTTTTTTCGCTAAAAACGCCTTACTATACATGGTTGTTTTTGGTTAAAAATGCCTTACTATACATGGTCGTTTTTTCGCTAAAACGCCTTACTATACATGGTTGTTTTTGGTTAAAAATGCCTTACTATACATGGTCGTTTTTTCGCTAAAAACGCCTTACTATACATGGTTGTTTTTTGGTTAAAAATGCCTTACTATACATGGTCGTTTTTTCGCTAAAAACGCCTTACTATACATGGTTGTTTTTTGGTTAAAAATGCCTTACTATACATGGTCGTTTTTTCGCTAAAAACGCCTTACTATACATGGTTGTTTTTTGGTTAAAAATGCCTTACTATACATGGTCGTTTTTTGGCTAAAAACGCCTTACTATACATGGTTGTTTTTTGGTAAAAAATGCCTTACTATACATGGTTGTTTTTTGGTTAAAAACGCCTTACTATACATGGTCGTTTTTTTGGTTAAAAACGCCTTACTATACATGGTTGTTTTTTTGTTAAAAACGCCTTACTATACATGGTCGTTTTTTTTGTTAAAAACGCCTTACTATACATGGTTGTTTTTTTGTTAAAAAAGCCTTACTATACATGGTCGTTTTTTCGCTAAAACGCCTTACTATACATGGTTGTTTTTTGGTTAAAAATGCCTTACTATACATGGTTGTTTTTTGATTAAAAATGCCTTACTATACATGGTCGTTTTTTGGTTAAAATGCCTTACTATACATGGTCGTTTTTTGGGCTAAAACGCCTTACTATACATGGTTGTTTTTTGTTAAAAATGCCTTACTATACATGGTCGTTTTTTCGCTAAAAACGCCTTACTATACATGGTTGTTTTTTGTTAAAAATGCCTTACTATACATGGTCGTTTTTTCGCTAAAAACGCCTTACTATACATGGTTGTTTTTTTGTTAAAAATGCCTTACTATACATGGTCGTTTTTTCGCTAAAAACGCCTTACTATACATGGTTGTTTTTTTGTTAAAAATGCCTTACTATACATGGTCGTTTTTTCGCTAAAAACGCCTTACTATACATGGTTGTTTTTTTGTTAAAAATGCCTTACTATACATGGTCGTTTTTTCGCTAAAAACGCCTTACTATACATGGTTGTTTTTGGTTAAAAATGCCTTACTATACATGGTCGTTTTTTCGCTAAAACGCCTTACTATACATGGTTGTTTTTTTGGTTAAAAATGCCTTACTATACATGGTCGTTTTTTCGCTAAAACGCCTTACTATACATGGTTGTTTTTTGGTTAAAAATGCCTTACTATACATGGTCGTTTTTTCGCTAAAAACGCCTTACTATACATGGTCGTTTTTTTGTTAAAAATGCCTTACTATACATGGTCGTTTTTTCGCTAAAACGCCTTACTATACATGGTTGTTTTTTGGTTAAAAACGCCTTACTATACATGGTCGTTTTTTTGTTAAAATGCCTTACTATACATGGTCGTTTTTTCGCTAAAACGCCTTACTATACATGGTTGTTTTTGGTTAAAAATGCCTTACTATACATGGTTCGTTTTTGGTTAAAAATGCCTTACTATACATGGTCGTTTTTTCGGCTAAAACGCCTTACTATACATGGTTGTTTTTTGTTAAAAACGCCTTACTATACATGGTCGTTTTTTGGCTAAAAACGCCTTACTATACATGGTTGTTTTTTGGTTAAAAATGCCTTACTATACATGGTCGTTTTTTGGCTAAAAACGCCTTACTATACATGGTTGTTTTTTTGTTAAAAATGCCTTACTATACATGGTCGTTTTTTTCGGCTAAAAACGCCTTACTATACATGGTTGTTTTTTTGGTTAAAAATGCCTTACTATACATGGTCGTTTTTTCCCGCTAAAAACGCCTTACTATACATGGTTGTTTTTTTTGGTTAAAAATGCCTTACTATACATGGTCGTTTTTTTCGGCTAAAAACGCCTTACTATACATGGTTGTTTTTTGGTTAAAAATGCCTTACTATACATGGTCGTTTTTTTCGGCTAAAAACGCCTTACTATACATGGTTGTTTTTTTTTGTTAAAAATGCCTTACTATACATGGTCGTTTTTTTCGCTAAAAACGCCTTACTATACATGGTTGTTTTTTTGGTTAAAAATGCCTTACTATACATGGTCGTTTTTTTCGGCTAAAAACGCCTTACTATACATCACTTTTTTGGTAAAAACGCCTTACTATACATGGTCGTTTTTTTCGGCTAAAAACGCCTTACTATACATGGTTGTTTTTTTGGTTAAAAATGCCTTACTATACATGGTCGTTTTTTTCGGCTAAAAACGCCTTACTATACATGGTTGTTTTTTTGTTGTTAAAAATGCCTTACTATACATGGTCGTTTTTTTCGGCTAAAAACGCCTTACTATACATGGTTGTTTTTTGGTTAAAAATGCCTTACTATACATGGTTGTTTTTTTGGCTAAAAACGCCTTACTATACATGGTTGTTTTTTTGGTTAAAAATGCCTTACTATACATGGTCGTTTTTTCCCGCTAAAAACGCCTTACTATACATGGTTGTTTTTTTGGTTAAAAATGCCTTACTATACATGGTCGTTTTTTTCGGCTAAAAACGCCTTACTATACATGGTTGTTTTTTTGGTTAAAAATGCCTTACTATACATGGTGGTTTTTTTCGCTAAAAACGCCTTACTATACATGGTTGTTTTTTTGGTTAAAAATGCCTTACTATACATGGTCGGTTTTTTCGGCTAAAAACGCCTTACTATACATGGTTGTTTTTTTGGTTAAAAATGCCTTACTATACATGGTCGTTTTTTTCGGCTAAAAACGCCCTACTATACATGGTTGTTTTTTTGGTTAAAAATGCCTTACTATACATGGTTGTTTTTTTGGTTAAAAATGCCTTACTATACATGGTCGTTTTTTCCGGGAAAAAACGCCTTACTATACATGGTTGTTTTTTTTTGTTAAAAATGCCTTACTATACATGGTTGTTTTTTTTGTTAAAAACGCCTTACGATACATGGTTGTTTTTTTTTAAAAATGCCTTACTATACATGGTCGTTTTTTTTCGGCTAAAAACGCCTTACTATACATGGTTGTTTTTTCGGCTAAAAACGCCTTACTATACATGGTTGTTTTTTTGGTTAAAAATGCCTTACTATACATGGTCGTTTTTTTCGGCTAAAAACGCCTTACTATACATGGTCGTTTTTTTCGGCTAAAAACGCCTTACTATACATGGTTGTTTTTTTTGTTAAAAATGCCTTACTATACATGGTCGTTTTTTCCTTCAAAAACGCCTTAATATACATGTTTTTTTTTTTTTGTTAAAAATGCCTTACTATATATGGTCGTTTTTTCCGGCAAAAACGCCTTACTATACATGGTTGTTTTTTGTTAAAAATGCCTTACTATATATGGTCGTTTTTTCCGGCAAAAACGCCTTACTATACATGGTTGTTTTTTTGTTAAAAATGCCTTACTATACATGGTCGTTTTTTCCGGCAAAAACGCCTTACTATACATGGTTGTTTTTTTTGTTAAAAATGCCTTACTATACATGGTCGTTTTTTTCCGCTAAAAACGCCTTACTATACATGGTTGTTTTTTTGTTAAAAATGCCTTACTATACATGGTCGTTTTTTTCCGCTAAAAACGCCTTACTATACATGGTTGTTTTTTTTGTTAAAAATGCCTTACTATACATGGTCGTTTTTTTCGGCTAAAAACGCCTTACTATACATGGTTGTTTTTTTGTTAAAAATGCCTTACTATACATGGTCGTTTTTTGGCTAAAAACGCCTTACTATACATGGTTGTTTTTTTGGTTAAAAATGCCTTACTATACATGGTTGTTTTTTTGGTTAAAAATGCCTTACTATACATGGTCGTTTTTTCGCTAAAACGCCTTACTATACATGGTTGTTTTTTGGTTAAAAACGCCTTACTATACATGGTTGTTTTTTCGGCTAAAAACGCCTTACTATACATGGTTGTTTTTTTGGTTAAAAATGCCCTACTATACATGGTCGTTTTTTTCGACTAAAAACGCCCTACTATACATGGTCGTTTTTATGGGCTAAAAACGCCTTAATATACATGGTTGTTTTTTTTTGTTAAAAATGCCTTACTATACATGGTCGTTTTTTCCTTCAAAAACGCCTTAATATACATGTTTTTTTTTTTTTTGTTAAAAATGCCTTACTATATATGGTCGTTTTTTCCGGCAAAAACGCCTTACTATACATGGTTGTTTTTTTGTTAAAAATGCCTTACTATACATGGTCGTTTTTTCCGGCAAAAACGCCTTACTATACATGGTTGTTTTTTTTGTTAAAAATGCCTTACTATACATGGTCGTTTTTTTCGGCTAAAAACGCCTTACTATACATGGTTGTTGTTTTTTTGTTAAAAATACCTTACTATACATGGTCGTTTTTTTCGGCTAAAAACGCCTTACTATACATGGTTGTTTTTTTGGTTAAAAATGCCTTACTATACATGGTCATTTTTTTCGGCTAAAAACGCCTTACTATACATGGTTGTTTTTTTTTGTTAAAAATGCCTTACTATACATGGTCGTTTTTTGGCTAAAAACGCCTTACTATACATGGTCGTTTTTGTTGTTAAAAATGCCTTACTATACATGGTCGGTTTTTTCGGCTCAAAACGCCTTACTATACATGGCACTTTTTTTGGTAAAAACGCCTTACTATACATGGTCGTTTTTTTCGGCTAAAAACGCCTTACTATACATGGTTGTTTTTTTGGTTAAAAATGCCTTACTATACATGGTTGTTTTTTTGTTAAAAATGCCTTACTATACATGGTCGGTTTTTTCGGCTAAAAACGCCTTACTATACATGGGTAAAAACGCCTTACTATACATGGTTGTTTTTTTGTTAAAAATGCCTTACTATACATGGTCGTTTTTTCGCTCAAAACGCCTTACTATACATGGTTTTTTTTTTTTTGTTAAAAACGCCTTACTATACATGGTCGTTTTTCCGCAAAACGCCTTACTATACATGGTTGTTTTTTTGTTAAAATGCCTTACTATACATGGTCGTTTTTCGTTAAAAACGCCTTACTATACATGGTTGTTTTTTTGTTAAAAATGCCTTACTATACATGGTCGTTTTTTCGCTAAAAACGCCTTACTATACATGGTTGTTTTTTCGCTAAAAACGCCTTACTATACATGGTTGTTTTTTTGTTAAAATGCCTTACTATACATGGTCGTTTTTTTGGTTAAAAACGCCTTACTATACATGGTTGTTTTTTTGTTAAAAATGCCTTACTATACATGGTCGTTTTTCCGCTCAAAACGCCTTACTATACATGGCACTTTTTTTGTTAAAATGCCTTACTATACATGGTTGTTTTTTTTGTTAAAAACGCCTTCCGATACATGGTTGTTTTTTTTTGTTAAAAATGCCTTACTATACATGGTCGTTTTTTTCGGCTAAAAATGCCTTACTATCCATGGTTGGGATTTTTTTGTTAAAAATGCCTTACTATACATGGTCGTTTTTTTCCGGCTAAAAACGCCTTACTATACATGGTCGTTTTTTGTTGTTGTTAAAAATGCCTTTCTATACATGGTCGTTTTTTTCGGCTCAAAACGCCTTACTATACATGGCCATTTTTTGTTAAAAACGCCTTACTATACATGGTAGTTTTATTCAGCTAAAAACGCCTGACTATTCATCAGGGGTGTATAACATACGGCCGGAACCGGATACCGGTAATTTAAAAGTGAAAAAATGCACAAAAGACACGGAATTAATATTTTTAATAGGGCGAAATTCATGGAATATCCGCTAGGGAGAGACACTGTTTTGATCAGAGAAGAAGACAACAGCAGCCTCAGTCTGTCATTGAGACAGACCCAACACAACAAGCCTCATTTCATTTTTTAGCGTTGAAGGAAGATTGTTCTTGGGTCCTCCGTGCCACAAGAGGGAGTCCCCTGCTCACCGCCAGAGTCCACCTACGAGCACAGACCTGCAGGCAACACTTATTGCTCTTCTTCCTGTTATTGGCAAGGTGCTGAAGTCAAACTTTGGGCCAGCCTGAAAAGTAGGAGACATTTACACTTGTTCAATGCACCATGACTACTTTTCTGACTTTTTTTTTTCTCCCCCAGGCAGCAGTAAACATGATCGGCTTCCTGCTCTCGAAAGACCCAACAGTCTATCTCCATAGTAAGTTTCATGCCCAACACATCTTTGTCTGCACAAGAAATTGACTTAGGTGTAACTCACGGATGCCTTTCCTCTCAGGTCAACACACCTGTCCCACGTTCTTCTCAAGAGCTGACCACTTCACTGCCCAGCAACAAGCAGACTGCCATCCAACTTGCAACTTTTTCCTCTGTTTTTCCTCTACTCTGCAAAAGAAATAAAGCTTGACGACAAAGAACACTTCAACTCAACTTCATTTTTTAACGCATCACCACAATCTAACTTAAAAAAAAATTTAAACCAAATTATTTTCTGTTTTTCTCTAAAAAATATTCTGAATTTCTTTCAATTTTTTTTCCAATTGTTTTTTCCAAATTTTTTTTTCCAGGCAGAAAAATCCAGGAAAGTGGGTGTGGCCTGGCTGGAATAATGATAATGAAAAAAAACCACATGTAACATTAAAACATATTGTGCACAGTTTGTTTGGCACAAAAAACAATACAGAAAACATGCACGTGTGCACACATGCACCTGTCGTTCTCATTCTTGGAAATCCCAAAAAATGTTCCTATGCGATTCTGGTTGTTATGATCTTAAGCGACATAATGTTCTCGAAATATATTTGGAGGGAAATAATGAAAAGGAATTTTAAGGGGTACAGTGGGGAGGAACCATATGTTCATGAATACTCAAAGGGGTGTGTGTTGCTAATGTTTTGTAGACACATGCATGTGAACTAAAATGGGGGTGTGTGAATACAAGAGGGAGAAGGTGGCCTATTTGAAGAAAATGTAATTGGAAACATATGTGTAGTTCTGTGCAGCAGTTTTTTTTAAGGGACTCGGTTGTGTTTGTGAGTGAGGGTGCTAGTGCTCGAAGAAAGAGGGGGGCCGGCTGTTTGTGTGTGTATGTGTGTGTTGGGGGGGGGGGTGTTGGTGGCCGTCTGGTGGTTGGGAGGGCATGAGAATGTAAACCTCGACGTAAGTGAGGCGATTTACTGGGGCCTGGGAATACAAAGGGGGGGGGGGGACTGGGAATGGAGTGAGCACTGTAAGTGGACACAATTTAAACCATATTGTCTGACGAACATAAAATGCAGAAGAACCTCCAAAATTGAACGTGATCCAATCCGAGATGCTGATTGACCACCTGTTTGCTGGGAATTCCCCCAAATGTTACTGTTCCAACATGGTGTTTGCAATTAAAGCAAACAATACTTTTGTCATTATTTTTAAACTGTGATTAGACTTGACAGTAGTACATGATAAATATGATCAGTAAAAAAAAAAAAATCTGCTGTCTCTGGCCCCATCTTGTGCCGGTGATGAGCATGCCCACGAGTGCACAACAAATGATTGACACACCTTTCCTTGATTTGTTAATGATTAATTTGACAATATTTGGGGCGTTTGACCTGCATTTCCTTCACTTCGTCTTTTTCTAACCTTTGAAAATTTTAATTTTGAGCTGCCAACGACAGTAAACTTAAGTTACTGCTTCACGTGCCTTATCATGCTTTTCAACCAGTGCTTGTAAAATTTTATTGACTCTATTTTTTCAACACTGTGGCTGTTTGTCTTTCATGTTTTGTAAGCTAAAAAATGATGTCATGCACGTGATGAAATGCATTCAACCTGCATTGAAGCTGTAATTCTTAATTACTGATTAAAAGCAACCCTTCGCCCATTTTATGTCTAAAACAAACCAAATGCTTGAAACGAGTCCCTTGGTACAGTATTCTTATTTGCATTACATAGGTTGCATTGGCTCATCATCTGAGCAAGTTTATGTCAGCCTGCAGCCCAGCCACGAATACAATAAGAGAACCGCATGGGGAAAAAGGATCATATATTTCCCCGTGGGTGACTGCGCAAGATTTATACACTTTCATAAAAAAATAATATTTGGCTCGTGGCCTGGCTCAACATCCCACCCTCCAGTCTGGCTCTCGGCCAGGAAAGAAATGACAACAGTCTTTCTTATTTATTGATCTAAATAGCAACATGCAGGCAGGTGAAAGAAAAAGAGCAAGACGGCGGTTTGAAAAAAAAATAAAAAGGGGGGGGACTGATAAAAGGACGGAGAGAAAGATGGAGTGGGAGCAGAATATGGAAGCGTCGGGAGAGGTGGACAACAAGAAAAAAGATCGGATGAGGAGGAGAGGAGAAGAACCGGGGAAACGGAGGCCTTGCATGGTGATAGCAACACCTTTTAAGTCCTTCCAATGAAGGTTACATCTTTTCTGTCCACCTACACTTCCAGCTGCTCCCCCCACCTTCCCAATATGCCCCGGCAGCACCTGAACTCTGGATCTCATCACGGCTACCTGCCAGGGATTAAGCAGAACCTGTTACCCCTCAGTGTCAGATGACTGAGATCTCCCTCTCTCTGTCTCTCTCTGTCTCTCTCCCTCTGTCTCTCTCTTTCTCTCCCTCACTTGCTTGCAGACACTCACACGTGCACGCTCAAGAAGAGGTTGTAATAGGAACCAACTGGTCTTTCAAGGCTGCGCAGTGGGCCAGACAGGCTCATTCATAACCCTGTAGTGAGTTTTAACAAAGCAGAGGAGCAATGTGGAGGCTGTGAGCAAACGATGAATGTCTCGGAGGGCCGGGGGGAGGGCAGGGGTTATTTTCCTTGTTGCCCACAGTCTCCAACTACACTATGCACTGCATCCAATATTGGAAACAATCTTCGACTGCTAATCTGTCCGCTATTGATAGCTTCCGTCTGTAATATGTATTGCTTTGTACACAAAACTTGTGTTTAAACTATTGTGAGGCATCAAATTGTCGTGAAATGACCTTAGTGCCAGTGCAGCCTCGTTTAGTGAGCATCAAAAGGCTTCACTTATGTGGTTTGCTTTATCGTTGGCTTTTTACAAAGGAAGATGTGGAAACAAGGGGTGTTAAAAGAAGATGATAAGGACAGGAGATCGTAAATGACGTGAGGAGTCAAATACTTGTCCCATGTTTTCCCATGTAAAAGGGTCAATAATAAGTCATAGTACACCGTAGTGGAAATGTAGCTTCTTCAGTGTGGAAAAATATGGCCATTATCTAGTGAAACACATTACATCGACATCAGTGGCCTAAGTTTGTTCTTCTAGCAGCAGCTACGTGCAGTTGGAAGACGCCTCAAAATGAAAGCATCTGAAAGTAAATTTCACAACACGTCTCGTGAGTGGAAAAAAGTGATGACCGCCTTGAGTGCATTTGAGATCTATTTGAACTTGTATACACCCACATGTCAGCATCCATAATGGAAGCCAAATGCGAGGAGGTGTTGAAGGCATTTGATGTGTTTTAGAGAGGCGAGCGAGCAGGAGGTGAGCAGCGGTCACCTTCGTCCTGCTTTTCAGCGATTGTGGATGTGTAACGTGAGCTAGTGAAGTCACGATAGAGAAACAGCCTTTTTACACCCTGAGGTCAGCCTGGAGTGAACCGGATCAGATTTATGCAATGCGACTTTGCTTTGAGCATCTAGGATAAACGGAATTACGTGTCAGCATTGATTGTAAAAAAATAAATAAAATAGGGATGATTTTGTTCTGGATCACACCTTTTGAACAACTGGGCCTAGGATCCCAAAAGAATCAATCTTTGAGAAGAGAAGGGTAGAAAAGTGCATCAGACTCCAGAGGGACTGCTTGGGAGGGGAAAACCAACACAGAGTTTGGTTTTGATGTATAACTTTTGTAGTTTAATTCCTGGAACATTTCTGACACAGCGAGTAAAGTAAATGTTGATACAACAAGTGATGCTGGATGCCGAATGAGCTTTAGAGTGGAGCAACTGAACAGTAGATTGCAAATATCGAGTATATTGCTGCTTATTTGGGAGTGGAAGAAGTTAAAGAATAAGCACAACAACAAACAAAGCAAAATTGTGCCTTGTTGTCGCTTCAGCGAGACAATACAATTTTTGGGGGGGGGGCACAATTTCGACATCTGACAGGAACAAAGTGATGGTATCCCGCAGCCACAGATTGTTGCGTGGGTGCGGTTATGTATTCAAGTCACACTGGGCACTTGGCTGTTGTGTGGAGATTTCAGCAGGGAGGGGGAGGTCATCCGGAGTTGAAAAGAAGATGGCTCTCTTGTTCTTGTTGGGCTTTCCTCTCTCTGATCACCGCATGCACGGCAGGGATGAATCACCCACCAGCCAGCTGGGCCGGGCGCCAAAAATGCAAGATCTGCTGGGTGATTTCCTGTCTGAGGAGTCTTCTTGTAGTCGTAACGTGATCGGCCACTCCGCTCGGTCCAAAAATAACCAGTGTCCCTGCAGGAGATGGTAAAGCTTTTGGCGCACTTATGCAGACTTCTCAGCTTCCTTCCTCAAAGGATGCTGAGCGGATGAAGGTGATCGTCGCTCAAACTTAGTTGTATAGTCAGCAGCCGGGGCACGGCCAAGGCCGGTGGATTTGAGCGAGACAGGTGATACTCCTCAAAGAGCCCAGTCGTGTTCCAGCAAAAACAGCAACGAAAAATACAACCACCGCTTGCCATTTGCAGACATTGGCTCTGAGGCTTCAAAACCCACGAATGCTCTCCAGCAGAGTTTCAGAAAGGAAAGCCGGTGACAATCCAATTGCTTTCACAGTTTCTCTGTTCCGTGACCTCAACGTGCACTCGCAATGCAAACATGAATCCGACCAACAAGATGGATAGGTATTGCATCAAAGATGATGAGGATAAAAAGGGCCACTTACATCGCCCATTAACCTCATTATTTCCTTGAGGGCCTTCTTTGCTTGTACAGACAGATCCGTGTTGGTTCAAAGAGCCCAGGCTGCTGTGGCAGGGGGCATTTCCCCCGGGTAACTGTGTAACAATTTTTGGCCCGGTAATTCTCACGACGCCTCATAAAGTGCAGTGGGGAACAAATGAGGCAGACACACAAAGATACAGCGAAAGAACCTTTGGTATTCTTCAAGGGGCCAAAAAAAAGAAGAAGAATTGCCACTGAGAGTTAACTCGTCCAAGGGGAAAATGGTTGAGAAATCCAATGATGAAATAAATCTGCCCACAGCTTCTTCTTTTTTTTTTAATGTTTAATGAATATGGAGCTGATTTATTTTCCGTATGGCTCGGCTGATTTGTCTGCGCCCAGAACAGAGAGTGCTCTGTTCAACGCCACACTCAGCAAACCAGGTGTGAGACAGGCGGGCCGAAACAGTTAAAAGTCAACGGAATGGTTTTGCTCCGCAACATCGCACAGCCTGGTTTTTGTCTCACCCCACTTTACATCACAAGACAACAATTTTGACAATGTGCTTTTCCAACAGGAAACATTTTCAAATTGTAGGCATAGATTTTAAACGGCGATCTTCACACATGCGTTATTTAAATGCTTATGATGGATGCTCAAACCAGACAAACAAATGATTCTGTATACATTTCAATCATCGTTTCCATTTAAGGAGTTAACTTTTATCCCAGTCTGCTGCTTTTGGAATCAGGATTGTGTGGGCTCTAGTACGTGGCCTTGAGGAACTCCAGAAAGTATTGTTTATTCCTTACTTGTATTTTAATCTTGTTTTCCTCTCCCTGTACCCCACTGGGCGAGCCAAAATGCACCTTATGTAAGTACAGTACATCGAGGTCACTCTTAACAACCACGGTGCGCTGAGAGTGTTGAGGGGAGTGAAAAGTGATCATAACTATGTGAGAATCAATAGTTGATGAAACGACACATTCGACACAAAAACAGGTGTTATGACGTACTGTTTTCATATCCATGGCTCCAAGTGTACCAAGTTAGTACCAAATTGGTGAAGCAAGACAATATAGCTACAAAAAAACACGTGACTACTGTAAACACACATTAACCTTAGCATACTATGTAAAAGTACCTTGACTCTGAACATTGCAGTACTATATTCCACAGTCTCCACTTTACTGCAGCAGCCCTCATTGTCTCAACTCTCATCAAAACGTGCCCTCTTACCATGGTCACCTGCCACATATCGAGAAATAAATAGGAGACCCTTGTTTTCCCTTATTGTTGTTTGTTCGCATCTCGTTCAGACAGACGCATTTATTACAATGTGCTTTAGCCAATTCAAGTGAAAAATGACAAATACCCGGTATTTTCAAATGTGCCCAAAAAGCAACTAGCTTTATTCCAAATTCAGACCAGTTACAGCACATCTTGGACAAGTTCTGGAGCCAATGGAGAAAACCTGGCATGCATGGTTCATATTAAATATCTAAACACAGGGACAATGGAGAAATAATGGTTGTCTTTTATTATCTTTTGAAGGCAGAATTGGAGTCATGACAATAGACAAATCCAGCACTACAAAGGGCTTCGAATTTGAACACAATCATCCATAAGAGAGGGGTTCATGTAGTTAGATAAAAATCAGAATGTTTTTGAACTTTCACACTTTATTCCATGGAATAAAGGTGCCTCATTTAACATATAAGTGCTCGTTTATCCATACTGTAGAAATTATTTTAATTTATCAATCAAATGAACTTGAACTATCTGAATTCCTGTAAGAGCAACTGGTCTGTGGAAAAAAAAGTTTGGTTTTATAGCTAAATGCTGCCCTCTGTCTGTTCGTCAGTGCAGGAAAAAAAGGAAACTGATACCGTTTTCAAACGACAAAAGAAATCAGAAATAAAATGATAACAATGTGACGGGTTGAAATAATTGCCAAGATGCCATTCATCCCGTGGCAGTCATTTCCTCTGTGAGCCTGTGAGTCTTCTTCCAGGAATGCAATCGCACACGCAGCACTTCTCATGGCCCAATATGTGTTCCATTTGGGCTTTTGTCTCTCCAGCACACATGTGGCCAAAATATGTGGCCCTCCGCACTCCAACAGCAACAGACCACGTTCCAGAGCGGGTCTGAATGTGCAGCTCACTGGAACGTGCGGCGCTGACACCAAAGGAAGCCAGGTGGCCACTTGTTACGATGCAGATGAGTCGACGCTGAATCAGGCTTTTAAGGCAAAACACCCATCGAAATCAACCCAAAATACCATTGAAAGTGACTGGAAGCGGATCCATCTGTCTTGCGCACGTGCCAGTGAGACATACATAAGGAGTTCACACGGAACTGACACATTAAAACCACACTGTTGACGATATCCACTCAATGCAAATCTATTACAGATATTGTGTTGTCTCTCGTAATATATAATAAAGGAGACGAGGCGTGTTGGATAGAACTCGAAGACTCTTTACTTCAAGTTTGCACTCTCAACTACAAACTACTGTGGCATGCTGGGTAATGAAGTTCTTATGTTATTCTACTCATAACATCACATCTTCCCCCTTTAAAGAAATAATATTACCACATAATGAAATTGTATTCACCCTTAAAAATAAGGTCATGTTACAGCTTGTTGTAGTTGTTTTTTAAATAAACAAATATATCCTTATCATAGAACTGTAAACATGTTGACAAACTTTTAAAAAAAATTTAACTCTCAATTAGCCTCTTAGGCGGCTGAACATGTCTCTTGACATCCTTTCACAGGTGACGTTGACACTGCTCTCATATCATGGTCCGTTTGAACAGGCCCTGTGTCAGCCAACTCCCCCGAACCAGCTGTGTCCTGCTGAAGAGTGTCTTGAACCGCAGGATCCTCCACTGATGACTGTAGTTGTAGATCCGTGCGATTCCTCCTCAGAGTTAGGCCATTTCCCACCAGGACCTTGTAGGAGCGTGGAGCAACTTCCTCTTCCACCTGTCCCTTCTGTTTCCATGTCCCTGTAGGGATGTCCCTGAGGCGCACAACGTCTCCAGGCTTCAGCACAGGTAGGTGTTTTGCTGAACGATCATGCAGCCTTTTCTGTTTTGCCTTTTGCTCCTCCTTTGACTTTTGGACTCTGTGTGCTCTCTTGGGTGTCAGCAGGTCTTCCGACATTGGTAGGTTGGAACGAATGCGCCGACCCATCAGCATTTGAGCTGGTGACAGTCCATTTTGTAGAGGTGCACTCCGGTAGATTAACAGATTCTTTTGCTTGATGTTGACTGCAGAGCACCAACTTCCGGATAATGGGAAAAGTAATCGGTGACTACTATTACACGGGCTCCCGTGTCAGAATCTCTTTCAGTTTTAGAAAGCATTGTTCATGCTCATGGGACCACTTCCACTTGTTCTTTTGTTCAAGAAGACTCCTCTGAGGTGCTGACTGTGTGGACAGTTGAGGGACAAACTTGGCGAGATATGTCACCATTCCGAGGAACCGTCTCACCTCATCTTTGTTGGTTGGTCTGTCCATGTTGTTGATTGCTGAAGTTTTTCTCGGGTCTGGCTTCACCCCCTCTTCGCTCATATCATCTCGCACGAAGGGAAGTGATTTCACTGCAAACTCTCTTTGTTAAGTTTCAGGTTCACCTCCCTCGTCTGGTCGAGCACTTGTCTCAGTCTTTCGTCGTGTTCTTCTCGAGTTGAGCCCCATACTATGATGTCATCCATCATGGTCTCTACTCCTGGTATGTGCTCAAAAATCATGTGAATAGTCTTATGATAGACTTCTGGTGCTGACAAGATACCATACGGCAAACGAAGAAACCCGTATCTTCCATCTGGGGTGTTGAACATGCACAGTCGGGAACTCTCCTCATCTGGCCTCAATTGCCAGAAGCCAGACGAAGCGTCTAATTTACTGAACCATTTAGCTCCGGCAAATTGTGCCATGATTTCTTCTCTGGTTGGTAACTTGAAATGTTCTCTCATGATTGCTTTGTTTAGGTCCTTGGGATCCAGACATGGTCTCAGCGCACCTGATTTCTTTTTTCATTTGCTTGAAGCTTGCAATGCATCCACCTCCAACAGGAACACGTTCTCCAGTGTATCCACTCACTCTAGTTTTTACAGGATGAATTTTGCTCTTTGTCTTCAGTGTTTTGTAGTCTTCTATAGATATTAAGTTTATGTGTGCACCTGTATCCAACTTGAACGGTATAATTGTCTCATTCACTGTTATTGGCACGATCCATTCTTCTTTTTCTGCTGTACAAGCTTGTACCACATCCACAATAAACTCCTCGTTATCGTCATCTTCTTCAACTTTGTGAACTTTCGGTTTTGATGTGGCTCTGCAAAATTTTGCATAATGGTTATTCTTTCCACAGTTGTTACAGGATTTTCCAAATGCTGGACACGATTTTGTCTTGTGGCTGCCTCCACATCTACCACATGTAAATGATTTAGAGTTTTCTTTTTGGTCTTTTTGTTTGGAAAATGTCTTTTCCTCCATTGTTCTTTATTTGTCGCATGCACTTTTGTTTCTCCTCTTCGTAGCTCTTTAGCTTGTGCTTTAGTGGTCTCTGCTGCTCTGCACATACTGACACACTTATCCAATGTAAGTTCAGTTTCTCTAAGCAGTCTTTCTATCAGTGCATTATCCGCTGTTCCACAAACAATCCTGTCTCGCACTAACGAGTCTCTCAAAGTGTCAAATTCACATGTTTTGCTCAGTGTGTGTAGCTCTGCCAAGTATTGATCAAAAGGTACTCCTTACTGCTGGTCATGCGTGAAAAACTTGTATCTTTCAAAGGTCACATTTTGTTTGAGCACAAAGTACTCTTCAAACTTCTTCATCAGTTCTGCCAAAGGCAAATTAGCTTCATCCAAACGAAAACTGTTGTAGATGTCCAAAGCATCTTCTCCAATGACACGCAAAAGTATGTGAGCCTTTGGTTTTTCATCATCACCTCCTGCTCCACTGGCTGCTAAATATATAGTAAACCTTTGCTTAAAACGCTTCCGGTAATCAGCAAGGTTACCAGTCAGTTTCATGGAAGTAAGTGGACTCAATTTATCCATGACAGCAAAACGGGGTAAACGTCAGCTTTCTGTTATCCTCCACGTTGGGTACAACATTCTCTTTTACTTGTTTAATCTGTCCCGCGTACCTCGTTTCACTTGGCAGTTTCGAGCTAAGGCATGCAGTAGCTAACTCCGCTAGCATGTAGCTTCGCCAATCACGCGGTCACTCACACGGCCGGGGACTCCAAATCCTCTCTCGCTTGTGCTTCCGGAGCTCTCTCGTGGCAAACCGTTCCACTCCGAGGCTGCTCACGGCCACTTCCTACAATAAAGGAAACGAGGCGTGTTGGATAAAACTCGAGGACTCTTCAAGTTTGCACTCTCAACTACAAATTACTGAGGCATGCTGGGTAATGAAGTTCTTATGTTATTCTACTCATCACATCAGATGTACTGGACTGAGTAGTTTGTGCCAGCGGCCATTTTGGCAGCAGAAATAAGTCAGACTAATATTAGCAATGGCAATAATAATAATAATAATACATTTTATTTATAAGCGTCTTTCAAGACACCCAAGGACACTTTACAATAACAAAAAACACAAAACAATACGAGGGTTTCATTTCCATTAGGTTAAAGGGAACCTCCCAATATTTCTCAAGTCAAAGGGGATGTCACATTAAACACTAGTCTCCGGAAACTGTGTTTTGGCTCTTTTTCTGGTTTTCCTTTCTTTCTTTTTTTTTTCGTATTCTGATCATCTGTAGCAGGGGTATGCTCTAGAGCAGGGGTGGGCAATCCCAGTCCTGGAGGGCCGCTATCCTGCATGTTTTCCAGCTCTCCCTGTTGCAACACACCTGATTCAAATGAACTGGTTCAATATCAGGCTTCCGTCAAGCTTGCTGATGATCTGGTCATTTCAATCAGGTGTGTTGCAACAGGGAGAGCTGGAAAACATGCAGGATAGCGGCCCTCCAGGACTGGGATTGCCCACCCCTGCTCTAGAGTCTCTAGACCGTCACAAACACTGATGTAAGACACCTGGCACCGAGATCTATTATGTTAATTGACCCCGGTAGGTAAACCATGGATGAAATCAAGAAAATAAAATGTTTTTGAGCAAAATGCTACACCATACATCAGGGGTTGGCAACCCAAAAGAGCCATATTGGACCAAAAAACAAAAACCAATATGTCTGGAGCCACAACCCCCCGCGACCCTTGTGAGGATAAGCGGATTGGAAAATGGGTGGATAGACGGAGGTTCTCAGGTGTGCGTTATAGATTCTTTGTGCCTCTTCTCCATGAGGTTCTCCATTTCATCTGTGAAATACTCAAGATTCAACCATCTACACTGGCCAAAACATCCATACCATGGGGTGTTTTTTTGGTGCGTTTTTTTTTAAGGCAGCTTCCAAGTTAAGTCTCATACTGGCTATATAGTTCACAAGAACAAATTCATAAAATGCTCCTTCGACTTGTGTGTTTTGTCATGACATATCAACAGTGCCTCTGCTGGTTGCAGCCAAACACTGTACTCCATTTTTGCCTCTCTTGCTTCAAGACATGATTGGTCAACGCAATGGGACGCAATCTTAACAATCATTTACGAAGCTTCGACCAAGTTGCCTTGAACATACGTTATCGAGCGGAAGCAGTGGCACTGGCACTTCTTTGTTTATGCAGTGTGGGCTTAATTGTGACTCACTTAAATGGAGCTCCACATATGTAGTACCATCTATGCACACAATAGGTTTATATATAGAGAAAGGGAAGAAGGGCAAATATGCTTCGGAGCCAGAACAGGCTGGCTGCCAGATGCTGCCCTCTCTCAGCAGCTGGAAAAGCAATATCATGACATTTCAGACCATTCTAAAAATGCCGTGGCCAGCTGCTTCTAGTTAATGTCAGATGATGATGACAAAAGTGCAACACAATAACTGTTATCAGCTATTGAGCAAAAATGATACCCCCCCACTCAAGAAACAACATTGGAGGGAATATACGAGATTCTTCAATGGATCTGGCAAGAAATGTTTCATGAGCCGAGGGGGAATTTGGCGTTTGTTTATGTGGCGTGTCTCTTGTTGCATTTGCTCACGCGGAATTTTACAAGGAGTGGTACGGTGAGGTCAAGATGTGTGTGTGTGTGTGGGGGCGACGGGGGGTGACAGCATCCTTCACCAGTTTCCCCACCACCTTCAGTCCCGATGGAGCCTCTCCTGTTCACTACTTATTCCCCCTGGACTCCTTTTCAAGCACTTATTAATTCGCTGAGACTTAACTTTTTGACTTAAGCATAGTTCTCAATCAGAGACCCCAAAAACTGTGAGTACAATATGGACGTTTTTGTGTCGATTGTGCAGGCCTCACTCTCGTTGCTCATACAAGCTAATAGCTATGCCTGGAAAGAGAATCGAGAAAATATTTGATTCAGGCTGGAGAGCGACTGCCCCCAATTTGTGTAAATATTAATGTTGCCAACATCTTTGACATTTAATGCCACACACACACATTATGGGTTGAGTTAGTGGATACATCTGGAGTGTGTAAAACCATAAAGCCTTTGCTTTGCGGTGATGTGGCCGTTCTTCAGAGCAAACAGAAAAACTAAAAATAGAATAAATATATTAAAAATTAATCAACATTTTTGACAAGATTGACACAACGTGACAGGATGTGTCAAGACTGATGGGTGGTGGAGGGCGTGCATCCAAATGAAAATCTTTAGATCACAGCGACAGGGACAAAGACAGGCGTCATTTTTTCTTTTTTTAAAAAGCAATAAATAAAATAAAGGATGAAGAACAGAACAGATTTGAGTGCAAAAAAAAAATCCAAAACAACAAATAAAAACAAATCAGATGACAGCATAAAGCTTCAGAGGAACTTCATCGACTCAGAACTAATTGGGAAACGGTTGTGTTTGTTTGTCAGGAATTCAGCTGGCCCAAAAAAACGAAAATACATTCTTTGAAGAAAAGAAAGAAAGAAAACAGAGGGACACTTTTGTTTGGGCGTTGGCCCATGATAGCAGGCCGCTTCGTCGTTCGTGGAATATCATGTGAACGTACAGAACTGAACCATTTCTGATTTCTGGTGCAGTGGAAATTGAGTCCGTTTATAAGAAGGTGCATTGAAGACTTCTGGATTTCACCAAACAAAATTAATCTTTCCTGTTAAGTTTATTCACTGTACGTTGAGATTTTGCTGTTAAGAAAATGGATTCATTCGCGGATGTGAAATGGGTAATCCCCAACGGCTGTCTGTACCTCTTCCATACTCTCAACAGCTGTTTCCTGACCCAAACTGTTCTCAAACTGTGGCAGCAATGCAAACCAAAGTCTTGATGCAACTATTTAATACACACAGCGTACCGAGAAACGCCTCCCAGTCGAAGCTACCTAGCAGCACTTCCTGTCAACGTTGGGGCATTTCCTCTTGGGTCATGTAGAGAAGGGGTGGGTGGTTTTACATCTTCAATACCACATGGTATCGAGACTGAACCAGGCTATGAGTGTACTGGGGCAATGAGGACAATGACATAGCGATGGCAAGTATGCATGCATTATTTTGAAGATGCGCTATTGCTAGTGGTTAGCACGTCTGTCTCACAGTTGAGGGTTTGAGGTTGATGGTCAAATCTCAGCTCTGGCTTTCCTGTGTGGAGTTTCCTTGTTCCTCCTGTGCATCTCCAGCAACTTCACTTTCCTCCCACAGTCCAACCACAGGCACCTTTGCTGAAAGGAAGATTCGAAATGGGTGTTGGACTTGTTTGTCGATACTGCTTGTGTGAATGTCTGGAGACTTGTCCAGGATGTACCCCACCTTTCACTCAAAGTCAATGGATAGGCTGGCTGACCTGCGGCCCTTTCGTGCCAGACTGTCAGAGTATCAGACTTACAATGTTAAAAATGAGTTGCAGAAAGCAATCTCAACTGGTTGTAAAAATAGCTTGGATAAAGGTTCTGGGAAAAAAAAACATCATCAAACATTTTGGCACATTTCCTTTCACCCCTGTGACAATAAATCATAAAAATTCCATATTGAAGTTGTTTATCGCGAACAACTCATTCAAGAGCATCCCAAAACACAGCCTGCTTCAGAGTGGAATCACTTGTGGAGGAGCTTTGGAAAACACTTGAAAAGAGGTCCCAAATGGGCCCACTCATAAACGCTTTGCCCCCACGCCTCTCAAGTATGCTCAGCGAAATCGCCCTCTCGTCGCGAAATGAGGCAAATTGTTTGGGACAATTAGGCCGATGCCAGATACTGCCCGCTATGTTCCACGCAATCGCTGCCCCCATCAGCCAACCGTGTTTATCAGCATTACAAATGGAAAAGAACTCTGTGACGATTAGACCCTGGGAGTGGCAGTTTGCCCTGCCCTAAACAAGTATGCGGTGTTTGCTTAGTGTTTGCACGAGGTCCCACTGAGGGAGAGGCATGACAAATAGGAAGGATGAAAGGAAGGAGGGAAGGAAGCCAAATCTGACCAGAAAAAAGTAAAAAATGGAGATAGGTAGTCGTGACCTATCGAAATATCACCTGAGCTTTGATCAAGTGTGTTAGATAGGAAGAAATGAGGAAAAATTCAATCAGTCAAGGAGGAAGGAAGGAAGGAAGGAGTTGTTCAGAAAATCAACAAACAGTTGATTAGTAAATATAATAAATACATATGCAAAAATGCATGTCACAAATCAGATAATTAAAGTTCTG
Organism: Hippocampus mohnikei; assembly: GCA_026261675.1. Lineage (NCBI taxonomy): Eukaryota > Metazoa > Chordata > Actinopteri > Syngnathiformes > Syngnathidae > Hippocampus > Hippocampus mohnikei. Next base: position 3,513,281 of record JAKGUB010000327.1, read on the forward strand.
TCAAAGTTAATATCAATGTTAGAAAAAAAAAGTTGACTCAAAAGAAATTAACAACTGCATAAAGGAAAGACGACTCACAAATGTCAACTATCGATAAGGGTCATAAATCGAAACAACTCACAAATGTCAATGATAGATAAAGATCATAAATAGAAACAAATGCAGCAGAACCGCTAAAAGAGCTCAAGGAAGCAATTAATAGGCAACCACAAATGGGACTGGGGAAAACGCCAGGAATTGGAAAACAATAGTGATGTGGATTCACAGGACGCAAGACAGACCGGGGCCTTATAAAACCATATTTGCGATCAGTGCTTGAGTCCAAGTCAATAAGCGGCACTCCTTGTCTATGATATGTTACATGGCTAAAATTACAATTCATTTGTTTCTTGCGCATATAAAATCCCGAACCATACAGTTAGCAGCGTATCGAGAAATATATCACATCCGTGTCATTGATGGGCTAAATTGCCAATGAAAGACGTTCCGTAGTGGCCAAAATATGATGAGGTCAAAGCAATGACCCATTATTTCATCGACAGAAGATGTCACCATACGTAAAACCAGTTTGAACGGCCCTATAAAGGTAAATTTACAGGCCCCTGCAAGTGTTTGTAACAGATGTGAGCTGATCATATTTATTCAATCGTCTGAACACCAGCGCACCATCTGTTTCACATCCATTCGACTTAACGTGAACCTTCCCTCGGATTGCAAAATGCTCATTTTTATTTCCCGGTAAAGCTCTGAGTTATAAGACGTATTAACTATTCCTAGGCTTTTATCACATTTGTTATTACCGTATTATCCTCACAAATCTTACGCTACATTAGCTATAATTCCATACTCCCTTTCCTCTCCCTTAAGGCTTCCTTGAAGGGTTAGCAAATTTCTTGTTTATAGTTTTTTTCCTATCATAGATCAAGTTGTCATCTGGCCATCGCCTTTGCCTTTGTCCGGTGAAACACGACATATGTATCTGGGCCGAAATGCAGACGAAAGGGACGGAATAAAAAGTAGCATCTGTTGAAGCAATTGCACAGGGCTGGCTGCGGACCCCAGTGTGCATTCGAGCATCTGCGGAGGACACCAAGCAGAGCCGCGCTGAAGAACGGAGAGCAACTTCCAATCCAACTTCCCCAAATTTATGCACCGCATTCTCCATTTCATCTCAACATTTTCACAGCACAGTATTTGTAAAAGGGCATGAGAGACGACATTAGAGGCTTTTCGCTGCCATCTAGTGGTTACATCTGGTAGTTACAATGCCTGCGTCAACTTTCACATCGCGTGGCACATCTGCCTTTACAAAGATGCTCAGTTTTGATTGACACGGCCATTTCAGCACACGCACTGTCCTACTAAACAAAATGCAGCTGTCACTATGACAGGTGTCAATCAAAGATGGGCAATATTACCTTCCCTTCACTATTTAGATGTAAGAATATATTCATTCTCTTTCATGAGATTAAGAATTCTCTCTCTCTCTCTCTGCCGAGATGCTGATAAGTTGAAAGAGAGACGTGGTATTTTGATTGAAGGAAAATGTAATGGAGTATTTTGCAATTTGGTGAGAAAATGCAGTTGGAAGACATTTTAAAGAGGGTCAAATTGTGGTTTGAATGAGGTTATTACATGAATACTGCGTTGTAAAGTGACTAAAACACAATGTATCGTTTTAGGATAGAGCGCTTTAAAGATGAGATCAATACCTCGTGTCGAGAGATCTGTAAATAAAACCGTTCTTCAAAGTCAAACGACGTATATAAAATAGATGAATGAAAAGAATCAAAGTTAAACGTGAGAAAGGATATGTTGTCTAATTGTTTCCAAGTGTGCTGGATTCACTGGCTTGTATTCATGTGCCTTTGCTTTTCTTCTTCTGCCAGAGTCAATTCAAAAAGAATGATATTGTTGTTTTCTCGGTTTCACTTTGATGGGATGCTAATATATTTCCCAAGGATGTGCTCCATGTGAGCGTAGCTCTGTGATCTGACGCGATTTAAGTGATCTCCCGTAGTCGAGATAAGCGGGTGGGACACTCGAGACTTTTTGAATGGTCTTTTGATAGCGTGGGTGTAAAGTCATCGCAACCAATATGAACCTTGAGTCAAAACTCAACATGCAAGCAGACCTCCACGGGCAGAAGATGTAACGATGGCCGGCTCATTTCATGAATTGATTTCTAAAAAAATTAGAGAACCGCTCCTACGTAATACGTAACGCCAAAACACTCTATGATAAGTGATTAAAACTTTGGATTCCAAAGAAATGGCACACGTGTACCGTAAATACAACACACAGACACACAATAGCAGCATCAAGTCCAAGCTCACATGTCTGTCGGCATTTAATGGACACGCTCTGCTTCATTCATTAGATTCCTTTTCGTCCTTGGAGAAAAAGTCGAACGCGTCCCTCGCACAGCCTTAAACGGCGTTCCCTCTCGCGCAATAAACAATGAATCAATGTGAAGCTTTGTGCTCCCTCCAAACGGTGAACTTTCAATCTTGTTCGCGCCTCCAAATCAATTTAATGTCAAGTTATGTTTCAATGTCAAGCTAAAGCCAAACAAACAACACAAAGGCATCTGTGGCCAATCGGAAAGAGTCAAATAAATCAGCCTTATCACATTCAACCAGATGGAACCTGTGGATCATTTCTCTGCCAAACCCAAACTTTTTCTGTACCTTTAATTAGACGGTCACCTTTAAAAAGTCGCCAATTCGCACACGTGGTTTAGGTCTTGAACGGGCCAAAGGAAAACAACAAAGGAGCCGCGCGCTCGTTCGCCACAGAGGATTCGAGACATTTTCACTCATTCAGAAAACCAAAGGAAGCGTAAACAAAATAAAGCATTTCCATTCACTACATGACAAACGTTTGAACAGTTGACGCGACGGTATAAAGCTAAATGCTACCAAAGTCCGACTATTTTTTGGGAAAAAAAAAATCAGTCTAAAAAAATTGGAGAGAACTTCTGTTGTTCAAATCGCCATCATACATAATAATGAAGTGAAACCTCTGATAAATATGCATCAAAAAATATGCATCAAAAAAGTTGACTTTGAGCCATCGGCTTACATAGAAAAAAAAATGCTAACAATGTTAGAATATTTTAGCATCCCAGCTAATGCTACAGTAATGCCCTTTGTCCCATGCACCAACAGGCTCAATGAGTAAATCAAAGTACCGGGATGCCACACACTCGGGGCTCTTTCTAAAAGTATGCAGTTGAGGTCAAAAATGAAAGGTCATTCACATGTTACATGGAACCTATTTCCTATCTACACATTGTAAATGAAGAGGGAAATTGGGAAAAAAATATGAGTGCTGCTTATCTGGATCCAAAGTGAATTAAGCACACCGATCAGCATCCGTTTGCACTTAAAGGTTCTCGAGGTCCATCGACACAAGATGTACAAGATCTCATCAAACCTTTTAATTCAGGGAAAGACGTCCACGGAATGAAAGCCAAACAAACACTGGTAATCTGCGGCGTCTTACTGAAAAGGAAATTATTCAATTTGAAAAAAATGAAACCACTTCCTGAAGTGAAGGAAGTGCACGAGGTTTTTAGTCCTGTTTTTTTTTTTTTTTTGGATCTAAGAAAAACATAAGCAGACACACATTGGTGGGAAGACAAATGCAGACTCCACCACTTGCCTCCTTCTGCTTGCGGACACTCACAGTATATCAAAGACAGAAAAGTGAAAACGCCAAGAAGCTCCCTCAGGCCACAGACACGAAAAGCAGGAAATTGCATTGATTTAAGACCGATCTCTTTTGGCATTTTCCTTCTTTTTCCTCGCCTAAAGGGAACACATTTGTTCCACAGCCGCTGGTTCAGAAATGGCTGGCGAAGAGGTTTTCCGTTTATTGCCGACAAGCTGATGAGATAAAGGCGGGATATCTGAGTTTGAAAAAAAAAATAAATAACAGAAAAGGTTCTTTCAAACTCGACCACATACTCATAACATCCGTATTTGTGCTGTCACAAAATCACGTTTATGAGCAACATTGCCAAGGTCCCTTTTCCAGCAAGGAGGGCTGCAAAATCCTGCTAACCCGCAAAAAGGGCTCAGATCGGATTTTAAAAAATGATATAAAAGCCTACTTCAGCAGCTGGTTGTTTTTTTTTCCCATCATTATTTCGAGCAGGGTCATATCTAAAAAAATAATAAAATAAAATAAATTCTTCTATTACTACTTTTTCTACCATGTGCCACCAAAAACTCCAAAGTGGCCTGCGACCAAAATGACTTTGACACCAAAATGAATTTGTCTTGTTTAATTTGAATCATTCCATTGAAAAAGTCAAATCTAAATTGTCCAGTTTGAATTTGAAGTTATTAGTTTTCACTCACACTGTCACTGAGTGGGACCTGAACCCACGCTGCAAGCTTTCAAGTCAGACGCACATACTCATCAGCTGTGTGACTTATGAACATGTGGTCAAGAAATCGCTTGCCAACGTGTCACGACACTACTTGACTCTGTTTGCAAAGATAAACGACACACGTTCTTTTGTCTTTATAAGCTTTTATTTCAAAGCCATAACACTATCTACTAGGAATTCATACCAAGTTTCAGAGTGAATTCAGTTTTCACGCACAATTGGAATTGTCGGTGTGTCTACACTTGAGAAGCTTGAGGAATATCGCCATCTTATGGGAATCTTTCTTGAAGCAGCTGAGTAAAATATAATCCCTCATGACAGATTCCACCATGTCTGTTTGCATGTCGTATCGGAACAGGCCTTGGTCACTGTAACTGGTTGTCAGAAGGCCCTCATTCAGCATCTGGACAGACACATTCATTCAGTCACATCACAGGGGAACGTTTGACTCCAAGTGATGTCAAAACATTGAACAGCGGTGGTCAAAATGACGGATTGATGGTTCTTTTTTTTTTTGTGCGTCATCTCAACAGTGTTTCCCAAACTTCAGTGAGAAAAGGAAAAACATTTGACACTGGAAAAAAAAAAAACTCACAGCACACCGTTGAAGAAAAAAATTGCGAACTCTATGAATTAAATAACGATGATTTTGACATTATTTGTTATAAAACAATAATTTTTGAACCAATTGAGGGTTACACGATCATTTCCCACGGCACACCTGATGATCTCTCATGGCACACAAATGTGGCCGCAGCCCAATCTGATATGGTAATAGAGTAGAATAAAGTAAAAGTCTGTTGGGGAAAAAAAAAATGCATCCAAAAATTGACCTCACAAAACTTTTGTGTATCACAAAAGACTTCCGCTAAGCGAGTTATTTTATGGTGTCAGAACCATATAATAGAAAATGTGGCATGACAGAGTAAGAAAGTACTGCACACATCTCTGAGCAGCAATTTAAATTCAAAGTACAGTAAATGAATTCTTTTCACAAACCGACAATGAAAAGTAGCTTCAATATAATGACCGATAACTCACGTCATCGAAAGTTACGCATCAACAATTCTTATTGCATTATAAGAATGAATAATCATTCATTATAATCTCTCTAAAATGGCAAGTACCGGTAATAGAACTGCTCTGTAAATGTAGACATCGGTGACCACTCCGGAATTTTATCTGGAAATCTTCAGCAGGTCAACCATCATCACGAGCCAAATCGTGCTTGCTGACGATTTCACTCTCCGGTTGACGTCGCCTACCTTTTTGATGAGTACGACGACTCCATGCTCCAGACTGATAAGTTTGTCGGACATCCACTTGGTTTTGTTGAGGAGCATTTCCGGAGCGCCGTCATAGTGGTCTAGTGTTGTTTGGAGGTAGACCAAGGGCTCGATCCACGACTGGACCAGCATTAGCACGGAGTGGAGCAACCATTTGTCCTGGAAGGCATGCATGATTTACTAGATGTACAAATTACTTCCTATGACTGATTCCTGCATTGTACTAAACTCCTCACTCCATAAAACGCCAAATAATCCATATGGAAGCCATGCACAGACACATGCACTCATTTTGGAAATTGTCGTTGTCCAGGGACAAAATGTGGTTGCAGCTGCAGTTATAGTGTTTTGTAAAATAAAAACATTTAAATTATTTGCTTGAGTACTTCTTAAAATGGCTTGTTTATTTAATTTTATTTATTTCTAAATATGTAATTTATTATATTTTTAAAAATTATTTTTAAATGTATTTATTTACTTTTTAAAGTTTTTCTTATCTTATTTCTCTTGTCTTGGTTGAGATGGACGGTTCAAATGATATGATGGTTTCGTACTTCTTTCTTGAAATCATCACAAAACATTCAATAAGTACTCAGTTTTTCAAAAATGATTGCTGATTAAATTCTCCTCCCGTTCTGGAATGACCCCTGAGACAGTTTACGGCTTGTTCCGCTCTTGATATTTTGCTTCAAGTCAACAGCTCCAGTTTGGAACAAGTACATGAAACGCATTCGCTTTAGCAAGAGTTTTGTGCTTACAGACATTTGCTGGACTTCGCCAATGGAGCTCGGAATGGGGATGGCCTTTGTAAAGCACGCGTAGGCCTCCTGGTTCCTCTGGAGCCGCAACGGGTATGGGACAAATATGTCCTCCTGCACATGATGCAGAAGGGTGGCGGGTGGAGAAGTCACATATAAACAATTAAGGAATTTGTTTCTATTCATTTAAAAAGAAAACGAAAAATGACAAACAAGAAGCCAACTTGGACATCATCTTCACGGCTGTTGCAGCAGATACGACTGCAATCGCTCGTCA